>OZ008371.1:213942915-214542915 GCA_963931995.1 Phaonia tiefii
GAAGGTCTTCTGAAATATGTGGTTGGCATATTCTGAAAGGATGTGTCAAGCACTACCCAACTGCATATATTTGGTTCTTGGAGAATTCTTCGTTTGACCACAGTGGGCCAAAATCTTGCACAGGGACCTCACACAGAAAATTTCAAATTCTGGATTTCTGAAGGTCCTTGGGAAATTCTAGATTTTATATTTCGAAGACACTCCTTAAGGACTATCGACTGGCATATGTTTGGTTCGTGGAGAATTCTTCGTTTGGGCACAGTGGGCGAAAAACTGTTTTCGTATATGAAATTCAAAATTAAAAATTTTCGGTTCTGAAGGTCTTCTGAAATATGTGGTTGGCATATTCTGAAAGGATGTGTCAAGCACTACCCAACTGCATATATTTGGTTCTTGGAGAATTCTTCGTTTGACCACAGTGGGCCAAAATCTTGCACAGGGACCTCACACAGAAAATTTCAAATTCTGGATTTCTGAAGGTCCTTGGGAAATTCTAGATTTTATATTTCGAAGACACTCCTTAAGGACTATCGACTGGCATATGTTTGGTTCGTGGAGAATTCTTCGTTTGGGCACAGTGGGCGAAAAACTATTTTCGTATATGAAATTCAAAATTAAAAATTTTCGGTTCTGAAGGTCTTCTGAAATATGTGGTTGGCATATTCTGAAAGGATGTGTCAAGCACTACCCAACTGCATATATTTGGTTCTTGGAGAATTCTTCGTTTGACCACAGTGGGCCAAAATCTTGCACAGGGACCTCACACAGAAAATTTCAAATTCTGGATTTCTGAAGGTCCTTGGGAAATTCTAGATTTTATATTTCGAAGACACTCCTTAAGGACTATCGACTGGCATATGTTTGGTTCGTGGAGAATTCTTCATATCACCATATTTTGCCCTAATAGTCCCATTATATGTGACATATTTAAATACCAATATTTGGGATTTGGTTGCACATATATTAGTTTGTGCAGCAAATATATTTAGCTTGGAGTGTGTTTTCATTAATTACTGTATTTTAAATTTCTGCATCGATTATTTAATTGAAAAAATCAATAAACTGCCGATTTAACTTTAAAATAAAGTGCGTAACAGAGCTCTGTTAGTTGCATAACAGAGCTCTGCTAAGTAAATTGGTTTGTGTCTTTGCTATTTTAAATACGAATTTATCTTCACGCGTGAAGAGTTCTATTAGGCCGTCGGTGGTGCAATGGTTAGTGTGCGCGGCTCTTGTACATGAGATCCTGGGTTCGAACCCGGCTCTGACCACCTTAAAAAAAATTTCTTTCGGCGGCGGTCACCTCGCATAGTGACGGCGACACTATCGAGTATCTAGCCATGAAAAAGCTTCTCAAATTACCGTTCGGAATCGGTGTAAAACTGTAGATCCCAATCAGTGAGTGAAAACTGGAAAGCGCACAGCTCAGTGATTGTGAGAAGTTCTCCCCAGTCCCTTCATGGGATGTAATGGGAAACCATTTATTTTTATTTTTTTAGAGTTCTATTACGCACTTTATTTTAAAGATAAATCAGCAATTTATAGATTTTTTCAATTAAATAATAGATGAAGAAATTTAAACTACAGTAATTAATAAAAACACACTCCAACCTCAATATATATTTGCTGCACAAACTGATATATATGCAACCAAATCCCAAATATTGGTATTTAAATATGTCACATATAGTGGGACTATTAAGGCAAAATATGGTCATATGAAGAATTCTCTACGAACCAAACATATGCCAGTCGATAGACCTTAAGAAGTATCTTCGAAATATAAAATATAAAACAGTTTTTGCCCACTTTCAGAATATGCTTGACACATCCTTTCAGAATATGTGAATTCTTTGTTTGACCATAGTGGGCTAAAATCTTGCACAGCGACCTCACACAACACATATCTTAAAAGTCAAAATATACATATAAAAGCTAAAATTCATGTTTTATTTGCGTTAAGTCATTTTTAAACAACAATTTTATCTAAAAATTTTCCAGTGGAAATGTAAGTAACGTAACGTCATGTAACGTCACGTCAGATACTAAGGTAAATAAAAAAAAAACTTAGAAAACATTTTTAAATTTTATAACTTGGAAAAGAAACTTATATTGATTTAAATGCTACTAAAAAAAAGTTTCATAAAAAAAGTCTTGCCATATTCGCAGAGTTATTTTTTATACATTTTTTCGTACAAATGTCACGTAACGTCAAAATGGAAATGCCCATATGTTTGGTTCGTGGAGAATTCTTCGTTTGGGTACAGTGGGCGAAAAATTGTTTTCGTATATGAAGTTCAAAATGAAGAATTTTCGGTTCTGAAGGTCTTCTGAAATATGTGGTTGGCATATTCTGAAAGGATGTGTCAATCACTACCCAACTGTACATATTTGGTTCTTGGAGAATTCGTCGTTTGACCACAGTGGGCAAAAAACTTGCACAGGGACCTCACACAGAAAATTTCAAATTCTGAATTTCTGAAGGTCCTTGGGAAATTCTAGATTTTATATTTCAAAGACACTCCTTAAGGAGTACAGTGGGCGAAAAACTGTTTTCTTATATGAAATTCAAAATGAAGAATTTTCGGTTCTGAAGGTCTTCTGAAATATGTGGTTGGCATATTCTGAAAGGATGTGTCAAGTATTACCCAACTGCATATATTTGGTTCTTGGAGGATTCGTCGTTAGACCACAGTGGCCCAAAATCTTGCACAGGGACCTCACACAGAAAATATCAAATTCTGAATTTCTGAAAGACCTGGGAAATTCTACATTTTGGATTTCGAAGACACTCCTTAAGGACTATCGACTGGCATATGTTTGGTTCGTGGAGAATTCGTCATATGACCATGTTTTACCTTAATAGTCCCACTATATGTGACATATTTAAATACCAATATTTGGGATATGGTTGCATATACATATATTAGTTTGTGCAGCAAATATATATTGAGGTTGGAGTGTGTTTTTATTAATTACTGTAGTTTAAATGTCTTCATCGATTATTTAATTGAAAAAGTCAATAAATTGCCGATTTATCTTTCGTGTCTTGGCATGGGACCAAGTTTTGCATACTTTTTCCCATATGACAGTTGCAAGTCGCGTTTCATTATTTGTTGAACACGCCGCAACCCTGCTCCCAAGCTCAATTCAGCAATAATTTCCTTATCACCGAAGTTTTCTTTAGCTGCAACCCTTTTGATCTCTCTTTTGGCGCTACTACTGATCAGTGGTGTCCTTCCTGGTCGTTTTGTGTTTCCATATTGGCCACCCTATTTTATAAAATTGTAAATGACACAGCTAGATCTTTTCAATCGCCTCGAAATTTCCCGTTTGGACAGCCCTTCATCGTGATAATCTTAAATTTTTCCCTTTTCTTCTTTACTTAGGTACTTTCCTCCAGGTATTTGTTATAAATTAAATTTTTTTAATTTGACCTACGTTAATTTTAACACAATAAAATAACAACCAATTAAAACTCACTTCTGTTTAACACAGCCTTTACACGATGCCATTTTTTAACCATGCAATTTGCGTTTGTTGATAAGGGCGTAGAGAAGCAAGAAGGGAGGAAAAAATGGCACGAAGTGCCTCCGCATCGGGTTTCATGAAATTTTATTGCAATTCTCTATGTGCTCTTTACGCATTTGTTATGATTTTTATATTTGATGTTATTGTTTCTTTCATTCTAGTTTTCGTGTGTTGTGTTACGTTGTTAGAGGTTACGTAAAATAATTTAGCAGAATTTAAAAAAAAGGACATAAAATTTAATTAAAAATAATATAGACAGATTTCATTTCTTCCTTCGAAAAAACAATTTTTAAACTTATGTATGTATGTAGAACAAAATTTGACCGCTTACAAAAATGAACAACACACACAAGAACACTCACTAAAGAGAAATGTTAGAAAAAATGGCAAGCCCTAATATCATGAGATGGCAACGTGTAAAGGCACGAAGATTTACGCTGCAATTTCAAAAGAGAATTCATAAAAATGGCATCGTGTAAAGATGGTATAAGCTCCTATTTACTACTGTTCGAATTCGGTTTCTTTTTCATGTTGCCTTTATATATATTTCGCACCAGAAACAGAAAAAACAACGTCACTTTTCATTTAACTTATCAAAGAGATCGAATGGTTACATTTTTTGACATAATATACCTAATGACACATTTATGCATTAAAATTCTACACCAAAAACACAGTGCATTGAGAGTACCGAGATAAAATATATTGCCTTTATAATTATTTCGCTGGGTGTATAACACGAACAAATGTTCCACACAGGCAACAGAACAATCTGGCATAACCAAACAATATTTCATCATTCCCTTCATCCCAAACTTAACCAACACATGACAACTAAAAGCAAGAATAACTCAAGACAACACAATTTTCGCGCACAAATCGAATAAGACAATACGCAGTAGCTCGTTTCTGTAGTTCTCGAATCGACAAAGTTTTCACATCAAACATGTGAATTGAAACAAAAACGCTACGAATCGGTACAAAAACTCGCTTCTCACATGTGACTGTTTCTACAACATTTGTTTTTCGAGAACTTTCTGTGACGTACTGGTTTTTTAATGCTTATTGGAAAAATGCGAGAAAAACTGTTTCTAAAAAGTAGGGAGTCGAAAAATTTAAAATCTGAAACGTCAAAAATACTCACAAATTGAAACGGTGCGATATTTTGATATTGTTTCTGCAAAAAGGCTTTTTCAGAAATTAAGGATTTATATTTTAAGTGGAGAAGATAAGAATTATATCTTTTTTGTTATGTATTTCAAGTAATTTTTCCTAAATATTACAGAAAAATCAAAAAACAACAAGAAAATATAGTTGAATATATTCAAAAATTAAATTGTTGTTTTTAATTAATTATATTCTTCCATATTTCGCTAGAAGATATACACAATTATTAATTTGAAATAATAATATTAATTAGAAATATACACAATTATTAATAATTTCTCTTTGAATTTCTCGATGAATTACGAAGAAACTTTAAAAGAGAACTAAAAAATATCGACGCACGAAATGGCATCGTATAATAGAGCTCATATACAGAAACACTTTTTACTCACAAAACGAGAAACGATGGAACTTTTTGTTTCATGCTTAATATGATGCCTTTTTCTATTCGAGAACTACAGAAACGAGGTACAGATCTTTTCCAACACGAAAGATCGTATATACACACAACAACATGACGTTGTTTACCATGGAGTAAATATGGGTAGAGAAAATCTTTCACTCACCAAATTTCTGACATTTGTCCTCGTGTGATGTATACGTTTGATGTTGAAAAGAATTGCTTTACTAATACCAGATAGAGGCAATGGTTCACAACAACGAACAAAATAACAACAACGGCATTTCGTTTTGTGTGTTAAAATTAATGTGTTAAATACAACACAAATGTATGCTAACAATAACAGTCAATAAAAAAGTTTAAAACACATTTAAATTTCACAGTTTTTCACCAAAATGGCATGAAAAATTAAAGCAAGAAGTTATTGTAATTCCACCTGGTGTATATCACTTTTCGTCAAACATCTCTCTATCACACCGACCGCATCACGAAGAGTGTGAAAGGAAACGTCAGATGAGACAAATGGCGGCTCTACTATAAATTTACTCTATGTTGTTTACGAAATAGAGTGCAATGGAAACGACGATGAGAAATGTGCACAAATATATGTATAAGAATGAAAGAGATCAGCAGATTAAACGTCAAAAACTGAACGGGTGGTTGCAAGACAAACCGCAGAATGTAATGTAATCGTGATTTACGTAGGCTTTTGAAAAGAGAATAGGGGGTGATAATTGCAGCCTGACAAGCATAATCTAAATGGGGAGTTAGAGAATGAACACAAAGCTAATTTTGAAAACATAGAGTATTTGATATACTTATATACAACTCTAGTTCATGCAAGACAACCGTGTATTAATTACTTGTGTGTTTTTTTTTATATTTCACAAATGGTCCGCCATTCCGATTTTTTTAGTAGAGCCTCGGGCAGAAAAAGGCGTTCACGTTGTTGCCCTTTCCAGTTTCTTTCTTCAAAATCGTTTCTCACTTTGGTAGCATACATAAATATATGCGAAACACATACACAAAAACCAAAGCAACATCACAAACCATTTAACCGTCCGTGCGTTTGTTTATTCTTTTTTTTACTGATCAAGCGCTTTTGATATCCTCTGTCCGATGAACCATTGACGACTGAATACATGAAATTAAAACTGCATCTGCAATTTACACGCAAATTCAGGAATTTTTATGTATCACTCACTGAGAGAATAATGCAAACATACAGATACACACTTACAAGTTATACTCACTCGTTGCCCCTCTTTTATTCTCTTGCTCTCGAGAGAGCATAAACGGTGCAGCAAACACGGATGTATTTATATCACAAACATAAATATACTTGGGTCGCACACGCATATATTATAACATATTAATCATTGTGTCTCAAACATGTATTATTGAATAGCAAACAATTCGTTTGGGCACAAGTATGTTATATTTGCGACAAGCTCCAAACATATGTTATATTTGCATCCAAACAACAAAAAACTACAGATTTTCAGCATGTATGAATGTCACGAAATACTTTGAGCTGATTCCACATTCATAGGTCAACACTCATCAGAGTGAATTATATCTAGCAAGTCTACTGATTTATTTTCGGAATGCATGCATTTTTCATTTTCCTGGGGTGCATATTCAATCCTTCAACCATTTTCTTTGAGTACAGTTCTCTAAGACTCTGTTAGTTGATATGGCCATAACTTCTATGCCATAGTTGGTAGCTAGAACTTATTGGACACAACTTCTGTTTTATTTCTTTAGCTTCAACGGTAAATAAACTGTCTTCACGTTTTGCTTGTAGAACAACTCTTCCGTCATCAGTTATCAGCCAACTATTTTCCACTAATCTGTTAACTGATATGAAGTTTCCGGTTATGTCTGGCGAGTATATAACATTCTTTAATCTTATCTCAGAACCATTCACTACCATATAACAACAGCTCCTTTTCCCTTGGCTGTTATAGACTTCTTGTCAGCCAGTGTTATTATTTCTTCACTATTGTCTAAACCAATAAAACTATGTACATATGTATATACATTCTAGAGCCCTGCAACGGCACACATTTTCTCATAAACGAAAGCATTCGTATGTAATATACACACACTACTTCACTTCAGTTGTGTGTACGAAGAGGTACACCCCCGCACCGACGCTTTGCAGTATGAATAGGTACGAGAAGATACAACGAAAGTACACTGACGGATTCGTATTTGTAAACGCCGGGTAAACCGAAGTAAAAGTTGCCGGTTACTTGTGTACATGAAGCGAATATACGAGTAATATTCGGTTATTATCGAGGTGAATATGGGGAAACGTCATATTTAGAAATTGGTGTGTTAACCCATTTTCTACCACTACCCGATTCCGATGAGATAACTTAAAGAAATTTTGTATGCTGCCTATTGAGGCTTCAAAAGTCACATATCTGAAAGATTTGAGTCCCTAAGGTGCCTAGGTTCGTGGAAATCAGGTGTTGCGAAAACGCATCAATGGTCGATTAGGGGTATATTAGGTTTGAAAATAAACAGAGAAGAATCCAGTTTTTGTGAGGAATTTTTTCTAGTATCTAAATGGGAGGTTAAATTTATGAGTAAAATAACCGAAATAGTGTTACTTAATTTATTTCTTTTGTATGAAAAGTGTCAAAACACTTAGTATGAAGAGAAATATTACATTTTTTACATTCGAAAAATGTCTGCGAATGACATTTAGCACATCTCTTTCTAGTACCGCCCGGAGGTTTCCATATGACATGATCCCGAACGTCTAAAAGTGGCATTTGGGGTAGTCTTTCTGCTTCTTCAATATCGTATTCGTATGATGGTTCTTCCTCTGGCTGATCTTCATACAGTAGCAAACCTCGGACAATATCACTTTTGAATTCCAATTGAGACAACGGGAGATTGCTCACAGCTTTTGCAATCAGGCAGTGAATTTTCCAGGCATTTACGATTGTAGAATTGAGACAATTGTTCCACAATGGCCACCACCACTTTTTACCTCGGATTGCTATACGATAGTTGGCAACTCCATTGTCGTGTAGTTCAACACCATCCATATGCTTGTTGTACTCACTGATTTTTTTTGGCTGTCGAAGTGATACCTTCTTCTCTACGGATGAGTATCGCGTCGTTCGAACATCTGGTTCAGCACCAACAAAATTTGATACTATAGTGACTTCATGCCAACGAGCTATAAACAATTTATTGTTTCTATCAAATACATAATCGTACTCATGTTTTTCCAGGTACTGGAGCGAAGGTAGTTTCTTATCCGGTTTAGTTTTACGATTCCTTTGACTTATTTTTTTTAGTGATACCGAAATGAAGATCAGCACCTCTCAAGCGATTGGAAACTTGCGCTCATTTAACAAACAGAATAGGTAATATGACGTGAAAGAATTGTCAAAATAGACAACATGATGATCCGGATAAGGAACAGAGCGCAACAAATTTAAAACTACAGACGCTCTGCTTATTGTATGGAGTTGCATTGCCAGCATACAGCACAGCTTCATATAAATAGCCGGTATCCGAACATAGACACCAGTTTTTGAAACCAAACCGAATTGGCTTTCCCCGAATAAACATTTTACAGTTGTGCCTGCCGAAGTATGGTACCGTTTGCGCATCGATCGATAGATGAGTAGTAAAAATACCAAACTGGTTATATTTGACATTCAGGATATCAATTAGAGGTCTGACTTTGGCAAATCGATCAGTGGTGCCAATATTGGTGTTATCCATCAAATGAAACACCTTTTTGATTGTCGTAAATTTATGACGCGAAATTGCTTGCTTCACAATGGGAATGCCGAAATCTGGTTTCACATACCAGTATAGTTATAGTTGAAGTTGAGGAAGTGAATGATAGCCGGAAAATATCGGTATTCCAAGAAAACGGAACATTTCTTCCTTCGTAATCTGCAGTACAACATTGTGCTGCTGAGAGTAAAGATTGGTACTTTCAACTAATATATCCATAATTTCGGTATCGAAATATTGCAAAAATAATTCCAATGGCGATTTGCCACCTATAAGAAAATAACCAGTCAAATTCGGACATGACCTCTGATGTACAATAGTGACACTTACTCATGGTATCAACAATTTTCTTCATATCACAGCATCAGTGCACACTGTGTGTGGCGGGAATTTCTGATATACACCTAATCGACCATCGATGCGTTTTCGCAACACCAATTTTTGCAGCTACATTTATTATATTATAAAACAATGGTTTTGGCAGATGATATTTTTCTTCTGTTCTACAATCCTTTGGCAACAGGTTTCGAGAGATTTACATCTTTTTTAAAACATTACGTTATTTTAATTATTTATTTAAAAAAGGGCTGTTTTGTAACCCTTCCTATTACAGGCTGTAAATGCTACTAAAATATACATATAGAAAACTTTTATACTTTCGTCGTAGAAATAATAGTCCAAACTTTCGTTTAAAATGAAAAGTGAGCAAATACCTGTACTAATACCGGAGCTACCATGCGTCAAAGTTGCTGTTGCGAAAACGGAACAACGGCTGAATATGGGTTAAGATAGATCATAAGTAAAATAATTAAAATTAAATACCTTTTGTAGATTTGTATTATTTTGTATGGTTCTGAAAATATGTTGTTCAGTTTTATATTTGTTTAAAAGTTGTTTTTTTACTGTTTAATTTAACAAATATAGTTTTCCATAACCAAACGATTTAACTTACCGTTCTATTAACAGTGATTGAAAAAATATGAGTAAATTTTTATTTTATTTCATCATTTAGAATCACTAAACACACTGAGCATTGCAAAGAAAATAAAGTAATCAAACTTACGTTACGGTATATTCTACGTGTTCGGTGTAGTTTGCTCTGTCTCGTAGTATTTTATCACATTCTCGCTTACAGAATACGAACAAAGCTCTCTTCTCTATTACCGAATACCGAGAACCAGTCCCTACAAGAAATGAATGATGGAAACTAACAAACACAATATTTTTGCCTGATACACTTGCAACTATTTTATACTGAGTTCCATTTGCAAGAGTGAAACAACCCTACAAGAATAGTTTCGGTCATTCGACCCGACCGTCAGTGTTGATGGAAACTTGAATTTGTTGACGTTTAAAAAGTAAAATTCGTGAATCCTCGACAAAGTGCAACGACAAAAGTTTCGTTACAAGTTCATTATCGTTAAATATCGTGGAATAAAAATAAACAGTGGAAAAGAATAAACTCATGTGAGCCAAAAAACAAAGATAATGATTATGAAAAATAAGGCGTTTAAAAGCCATCAAAAAGTAGTGGGAGATTCTGTCTGGCATGCCTGGCCAAACTCAGGACAAAATCCTTGATGAAGTCGGCAGCATGCTCCTTTTCCTGACCATTACAGAGGTTCAAGAGGTAGAGCAGAAATTGGGAACCCCAGATTTAGCTCAATCAATATCAACAAACTAAAATTTATGGTTCGATATTTTGATATTTATACATACTTCTTCACAGAAAATATACTGAAAGAGGCGTCAGAGGATGTCAGCAGTGTCTGCCCCCCAATGTTCACGGATAACCTGCTTGATATATACAATTGGGATGAGAGGTGGGAAAAGCATGCGATAGGGAAGCTAATGTGGTTCAACAAGACTGCGTGGTATGTACATATTTTTGTCTATAAATGATTAAATAATTATTAATTTATATACATTCATATATACTTATTATTATTAACATATTTATATATCTCCTTTTCAAATTTTAGATGTGGGAAAAGACGATTGAACGAAGCCACCATAGGATGAAGCAGAAGATTTATTAAAAACAAATTGTAAATAAGTATTTTATTTTGCCCAGTTACTACTTTATTCATTTTGAATCGATTATTCTTATTCATTCATTCTCATTCTTTCATTCTTAGTCATTCATTGTTTGTACTTCATTCATTTATTATACAATTAATATTAAAAATATATAAAAATAATAAAAATATGCCATAAAATCATTAATAACATCGTCTTTTATTATAAAAGGTATACCCATCACCTTTGACTGATATATCCATCAAATTTGATTAGTCAACTGTGATGGGTATATCCATCAAGTATGATTAGTCAACTGTGATGGATATATCTATCAACTGTGACTAATACTCATATAATCTTTGATTAGTGAACAGTACTAGAGTGAGCAGCTCAGATATATGTTTTATAGGCGACCGAATTCATAAGTTCGAGGGAGATACAAAATCACACGTACACAAAAGTTTCCATCAACTTTTTCATTTCGGCTTTAAGAATGTGATAGAAACTTTGATGGATATACCCATCAACAATGACAGTCAATTGACCGGTCAAATGACTGTCACTGTTCTTGTAGGGAGTGAATGTCAATCGGGGCGAGTACGATGATCTGACCGTACCGGTATGCTGTGCTTCTCTTTGTTATTCCTTTTGTTGTTTACATTTCTTCGTTCGCAAGGTGCCGGTACAGCTTGTACAGCAGTAAAATAACAAACAGAAAATCTTCATGCATGGCTCTAATACATACCACTTCGATTATGTAGTCTTGTTATTTGTCTCAGCCATTGAAATCAGTGAGTATGATTTGTGATGTCCACACTTTGACTTACACTTATTTGCAAAGTGTCCCAGTTTGCTGCATTTAATACATTTCCCTTTTTCTTTCTTAGATTCCGTGTTTCTTTCGCCTCCTTTCTTGTACTTTTTCGACGCTGCAAAAGCTTTTTGACTTGTTAAATAATTTTCATCTATGACTTGATCACGTCGTTCCCATCTTCCAACAATTTCTGCTTGAGTACTGACAGACTTGGAATCCTTCGTTTCCATAGTTACAACAAAGTTTTCATAATCTTTGTCCAGACTTGACAAGAGAAGGATTACGAGCAATTCATCTTGTAGTTGAATTCCCACGCCAGCGAGCTCCTCCGTAAGATCGGAAAACACACTTAGGTAATCAGCCATATTATTGTTCTTCATATTCAGACTTAAAAGTTTCTTGTATAGGGAGACCTTCTGCATTGGACCACTTGGCTTATATACCTCCTTGAGTTTCTCCGAGGCTTCTATCGAGGTTGTACAATTTTTTACGTAATTGGCGTTGGGATGACTTCACACTCAACATCAATGTCGCCAAAGCCTTTTCAGCCGCGTCGTCCCATTCGTGCGTCTTATCCGGAGTCATTGATGGACCTTTTACCAACTCACCTTTTACATGTTACCAATACCCGCTACGTATCAGAATGCTTCTCATATGAGCGACCCACTTTTCCTAATTCTTCTCATCCAGCTTTTCAATTTGATATATGTAAACGAATCAGAATGCTTCTCATATGAGCGACCCACTTTTCCTAATTCTTCTCATCCAGCTTTTCAATTTGATATATGTAATGGCGAAGACATTTCAGCTTCTTCTCTGACCAAGATTCAAATTTCGGTATTAAATATTTCTCCAGTAATTCTCTAGATATTCAGCATAAATTCCCGGTACGCCCTGGGCCCACAACCTGATGAAAATATCCTGGACTTCAAATATCAAATATTTATTTAGAAAAACTTTATTTTTGTGACTTTTGTGAAAATAAATAAAGTTTTATATTTCTGTGCGGTCGCCGATCACCTTCTCGTTGTTGGGCAGGTTGAGAACTTATACAGTCAAGTATCCTTTATTATTAGGTTTTGCTAGAGCTTTGGCAGTAATGATGTAGTTTTTTATACTTGGCGGTTCAACTACCCACAAGCCGCCGATCTCACAATTTCCCTCCATTCGGGTCCATACTTTGGTTTCTGAGTTTGGTGGCAATTTACCGTGTTTGTGAGTGATCTGCCTCCTAATGTGTGTGTTATTGGCGTATGCCACATTGTGCGGAGTTTTCACATTAGCCTATGTCATTACTTGCTGCTCCATATCTAGCTTGATGCCCTGTGCAATCATAAAATCTGCGCAAATTATCACTTGATCTGCAATGTCGGCGACACTTATGTTGGCAATGACTAACTTCAAATTAACTTTACAGTGTACAGTGGTTGGTTCACCAGTTTCTGTGCGGAGTCTTACACCATCTAATGATTCCATTGGTACATTTATCAAATCAGATTTGATAATACACTGTGACGCGGCTGTTCCGACAGTCAATATTCGCTTACGATCACCGATAAATCCGAAAACAGTCAGGTTGTAATTTTTCTGTCATATTGAGATGGATATCGTAGGGGCCCTCGGTTGTGGAAACAAGTCCATGCCCCTCTGGGCTAGCTCGTTATAGTTTAACGGAAATTTATTTGGTGTATTATAATTTGCCTGTTTGTTGCCACGTTGGGGCGAGTTCGATCATGATCGTTTTTGTAGCTCTCTTCAGTTTCGGGCAATATGACCTGGTTTGTCGCAATTCTAGCACTTTGGTGTGGGTTTGCTTCAAATTCCTCTTACATTTTTCGAACTACTTGTATCTGTGGCTTGGAGACAATTTCACTGTCTCCTGTGCTAATGCAAATGAAACGGTTTCGGTAGTTTTTTTGGGTGGCAAAAGTATACATTTGACTGTCAGAATCAAAATATTTGATGTCAGAATCACGGATGCCGTTGACAAGTGCCTCAATCTTAAATTGATTCAGGAATGGATGGGACTCACCAGGATATGTCAACCCGTTCAACCTCGGTCGCAAAATCCTGTAGCTTTTCATTATGCTTCTGTACTCGGCCTCTTAGTTCAATGCTGTAAGAATCTTTCTTGTGATTGAAACCATACTCGCGTTGTAGCGCAGCTAATATTTCCTCGTTCTTAATTGCGACCGAGTGGGGGTAGAGCCATCGTAACTGGTAGCTTTCAATCTACTAGAACCTTCGGAAAATACTCGCACTGACCCCTATTGCAACTGAAGTTCATTTGTTTCCCTTTGCAATGCACTTACATCATTTTTTAATTGTTCAAACTTATGTTCGATTTTTTCAACCTTCTGCCGCATTTCCTAGAACTTTTGTTCAACCTTTTCGAATTGATCGTTTACTTGAATCTCCATGTTGTTCACAACGAGATTTCTTGCAGTTTCATATTTGTGGCGTTTGATGTTTCCTGAATAATTCCAGAATTTTTTCCAAATTTATTTTCCAGTTTCTCGTCCATAATTCTAGAATTTTCGGCTAACTCCTTGTTCATAAGTTTAGAATTCTCGTTAAATTTATTTTCAAGTCCAGTTTCTCCAGTTTTTAATTAATAATTCTAGAATTTTCGTTAAATTTCTCCATCATGGCAGCAAACATTGTAGAAACATCCATATTGCCAGTTGTAGTAACTGATTGTCTGTTTACACTTGTTCGTCCCTGGAAGATATAAAAAAACAAAATTAAGAGTAATTCTCCTATGTGTCACTGGAGGTGGCGGTGGGGAGCTGGAGAAATTGTGCCACCTCCATGGGTGTGTCCTATAGGTCCACTGGGCGCAAGTCAGTAGGCCTATCAGGACATAGCATCATGAGGGCTTTGCAGGCAGTGTGGGCACTGATGTAAAGTGCCTGGGATTATCCTCGGTCTGTATCAGAATAGAACTCCAACCAGATCTAAGCTGGGCCAGAATAGTTCTGGTGTGCTTGGGCAGAAACATCTCATTATCCGAAATCGCTGGTGGATGTTCATTAATGGCTATGGCCACTGACACCACCGTGTTGTGCAACATTTTCTGAGTTACTGCTATCGACAGTCTGTTGACGTCAAATGGAACAGTATTCGATGTCCGCGCAGTAGCGCCTTATGTCCTTCCGGAGGTGACGAGGAGGTGGATTGTGCATCCTCTGCAGACCTCACTTGAAATGAGGTCCAAACCGAGGCGGCATAGTTGGAGACCGAGCGACTTATAGCATATTAAGTCAGTACAATTATCTCCTCCTTCTTGCCGCAAGTTGTCCCTGCGAGGGCCTTTAGGACTTTGTTACGGTGTGGACTTTTCTCCTAATGTGATCCGCATGCTTTGAGAATGTAAGGAAATTTTCGAAAATAACTCCGAGAATCCCTTTGGTCCAAGAATTGGTCCAAACAGTCACAGAAGACTTCGACGGAGATAACTGTACATTCCGTTCCTGCTGAAAGCTATTAATTCTACCGATTATGTCGTCTACGTTTACGCCCGAGGAGATGATAGTGCAATCATCGACTTACGACACAATACTAACTCCGTGCATGAAGATTCGCAAGATAAATATTGAAGAGTACTCCTCCTTGTTGCACACCCATTTATATCTTGCGATAACGGGAATTCTGACTCTGAACTCTACAAAAGCTTGTCTCCCATTGAGATAGTTACCAAGCCCACGTTTGGTATGTTTGGGGAGGAACGAGTTCAAGATGTCCAGGAGCAGGATCGAGTGATCCTGCTTTAGATAGGTCTAAAGCTGCGACCACTGTGATTTCAGTGGGATTAATGCCATTGGTGATATGTGTAGTTATTTCGTTTAAAGCTGTCGAAGTGGTATGCGCTTTCCTGAAGCCATGTTGGTGATTGGCGAGCTGAAAATTCTCTTTCAGGGTCGGCAAGAGTAGGGACCCCAAAACTTTTGCTTCAGCTGATAAGTGGGAAATCGTGCGGTACGAATCTCCCTGGTTAGCAGGTTTATCAGGTTTTAGCAGCTTTTCCTTAGCTTTAGCATCGAGATGCTATCTGGACCAAGAGCTTAAAGGGTTTAGATTTGGATATTGTGGCTTCGACTTCCATGGTTGTGGAGGAGAAGGGTACTATATCTCGTTTAAGATTCTTACTTCTCCGAACTACAGCTCTCTTGGTCATATTCTGCTGGGTTGGTTGTGCAATAAATTGCTGACACAATTTGGTAGCGCATTTCTTGGCATCCGTGTAATGCGTACTTTCAAACGCGATAGCAATGTGACCCTTATCATTTTCATTACCAGATAGACCTCTGATTGTTGATCGTAACCTTTTCGAACCAATATTGCAGTTTTACAGATGTTCTAGCCATCTGTCACGGCGGTGATGGTTGGTGAGTAAATTAATCT
Source organism: Phaonia tiefii (assembly GCA_963931995.1). Lineage (NCBI taxonomy): Eukaryota > Metazoa > Arthropoda > Insecta > Diptera > Muscidae > Phaonia > Phaonia tiefii. Next base: position 213,959,025 of record OZ008371.1, read on the forward strand.
CATCCGTCAGGGGTATTATTCGTTTATTGGCCGGGTTGCTGGCGCGTATGAGATCTCGCCGATCCGCTGGACGTGCAGCATCAGATGGGTTGGGTCTACGTATGCAATTAGGGAATCTACCAGCTGGGATAAAACGCTTTGCAGTCTTGAATATGATATCCCTAAGGATCATCTCACCTTGTCCGGCGCATGAGGGTAGCTGTAAATGACGAAGGGATTCCTCAATAACGTTCGTAAAGCCAGGTCAGTTGGCTTTGTTGTAGTTGACGAACGTGCGTTTATCCGACTTCACAAAGTCTAAATATGATCAGAGTTCAAAGCTATAAGGGTCTGCCAGGTGGTACTGGCGAGTAGCGACGCACTGACCATGGAGATGTCAGGAGAGCTTGAGCAATTAGCCGTTAATATTGTAGAGAAGTGATAGTTCGCACCGATGCTATTAACGGACGGAATATACACATTCACGATTTCAATAATTCGCGGTTACACCGCTTGCTTATATATTCGCTTGTTTTGTATGAAGCACTTAGCGAAGACTTAGCGACGAGAATCATTTTCGCTAAGTTTACAAAAAAATTCTTTTGACAACTTTTACTGTTTTCAACCCTTATTCATATTTTTAAATAAAATGACTTATCGCTAAATTGCCGTTTTCTTTGCAACTTATCAAGCGACAATCGCTTGCTTGTAACCAAATCACGACTGTTATCTCCAGTCTTTATCGCTATATTCATCGCTTCAATGAACTGATTGGGCTGGGTAGGGGAGGGTGGTTCTGTGAGTCTGAAGCTCACACATCGCTCGATGATGGACGCGAGCCCGCCACCGTGTTTTGTCTCACTGTCTCTCCGAACGATGACAGTTCCCATGAGGCGAAAGTCTACACTCCTGGTGATCTTAGTCTTCTGAACGGCGGCTATAGGGATCTTGATGTGTGTGCATATAGTTGGTGATCTCAGCGATTTGTTTTTAAGACCATTATAATTAAATTGCATGATTTTAAAAGATTGCTGATCACCAACTGTATATAGTTGCCGCCGAGGGTGGCTCCGTGGCGTTGGGTTGGAAGCTGTCGGGCGCAGCTGGTCACTATTGAGGGGGCAGCATGGGGGTTGTCGATAGTACCTGTGTAGCTGAGGGGCGTAGCTGAGTTTGAAAGTGAAGCTCATTTGAAATTTCGGGACGCATTTGAGAATTTGACGAGGGCAACTGGTATGGGTTGGTTGCGTGAAGAATTTGTTGTATTGGCCGAGGGGTGAGTGAAAGTAATTGCTCTAATCTGGGTGGTTGTATAGGTGTAAGGGGCGCATTCCCCACTAGAGTGCCGACTGTTGTCGCGGCATTAGCCCAGTTCTTGTGTGAACGAATACTAGTGCAACGCCTCATATGACACCATTTTCTACAAAAATTACACTATACTAATATTATATTCCTATGTGTAACACCATTGCAAACCGAGCAATTCCATTGGGAAGACAGCTGCATTGTGGAGGTGTTAAAACAGGAGCAGTGTTGTCCGATTGCAGTAATTTGGCACAACAACTTGCCCCGAAACTTCTCGGACAGTGTCCGTGACTGGCGAGGCCAGAGCATCTTCTAAGATGACACCAGTTTTGGCATCCATTGTACTGGACCTGGGTAAGGTTACGATATATCGAGACCTCACGAGGGTCTGGATTCAGTTCTACGCCAACAATAATTAATAAAATTCTGAGCAAACCTGCTGGCTGGGTTTGCTCACCTACGTAAAAAACAGGGTGGTGATACATTTGTTGCTGAGTTGACATCCCTTGGCCGGGTGAGACTCGGTTCGTTCCGGAGTGTAGATTCTATCGTCGTGGGAACGTCCACATTGCTAGTTGCCTCTTTTGACCTTTATTTCGTATACCTCTATTTGCTTGAATTCTTCTATTAATCACCCCTGCAGCTCTAGCTTGTTGCCAGCTGTCAGTTGATCTACAGTGGATCACAGCTTATTCCGTGCAATGAAGGTTTCAGCACACAAATAGCAATAACATCTAAAGTAAAAGACATTTCGGCAGAGTGTAAATACGAAAATTCAATAAATAGTTTCCCATTACATCCTATGATGGAATTTGGGAGAGCTTCTCACAACCAGCCATCGACAAGTATCTCTATCTAACGGTACTTTATCTTTCTCTCTTGTTTTGTGTTTGTAATCAACTTTGTTTAGTTCTAACATAGAGTAATACTTAAGAGTTTCCATTACTCTCTTCGATGCCTCTTCATGACGACGAGGTAGTAGGCCATTTCATAGAGTTTTATTTGCTGCTGTATTTTACCAATTTTACACTTTCGTTGGACATAAAACGGATAGAAATCAAAGGGAATGCGTATTTTCGTTCAATGCAAACAACATAAAACATAATTTAGCTGCCATTAGTATCAATAAACACTATTCTAAATTAGTTCCTGTCTTCTTTTCTCTCTCATTCTCCATCATCGGCCTAGTACCTTTTCGATCAGCTGTGCCATAGAATCCCCTAGTGCCATAGAATCTAGTCAACACGTGGGTTTTCATAAAAATGGGTCGCCGCACTACAATCGAAGAGCGTGAACTTTTCGTAACACATTTCAAAAAGGGAAAATCTCGTTGAAAATCTTCCACAGTACAGGATTAAAATATTCAGTGAAGCAGATGAGCACTACATTGTCTGCAAAGTAAAGGTAAATTGAGGGATATCTGCTCCTAAACTAGCTGTTGAGTTAGAGAATCATTTGGGCAAGGCTTGCAGTGCGCACACAATTCGCCGCGTGCTCCTCAACCATGACTTGAATGGTCGAATGGGCCTTAAGAAACCATTCATTAATAAGAAAAATCAGAAGAGCCATTTTAACTTCGCTAAGGATAATGTTTTTAAGCCTCCTAGCTGTCGGAATACTGATAGCACAACATACGTACATATGTATGGCATAAGCCAAATACGTGTATTTGGGCGTGTATATCATCAGCATGGGTCGGAAATTTGGTGTTTATTGAAAGAAATTTTGCTACAGATAATTTGCGGGTACGGGAGAATTTGCGATTTTACCATGACTACAGTCATCATCTTATGACACCACCAGCGCAGTCACCAAACATGAACGTCATTGAAAATTTGTGGGCATTAGTGGAGCAAAACATTCGAAAGCACCAGATATCTAATAAAGAGAGGTGACCGAAAATTGGAGCAGAAACTACTCAAACTGTACACTGTAATTTACTCAACTACTTTTTTAGCTGTTCAACTTTGAGTTCTTCTTGTCCTTAATTTGTAATTTCACTTCTGATACCAGTGTTACGAATTTTCTAATCGTCCTTTTTAGTGCTGTTAGTAAAACAATGTTTTTTTAAATTACGATAAGTTTCACTTTTTTACACAAACTTAACATTCACAATTAGTGTATATTTCAACCTTTTTCTATTACTTAACGTTAATATAACTATTGCCGACGAATTTATCTTCAACCGTTCACTATTGTGTTTAAAAACAGACTAACTCCAAGTGCAAAGCACATCAACTATTTATACAAACTCAACATATTCAAATGGCGTTATGCCAGTCTACCAAATTCCAGATCCTTCTATTCGATATATTTTGTTATCGTTATGCTGTTTAAAGAGTCCTCCTCTCGAAGAGAGTAGAACCAGGGGGTTTCGATGAACTATCTATTCGACATGGTAGGTGGAGTATTAGTAGAAAATAGAGTGTAATAAAAAAAGAAAGCCATAACTGACTGGAAGTAAACCATATTTTAAATAAATTTAAATGATTTTATGGACGTTAGATTGACGAAAATGCATTTTAAATTACGTTTGATTAATGATAATATCGTTTAAATTTAAATTACGTTTGATGCTTATTTTGCCGTCTAAAAGTCGAACTCTATGATAATTTCAAATATCCAGTGACTTTCAAAGGTTTCCGATTCCAGAAGATCAGCAGTTGCACACTCTTGGTATTTTACTCTATGAGCAGAACCTACTCGAATTTCATTTCATTTATTTATTTCTGTTAACTCTTTTTGTAAATCTAAATTAATAGCATTTAGAAGAAAAGTGCGGGTTAAGGGACTAAGGAACAATAAAAATAACAACATAACTAAAACTTCTTGGAGGGGCATGAGACAGGTTTAGAGGAATTAAATCTGGCGAATCTATACCATTATTAATTAAATCAAAAACCAGTAAAGACTGGGAGTGTTTTTGTGATAATTAAATCGAGGGAAAAAATGGATAACAAGTGAAATAAAGCAAAATGTAACATTATTATTAGAGATTGAAATTACAACACAAATTTATTAAAATAAATATTTTTCTCAATCTGCATAAGTTGCTCTATGCTCCAACTATTACTGTATGCTCCAACTATTCCAGTGACTTTCAAAGGTTTCGAGTCTAAGCAAAAAACAGCTGTTTCAGACTCTCTGTATATTACTCTATGCTCTTGGTATATTACTCTATGGGTGTTTCTCAACTATAGCGAACTCAAATTTGACCGAATTCAAAACTAAATGAGTACAACGGTTAGAGGCATAACTCTGTATAAAATTAAATATCTTCTCAATGTAACATTGTATTCTTACAATTTATCTACCATTCAAAAGAAGACTATATGCTTTCTGATGAAGTCATTTGATAGTACAAGTCAAAAATTAACTGTTTGAGTTTCTATATCTAGATAATCCTTAAAGTTTTGCAAAATTTCATCAGTTATGATATTTATTTATTCGGCCATTTTATTGATACTTTTTTAGTTTATTTATTCAAGATCAAGGGCATTCTATATTTCTATTAATAGAAATTTATTTTTCAAAAGAGGAAGTTAAAATAAAAAATAAACACATCCTCATGATTCATGGCAAAGAGTATAGCTATTTCCGATCTACCCACATATTTTTTGGAAATTGAAAAGTATATCTCTATATTAGAGCTTGAATATATAAAATAACAGAGATTTGGAAAATGTATATAATAATTTTATAGATTTTGACTAGGTCTACCTTAAAGTGAAATAATATTCAATATATAAAAATACACATACGGAAGACCCTCCTAACCTTCATTATTGTTCATATGCATATGCAATGCGATAAAGAAGTGTTTCATTTATTTTACAAACGATATGGGGCAAGATTTGCAATTACTATCCCAATTTCACCAGAGATAATGCAGTAAAATTTTGACTGCAAATTACTAATACACATACATATATTCATATATATATATATATATATTTGAAATCGGTATTTATTAAAACAATTGTACTTTTTACTCTTTTTTTAGGAAAATTTACGAGTTTCAGAACAAAAAAAGCTTGAAATCGATGAAAAATATTTATCAATTTTGGGGTTTTCGTCGTTATCACCCTCCTCTCCTGATATTCACTTAACAAAAGATATAGCCAAATCTCAGTATTATAAGTATAATGCCAATGATAAAACCACAAACCAAGAGACTTATAACGATGCAGGATATGTGGTAGAAGTACAGCATTTACCCTTGCGACATAGTCAGCAGCAACAACAAAGTGTCGAAAATTCCTATTCTACGCAGTTGCATGTGCACAAGCCAACGGCACATTTATTTAATGGTACAAAAGTAAACTTCACAATTGTGTCATATGTACGCGAGGGCCAGGCACCATCCGCCATACTGCTCTCCCAGAATATAGCAACTAAATTTCCAAATGAATATTTGCTCATCTATGACTTAGGCTTATCTGAAGATGACCTACGGGCTCTTAGTGGTCATTGTAATAATTCACATTGTACTGTCATCTCTTACGACTTGTCAGTATTCCCCTCCTACGTGTCAGACCAAAGAATGCATGCATATCGTCCAATTGTGATAAAGGACGCTTTGATGCGCTCGAAGTCCATCTTATTTGCTGAGAATAATATGCGTATACGAGGTTCCAGCCGCGAATTACATGATCTGCAGAACAAGGTTGCGCAAAGTGGAGTGCTGGGTTGGAATACGAAAACAGCTGTTTCGACACGTACACATCCCAAAATGTTTGAATATTTTCAAACAGATGCGGATGATTTCTTATTTCTACGGATGGTTGATTTGGATACGGTGCTATTTATGGACACCGTCCTCGTAAAAGAAAAAATATTATTACCATGGATAAAATGTGCGCTCACATTGGAATGTTTAGATCCCATAGGTGAGTACACAGCCTATATTGTGATGTTTTTAATATTTGGTATATCAAGTCAATAACAAATGACATGGTGGTTGTAAGTCATTTTAATATTTTACACATAGAACTACATTTATAACTGGAATTTTTTTCAATTTTCCCAACTCTTACTGATAACAAATTCTTTCATATCTTAGGTTTGTTTACATACGATACTTCATTTTAATATACGTTATTTAAATTTAAATGACACCTAGTTAGTCGTGATTCAAGCAATTACATAAAACCAGCCAGAATTTAAACCACAACTATTAGTCGGTTGTATTACGAATCTTATTTCGAATATTTTATTGAAATGTTCGTGAATGTGTCAGTAACTTTATAAAAATATATGGTACATCAGTTTGTGAAGGATTGAATATATTTGACAACAATTTATAGGATACAAAGATAATTTCAAACGAAATTTACAAGACGTAGGATGAAACATGATCATAATAATCATTTGTGACGGAAATACAAACACTGGTAAATTCTAAAACCATGATAAAATTATTTAAATTTTTTAAAGGGAATGATTAAAAGGGAGGATTTAAGGCCAACTATTTAAGTTTGATTATTTCTTGTTGCCTATCAGTTGCAAGATGTACAAGAATATGCGCACAACATCCATGTAGAGATTCAAAGCGGCAAAAATGTATTCTTCTGGACTGATACTATACTTATGGTCTCCGCCCATCATAATTTGCGTATCGTAGATAAGGAAAATGCATGCCAAAAGGGCACCACAGCCGGCATAAACTGTCTGCACAATATGTGATCTCCAAAACATGGCAACAATGCCAAATATAAATAAGCATAGAAGAGCAGCGAGCAGAAAGCCTCCACAAGCAGTAAAGTCATATTTGGTTTGAATCGCAAATAATGATAAGGCTAAGCACAGTATAGCAGTAATGCCGATTGCCAAAAATACCTAAAAACAAACAATATGTATTTGTTATACTTTTTGAAAATCCATTGAATATAAACATTGTCCACTTACCGCTTCAGCATTGTAGCGACCCGCTATAGCACCAAGCAAAAATGATTCTGCTAATGTAAAGATTCCCAAGCATATAAAATTGGTGGGGAATTTACGACGAGCTGATTCACAGCAGGCCATGGCTATAATCACAACTAGGGTCGTAATGGCAGCTCCTAGTACTAAACCGGGGTTCTTCTGAGAAAATTCGAAGGTCGGTTTGTGAAAAAGGAACAAAGCCACCACTCCAAAAGTGACAAGCAGCTGAGCCTATTGGAAAAAATAAAAAAAAAAAACATTCATTACATTAGACTTAGTGATTGGTATAAAAACCATCATGGGCGTGAAATAGGATTAATTAACAAATAAATCCTACATTTTCTCCCAACTATTTCGTAGATTGCGTAGACGCGGCTTAAAATATCTTTCCCCCATCTGTTTAGGGTATTATGTACTTCTAAGAATGTATTGCAATTCCGAATTTACTTACCATTAGAATGAGGTAGACTTTACGTATAAATCCCTTACGAACACTCTGATCGTTGAAGGAGAAATTCTTTGGTTGCAGATTTTCAGGATCTATAAATCCTCCTCCGTTGGTGGAGGAGCTATCTTCAGATCCATTATTGGACTTCCAGCCATAGGATTGATCTGAAAATACAAAACACGTCATTTAGTGGATACAACAAAAAGCTTAGGAATGTTTTTTTTTTAGTTTTTGTATTTGTGTATACCACTGAAGTAGCGTCACCGTCACTAATCAAATTTGCTATGGAATTTCGAGTAAACTTTGATAGCAAACAATACGTACCTCCCGCTGCAGTGTAGCTTGGTTGTCCTGGATGCTGCGCGTATTCCACTTTGCTCATTGTTCCTTTTGCTTCTAAAAACTTTGATTTAACAAGAACTTCCTAATTAAATAAAAACAAATCGAAGCCAGTACGCACTTCTATTCTATTATTTGCTTTCGCTGAAAAACGACTAACTTTCGTGTTTTGCACTCTTTCTCATCTGTTCCAACAACGTTGTTTTTGTACATGGTGGATGGTGCGGCGTTGCCATATTTATGAACGTACAATCGTCATGGTAGAAATCATCGACGGCGTTGTACATTTTTCCATTGGCGGTTACCAAATTTATTCATATAAATTTTATTGAATGTTTTGTGTTCGCATTTGCTGTGGTTCATGAACAACATCCAAATGATATTTTATTTAAACATCACCGGCATTTTGTAACTTCAAAGATAAAAACCGGAAGTCAATTTGTCAAAATTCATAAAATTGCAATACAAAATTACCGAATTCTGTCAATTTAAATACCGATTTGTATCGTTAAAAGTGAAAGAATTGCGGAGCAGATCTTTTTGGTGTCTTCGATAATAGTTTGAAATCAATTATGTCCGGAAGAAATCGGCACTGACTTGATTTTTTCCACTTTTGTTGATTTAAAACAGAAGTCAAGAAAATTTGTTCGATTTCCCATATATTTTGACAACTGACAAATCGGGTATTTTTCCTGGCTGTCTGAGAATCAAGAAAAATGCTCGATTTTTTTTATGCAACTCTATTTTACGTCACACTACAGATGAAACGTACGTTTGTTTACAACCATTTCATCAATGCGCATTGAAGTTGTGGTACCACGAGAGCAGCCGACTTAATTTTTTTCATTTCGTATTGTATGTATTTTGTACTTTTTGTTTACTTTTATTCTTGATATACATGACTGAATTTGATTGTGGAAAAAACCAGACACCTATTGTTCTGTTTGTTATCGTAGTAACACCAGCTCCTCCATGCGCATTTGACCACATTCGATTTTGTTCGGGCTTTTGATACGAAATCAAGCAAATTTTTTCCAGTGCAAATGAGCTATTAAGTTCCTTGCAAATCCCTGGTACGCATCCATACACTGCAAGAAAACTTTGTTCTGGAAGTGCTCTTGTGATTTCCTGTTTTAATTAATAATCACACTTATGCGGGTTTTACACCAAACAAGATTAACGCATTTTCGAGATTATCGACGTTTTTTTTCTTATGGAGTTTGACACTTATAATCCCGAGAAAGCTATAATCTTGGTGTAACTGCAGTTTTATTCTATTTGGCGTAGTCAACAGAAGACAACGCCTTTTTTTGTGTTTTGATTCAACTTCGTATTCCCGTTGGCAATATTGCCGCATTTCGATGACTGTTAACTTATAGATACAGCCTTTTCACACTAACGTACGGTTTGGGGGAACGCATGGAAGATGTTGAAAAGATGAAACATGCGTTCACACTTGTAACATCTTCCATCTGTCATCTTCTAATATTCAGTTATTAATATGCCACATCGCTGTGTCGAAATTTTTGTGGTCAAAAATAAACGGAACTAAAATGGTTTAGGAAATATTAGGTTTGTTTCTTTACTTTACCGCGGGAACCCAAACGCGTTTCTTTACTCCCAAATTGGGCAAATGAGAGCGATTTTTTGTTTCTCTTAACGTCAAAATGCATTTCTCTTTTTACCGAACTTACCCAGACTTTTTCTTCGGGTAAGTTTGGGGAAAATGTCAAACAATCAGCTGTTCGAAACGTCAACATAAAAACATATGTATTATTTGTGAAAAAATAACACAAGTGAAAAAAATGGCTTAAACCTAGAATAGGTCGGCAACTCGCTTCGGCTCCAAACTATGACCATTGGATAGAACTTTTAATTTTAAGTAAAAAAAATTAAATACAAAAATCGGGGGCAACGCCTATTTTCGGAGTTGTGGGCACCCAAAGTTCGGACATACAGGATGATACTACGAGTGTGGTGCCGTGTTATGGGACCGATTTCACAACTTTTTTGTACAAAACGAGTCGAAATAAACAAAAATAAATAAATATATTTTTTCGATAACTGCTTAGTTATCCACGTATCGGATTTTTAAAAATATCCAGAAAATATTTTTTTTTCAAGCAATCGAGTGATTTTTCGGATTTTGCCACACATCGACTTCAGGTACAGAGGGAATTTTAACCCCACTGCCTGATTCATATTAGTCAACAAATGCACAAATAGTAAACAACTTCATCAGCTGTTTTATTTTTTCGTCGGTATTGCGTTCCATACGACGAATTTACGCGGCGTATTTTGTCGCCGCGTAGGGCGATATTCATCGTTCGCGCCAATTGTGTTCACAGCATAACGATCACAACAACCCACCCTTATATTTGGATTTGCTTTGCGCCTCTAAAGTCGATCAGCGCCAGGCAAGAAAAATAAAGGAAAAAATAAACGAAATTTATTATTGAATTTCTAGCCGTGGAAATTTATTCAGTTGAATAATTGTCAGTTATCAAATAAATTCAATAAAAACAATATTGTTTTTTTTAATAAAAAAAAAAAATTAACAATATTATTATTATTTTAATAAATTATGAAAAAAATATTTAAAAAATTAAAATTTCATAATTTTAATTAAAAAAAAGTATTAATTATATTATTATTATTATTTTATTATTTAAAATTATATTTTAGAATTTACTTTTCATGAAGAGTGTACTCGTTTTCTTAAATTTTAATATAGTGAATCATAAAAAACTTTAAATAATTTATTTTTCATTTCAGTCAACAATCTTTTAGTTCTTTCGTTTAAAATATTATATATAAAAAATTATATGAAGCAGGCGACTCCCTATTGACGGCGCGCACAAGAAAAATCGCACGGATTTGTTTACATCGATCATTGAGGGTATCATTGAAGCAAATGCGCCATAGCGCAATTGCGCTAGCGCATTGCGTTGATACCCAACACTGCGCTTGGGTTAGTGTATCAGCGCATCAAAATTGCCTGCGTTACCCACCACTACTACAAAGGCTGTGGGCGGATTGGTTCAAATATTTTGCACCGAACAAAATTTTGAAGTTTGCGTGTTGAATTTCTAGTGTCAAAAATTAGACTAGCCTCAGGGCTGCTATAAATTTTGACAACGAACCAAATAATGACATTTGTTTAACAACGAGATGTATTTGGTAAGGTGATAGCATCAACAATGCTGATTGGTTTTGTTTCATTCATTTGGCCAACGAAAATTGTCAAATGTTGTTTAAACAATTGTGTTTGCATTGTTACGAACCAAATAATGACATTTGTTTAACAACGAGATGTATTTGGTAAGGTGATATCATCAACAATGCTGATTGGTTTTGTTTCATTCATTTGGCCAACGAAAATTGTCAAATGTTGTTTAAACAATTGTGTTTGCATTGTTAAAAATTAAAAATATAAATACGCGCAATTTTAAGTAATTTGTATAGTTTTAGTTTCATATTAATCAGGTCAAATTAAAACCAAAGTTTGTTACACAACATCAACATCTGTTCCCACCACCTTATTGAATACATCTTGCTTAACAGGGACACAAATGTTTTATTTGTTTTGGTTTTGTCGTTTGTCTTTTACGCGAATAGTAACAAAAACGTCCTTTGGGTGAACTGCAACTTCACCAATTCTTCCAAAGTCGCAAAAATAAGTGCAACATATTTTTGATTTATTTATTTTTTCATTTCAACGCCACCACTCACTGACTTGTCCTGTTTTGTGCGGCAACTGAATGTCAAAAATGCACAGCAAAATGACAAAATTTTATCTACCATACCAAAATGTATTCACCCAATTTTACCACGGACTAAAACAGTTCGATCCGCCAACAGCCGAACAAGGTAATTCGAAGGGTTAATGCGAAGTATTATACCTTAAAACAAAGCCTGAAGTGTTGCCTACTACCTGAGTCTAGGTAGAAAATAGGTTTACTAGGGCTGTTTTTTGAGAAAATCAGATTTTTAGCAAAAAAGTGAGGTTAAAAAATCGTATTTTTTAAATTTGTCCCCAATGGGTTAATAAAATGTAATATATTTATATGCAGATTTAAAGAGTTTTTAATGGTCTTTGTAATGATATTCACCGGAACCAGATCGGACCATAAATATGTGAGATATGGTCAATTATATACTCAAGCTTTAAAGGTCCATATCTCAAGAAGTTGGACCGAGCGCAAACATTTGTTTTTTCTATTTTAATAAGCTTTTTAATCCCTTTTAGGCCAAAAAAAATTGGCCTATGGCCGGTAAAATTTGTTTAAATAGCGCAGACTTAGCTATATCCATATACAGGGTGTTTCTTTTAAATTGAGACGATCAAATATCTCGAAAAATAGCCACTCTACGGAAAAAATGTCCATAATCAAAATTTAATCATACCGCGGGGGAAATACATTAGTGCAAAAAAATAGTCCCCCACTCCCGGATTTGTAGGTGGGGCGGGAGTAACTTTTAAACTAAGATAGGAAGCCATATTTTTTATTGCAGATACGGATTCTACGACTAAAAGTACGTATGATTTGAATGAAATATTTTGTTCGGTTCATGATAGATGGCGTTGTAATCGACGAAATTCAATTTTTTAAATTTCTCCTTCTTAGAACACACGCATTCGATTGTGCAATACGTTTGAAGTAAAAAAGATCACGTAATCATTGGAAATACTCGAAATTCGTCATCAAAACAATTTATTAATGTAAATGGTACGTGAATACAATAATTTTAGTTTAAAATAAGTGTTCAAAATGATGGCCTGCGACTTCAATGCTCTTATTAATCCGCATTTCAAATGATTGTACACAACTGAGAAGTGTGTCTGGTTGAATTTCAGCACACGCATTTCTGATTCGCTAAATCATGTTCTCACGTGTTATTGGTTCTTGTTTGTAAACCTTGTCTTTGAGATAGCCCCACAAAAATTGCACAATCGAATGCGTGTGTTCTAAGAAGAAGAAATTGAAAAAATTTAATTTCGTCGATTACAACGCCATATATCATGAACCGAACAAAATATTTCATTTAAATCATACGTACTTTTAGTCGTAGAATCCGTATCTGCAATAAAAAATATGGCTTCCTATCTTAGTTTAAAAGTTACCCCCGCCCCACCTACAAATCCGGGAGTGGGGGACTATTTTTTTTGCACTAATGTATTTCCCCCGCGGTATGATTAAATTTTGATTATGGACATTTTTTCCGTAGAGTGGCTATTTTTCGAGATATTTGATCGTCTCAATTTAAAAGAAACACCCTGTATACTGATAAACAAATAACAAATGCTGAAAGAGCACAAAGAGAATTGCAATAAAATTTCATGAAACCCGATGCGATGGCGCTTCGTGCCATTTTTTCCTCCCTTCTTGCTTCTCTACCTCCTTATCAACAAACGCAAATTGCATGGTTAAAAAATGGCATCGTGTAAAGGCTGTGTAATTCTGTAGTGGAAACAAGGCATAAGACAAACACCTAAGCAAGAAAAATGTTCAAATCACCTGTTCTAACGAGTTTACCTTACTTATTTTACCATGATGTTGAGCTCACAAAGTGTCAAATTTGTATGGGGAAATGTTAACATCTTTGGCAAATTGATTGAAGATGTAAGATGTGGCCTAGTGTGAAAAGGCTATTACGTTTTGTATTCTGTAAGAACAATTGGCGACGTCGTTGTCTTTAATTTTGGCGTCGGCCATTTTAGTGTTGCCTTGCGTTGTGTTGTGTTAAATGTATTGTTGGCTTTAATTTTTAATAATTTGTAAAATATAAAGAAAATTCATATATTACAAACTTATTATCATGGCCTTTAAGCTAAAATATCCCTTGCGGTTGAAGTAGAAATGCTGATTTCTTTTGTTGGGGCCAAAATTTTGATGTGGGTTCCGTGCACACACCCAATCACACCTGGAAATCCTGATTTTTATAAAGATATACAACTTAGCCTCATTTTTCGAACTTTATCCATTGTGGACAAACTTCCCTCTCGCATGACAAAATCCTCGAAACAACTGGCTGTGACAGCCCCAGGTTTCAATCATTTCCAAGGCTCAGCTGGTAAGATTCCTGGGCTAAAAACGCAATGTTGCTGCCAATTTTATTGTGTTTGGAACAAGCGTTGATCTCGTCCCTTTTTTAAATAAAGCTCTATTATTTCCAACACATATTTAAAATAAGGTTTGATCAGCCGTAAATAACTTTCAAATCTTAAAAAGGATAAAAAATCCATTACATAGGAAATTATGACTTTAAATATGTTTCTTACTTCTCATCGGGCAAATTAAAAATGCAAGATTTCCGTCTAAGCAATATTCTTTCCAATATAATATTATTTTTGTTTTCTTCGTCACTCGACGAGTCCGAATCATTTCTACATTTCTAGCAAATATTCAAATGCTTGCTGCTTTTTGTGTTGATTTGATTATTTATATTTATAACGACATATATTTTCCAAAACACCAGTTACTACCAGTTACTAGATGGAAAATACTTCTCTTGAATGCCAACAAAGAAACCAAGTGAAATATTTATATATTTCAATATATCAGTTTTTTGATGATGTTATTTTATATAACAATACAATTTCAAATCATGTTGAAGTAAAAGTACATAAGGTATGTACAAAGTATGCAATAATCAAATAATTATGTAGGAGAGTAATGCTTTGTGTGGTTTGTATACGGTTTTTGTTTCTCTTTGGGTCCTTTTTCTGCTGAATTACCGAACCACGAAGGGGTCTCCAAGAAAAAAAAAAGGAACTAGAGTAAAACACAACAAAAATTAAAAAATTTGTTGTCGGTCGGAAAAATGGTGGTCACGGGATCCAAAAAAAGCGGTCTACCTAGGGTCATCTAGCAACAGGCAAGTGTGGTTATTCTTCTCATGAATTAAGTGGTGCATTAATTTTTCCCATGAAACACCTGTGGGCCAAGATAAACCCATTTCAGAATGTATCTAATATGTGGGTCCTGATAATCGGAAATTTCAATTATAACATAACAGATTTACCAAACAATATTTTTCCCTTTGACAGGCAAATACTATGCCGATGCCGCGAAATTGCTACAAAATAGTTAGAGTAATTATGTGTATGTAGGTATGTATGTGTTTACTAGTGCACACGGTTCGTATTTCGTGGGTATTGGGTTACCCAGGGTAACCAATTATTATTGCCGTGGGGAATGGGTACCGATCGTTTACCCATTACCCACAGGGTATGGGGAAAATAATGGGTAGCTACCCACGACAATGGGGAATTACCCATCACGATTACCCATTACCCTCAGGGTAATGGGGACAATAATGGGTAGTTACACACGACGATGGGAAATTACCCATCACGATTACCTATTTCCCACAGGGTAATGGGGAAAATAATGGGTAGCTACCCACGACAATGGGGAATTACTCATCACTATTACCCATTACTCTCAGGGAAATTGGGAAAATAATGGGTAGCTACCCACGACGATGGGTAATGGGTTACCCAGGGTAACCCATCCCCATTTTTAATCAAATATATGAAAAAGTTGGACAAAATTTCTATATCTCGGAAACGGAGCGTCCAATCGAAAAAATAACCAATTTTTGCTGGTTTCTAATGCTTTGATAAAGTGGTCCAATTAGTATGCAAGATTTTTTTTTCGAAAGATATGCTAGGTGGTCAGAGTACGGATCGAACCCACGTCCTCGTGCACAAGAGCCGAGCACACTACCATTGCACCACCGACGACGACCGTAAACATTAAATGATGAATGAATGAGAAAACTGCAAAGAAAATTAAGAACAATCAAATTAAGAGCAAATTTTTTGGAATGCAATTACTGGATGAATAACATTTGTATTTTTACAGTCTAAAACTTTATATAAGGATGGTATGTTTTCGTTGTCATCGCTTATCTCCACATACGAAGTGATCGAATAATAAGTTTGGCGGGAACAACGAAAACTTACCAAACTGAGAAAACTGTTATTAAAAATATTATTTCAATTACAAAAATCAAAAATTTCCGGATTATTTCGAAACCAAACTAAGAGTAAATCCGTATCAAACTGTATTTTAAACCAATATTTTCCACATTTCTTACCATTTCAGGCGCTCAATCAAATGGTTGCAAATATAACAAAAAACCGCAATACCGTTATTCGGGTTGCCATAGCTACGACACATCGGCGTTTAATATTGTTTTAGGTCTGACATGGCATCTGGATAACACAAAATATTCACTGCCAAGTGAAAATTATAAAATTTTCTACAAAGAAACATTGGAGCAAGCTACCAAAATTCTCGAAAACAGACGACGCAATAGTAGTGAAACATCGGAACACCCATTTACGGAAGACTAAAGTTTTGAACGAAATACATCACTAAGAAACCTTGAAATTTGGTTTCTAAAAATTAAAAATTCATACAACATTTTTGTATGGGTTCTTAGTATCACACAATTACAACTACTTTAAATATTTGTCTACATTAATATAAAAATAAATCAACATTTATTAATTATTTAGTCATCATTTTCGTAGAGAAAATAAAAAAAAACATTTGCTTAAGTAATAACAATGCATACATACAATTAGAATATAGGTTTACATTTTGGAGTGAGTAGATGTAATAATATATTAGAAACACGATGTATCTACTGCAGTTTTATTTTTATAATTTATTGTTTACTTTGTAATTGCTTTAAAATTTGAGTGAATATCATTTACTTTTGTTAATATTATTTTTTGTTGAACTTCTTCATTTATAATTGTAATTTGTATAATTTTCGAAAACAAGTGAGGGAGGTATGGTGATTTAGATTTAAAAATATAATGTGATTTTTTGCTTAATTATAGTTTTACAATTTAAAAATGTTAACAAAAAAGATGGGAAAGTAGTAGTGAAAACTAAACAAAAAATTCCTGCTTCTTGCTAATATTAGACTTAGAATAATTCTTTAAAAGTCATCACCTACAGCTTAATAAAAAAAGTAAATAATGAAAATTTACCAAAATGATTTTGAATATGGGTGTTATACAGCGCCTAATTATATTGATTATGTAAGCGGGACATAAAGCAATATCAACTATAATTGCTTGTACAGGTAAAGGTAAGTTCAACATATTTTTTGGGGTTGGTTTTATATACAACAAAAAAGTGAAGATATTGCCTAAACCATAGTATGAAAATGCCAAAGTACTAAGGCAACATAGGGTTTGGTATGTTTTACGGCAGTATCATTAATAAACCTAAGCAATTTCTATGTACGAAAAATCAGATCAAGTTTAATGCAAATATATATGAAGATTTTTCTATTTTTTTTACTTAAAAGACTGCGTTGACTAACGTCCCGCTATATAATATAACTGCAGACATAAATCCTCTACAAAACCGTTTTTAAAGTGTATTCTAGAATAAAAATGAAGGTTAGCGGACGAAATATCAAAAAATCAAAGTAAGACACATTTTCACCTTAATATTGACCTAAAGCACGAAAACTTTACATAATAATTGGACTAGTTTCATGGGACTTTAGGGACTAAAAACGTTCGCAATTGTGCGTAATGAAATATATAAATAAAATGCATTAAATAAATGCACATAATATTTTTGGCTGTAAGCTACCAGGCTGGAATATCGTGGGCAGACGTCGGCTCAGATTAAACATTTTCTTCTCTGTAGTATGCTCAATATTGGCTTCACATATAAAAGCCTTTTGGGTAGGCGGCCTTCGGGCAGTCTTAACGATTTTCTTCTCCAGGTATATCGTCGCTTGAGTGCTTATTTGCTCCAAACGCCATTTAGTCAATTTCGAGTAAATCGACTTTTAAATTAGAAGTGTTGTCTATGGTTATGAAGCAAATAAAACTTAATTAACAAAAAAAACAACATTTTGTATGGAAATTTTGCTCCAAACACCAGAAAGTGGCGATTGAGTCAAATAAATACTAACGAAGTCTTTCAAAAGTGGATATGTAGCAAAATCAACATTAATATCTCAAGAACGGCTTGACTACTTACTTACTTACTTATCCGGTCTCGGACAACCCCGGGGGGTCAGGGACCTTACAAAACGAAGATAACATATTTCGCCAACCAGTTCGATCTTTTGCTTTATCTCTCCAGTTGGCAATACCAAGTGTACGCAGGGATTCGTCAACCTGATCCCTCCAGCGGAGTCTTGGTCTTCCTATTTTTCGTCTTCCTTCGAGTTCGGTTTCGAAAAGCCTTCGCGCTGGTTCATCTTCATCCATTCTACTGACATGGCCTAGCCAGCGCAATCGCGTTATCTTGATCCGCTTAACTATGTCAATGTCAGGATAAAGCTCATACAGCTCATGGTTCATGCGTCGCCGATACTCGCCGTTGTGCACTATAGGGCCATAAATTTTTCGGAGTACTTTTCTCTCGAAGACTCCTACAGATGTTTCGTCTGCTTGCGATAGGACCCAGGATTCTGCGCCATAAAGCAAGACAGGTTGAATGAGAGTCTGGTACAGCTGGACTTTTGTTACTCGAGAGAGGGCTTTATCTCTAAAGTGCTTGCTTAGCCCAAAATAACATCTATTCGCAAGCACAATTCTCCGTTTGATCTCAAGGCTGACGTTGTTGTTTTTGTTCACGGCAGATCCGAGGTATATAAATTCGTCCACTACCTCGAAAGTTATAACGGTTATCAACGTTCACGCTTTGGTCTAATCGCGTGGAGGCCCTGTTCGTTGAAACCATTAATTTTGTCTTGTCCTCATTCACCGTCAGACCCACTTTTGCTGACTCCTTCTCAATTCTCGAAAAAACCGCAGTAACTTCTCTAATTGTGCGCCCAATGATATCTATATCATCAGCATACGCGAGCAGCATGTGACTTTTGCTGCTGATGGTTTTATTCATATTGACTGCAGCTTTTCTCATAATGATCTCCATTAAGATGTTAAAGAGATCGCACGATAGGGTGTCGCCTTGCCTGAGGCCTCGCTTAGTTTCGAAAGGTTCGGTAAGATCCTTACCAACTTTCACTGCGGATTTGGTGTTCGTCAAGGTCATCCTGCAAAGGCGTATGAGTTTTGCAGGAATACCAAGCTCAGACATTGCTTCATAGAGTTTCTCCCGTATCGGACTATCGAAGGCTGCTTTATAATCGATAAATAGATGATAGGTGTCGATTTGTTTTTCGTGTGTCTTCTCCAGGATTTGGCGTAGCGTGAAAATCTGGTCAGTTGTCGATTTTCCAGGCCTAAAGCCACACTGGTATGGTCCAATCAGGTCAGCGATAATTGGTTTTAGTCTTTCGCACATTATACTTGATAGAACCTTATATGCTATGGATAAAAGGCTTATTCCACGGTAGTTGGCACAAATACTCGGGTCACCTTTTTTAAATATGGGACATAGTACACTGAGACTCCAATCGCCGGGCATGCATTCATCTAACCAAATTTTGCTAATGAGCTGATGCATGCACCTTATCAGCTCATCGCCGCCAGCCTTAAACAGCTCCGCCGGTAATCCATCGGCTCCTGCGGCTTTGTTGTTCTTAAGCCGGGCAATAGCTGTTCTGACCTCGTCTTGGTTAGGAGGGGGGCAATCGACGTCGTCGTCCATATTGTGATCGATTGTCCCATCGTCATCGGATATCTCAGGTACTAGTAGCGCGGAGAAATGCTCTCTCCATATTCCCAACATGCTCTGCACATCTGCGACGAGATTTCCGTCTTTGTCTTTACAGAAGGGGGGCCCTGAACCATGTCCATTAGTTCCGTTTTTAACTTTTTGGTAGAATTTTCGGGCTTCGTTCTTCCTTCTGTATGTCTCAATTTTCTCACTCTCGCGTTTTCTCCACTGCCGTTTCTTACGCCTAAAGAGACGGTTTACCTCCTTTCTCTTCTCCCTATACCGCTCAGTTGCAGCTCGCGTTGCAATTGACTGAAGCATTACCATACGAGCAGCGTTCTTTTCGTCATTTGCTATGCGACACTCTTCATCGTACCACGGTTTGTTGCGAAGCGGTTTTTCGAAACCAAGTACGGTTGTTGCGGCAGTTTTTATAGAGTCGGAAATGGGTTTCCACTGCGCATCAGGATCGTCATCGGGAGGGGGTGGGTTCTGTGCCAAAAGTTGCGAGAGCTTCCTTGAGTAGGCTGTGGCTACCTCTGGTAATTGCAGCTTTCCGATGTCCAGCTTCCTCTGCGTCTGGTTTCGTACGATTTTCGCTCTACTTAATCTTGTGCGAACCTTTGCTGCTACCAGGTAGTGATCAGAATCGATGTTAGCTCCTCTGATCACTCGTACGTCCATTACACTGGATGAGTGCCTTCCATCAATTACCACGTGATCAATTTGGTTCCTAGTTCTTTGATCAGGGGATACCCAAGTAGCCTTGTGGATGTCTTTATGCTGGAATCTTGTGTCACTGATGACCATGTTTTTTGCCGCGGCAAAGTCAATCAGTCTCATACCGTTGTCGGAACTGTCAGCATGAAGACTGAAATTGCCAATAGTTGGATTAAACACATTCTCCCTTCCTACTTTGGCATTAAAATCTCCTAGTACAATCTTAATGTCATGGCCAGGGCAGCGGTCATACGTTTCCTCTAGGAGCTCATAGAATATGTCTTTGGCATCATCATCTTTCTCTTCTGTCGGGGCATGCACACAAATTAGGGAAATATAAAAATATTTCGCTTTTATGCGGATTGTGGCTATTCGTTCACTCACAGGATTGAACCTAGAGACTAGATGTCGCAGTCTTTTGCCAACTACAAATCCACAACCAAATTCATGTTTTTTTTCATGGCAACTGTAGTATATATCGCAGTTTCTTTTTCTTGTGCAGCCATGTCCTGTCCATCGCATTTCCTGGATAGCGGTAATGTCAGCCTTATAACTTTCGAGGACATCTGTCAGTTGGATACTTGCACCGGATCTATATAGAGTTCTTACATTCCAAGTGCATATCCGTAAATCGTGGTCCTTATAACGTTTGCGGGGGTCGTCAACAAATGGGGGTTGTTTATGTTTTCTGTTTCGTTTTTGTATTTTCACTGCCATTATGAACGGTGGCGGGAGGCAAACCCAGCCCACCGGGTTTTTGCATTTTACCTACTGCCAGGATATTTGATTGCAGCCGCCCATTATGGATCAGACGCTGACCAGGATGCGATATGTTGAACCTGGATTTTCTTCTTTTAGTTTCTATCCGCCGTTGGCCCGTATGTTTGGCTCATCCGCCTTCTAAGGACAAAAGAATATGCCCGATTGTTTGATGAGCTTCAGTGACATCAGTCACCTACTATACCTGATTTGATGCTCATTTGTTTCGCCTTCTCACTCTAGCTAGCTAACGGAGGTTTCCGAAAAGCCATTGCCCAGGACATACTGCGTGGAAGTAGTGAGCTGCTTGGACTGCCCAATGAAGGAATCATTTCTGGCCACTCCCAACTGAATGGCAATCAGAAACTTTCCACCTCCACGGACAGTCCCATGTCCCCAAGAACGGCTTGAGCTACGTAAAATATGACAACAGATTCAGAAAGAGGATAGCCGAAAACCTATAAAACCACTCCTAACTCAAAACAGTCCAAAATGGCGTTTGGAGCAAATAAGCACTCAAGCGACGATATCAAAACCCAGCTCCGGCCCCGAATGGCTTAAAGATTTGATTCTCTGGCTAAAGTTATTCATTCCTCTTTGTCTTTAAAAAAGTATTATTTTGATTCATTGCAGTGCTACATATAAAGATTTTTGTCATATAGTTTGAGTTTGAAATTTTAAAAATGGTTTTTGAATTTCTAAAAGTTTACCAATTTATATTTGTAAAATTTATATGACTAAAAAACGTAGTTTTACAAATAGACCGAGGTTAATAACGTTTTTTTTTTTAATTTCATACTAAAAGATTTTACCTAAGCTAACCAAGCCAAATAGTATGTTTAGTGTTTTACAGATCAAGTTGTTTGTGATTATTCAGTTTGATGAAAATGTTATATATTTTAAGCAGAAATACACTAGTTATTATTCTCTTCTGCGCAGAGTCCAAAAAATATTATTTTTTTCCCCGCTCGGTCCAACTTCTTGAGATATAGGTCTTTACAGCTTGAGGATGTAATCGCTCATATCTCGGGTATTTATAATCCGATATGGTTGAAATGGGTGTCATTACAAAGGTCTTTGGAAACTCTATAAGACTCTACCTATAGAAAGATATGTTTTTTGTTAATCCATTGTGGGCCACTAAAATAAAAGTTTTTTTAACCTCAGTTTTTTGAAACTTCTTTTCCCCCAAAAAAAAAGCCCTATTTACTTATTCTTTCGATAGACTCCGATAATAGGCAAAACTTTCACATTTATTTTAAGGTATAATACTCGCCTGTAACCTTTTACAGACCGGAGATATTCAAAGTTTCGGTAAACATTTGGTGATTTGTTTCCCTCTAAAAATAAAAAAATAACGCGATTTTTTTGAATTAATTTTTGTTTTCTAAAAAAAATACTTAAAAAATACCACAAAATACCCACCCCAGAGGAGAAAATCCCTAAGCCCGGCCCAAGGCCGCCCAAACGTAAAGCCTTATATCACAAAAATACTATGAAGCTGGTGTTAAATGAAATAATTTTTTTCGATAACTGGAAAAAAACTTGTATAAAATAAAGGTTGATTTGAGCTGTAGGTTAATTCTTTACTTATTTATTTTTTAAATTGAATATATTGAAGGCTTATAGAAGAGTATGATAACTTAAAAAAAGGTTGAAGACTTGCCTGTTATGGGAGTCTAGTAATCGAATAGGTATACTAGGGAATACATGTTTATCAAAACAGTGGGGAAAATACATGTTTATCAAAACAGTGAGGTTAAAAAAAATTTCAAAACAAATATCTTTATATATGCACTTATAGAGTTTCCAAAGACCTTTCTACTGAAATTTACTTCAACACGATCGAAATGACTGACTTACGCGTTATTATACATTCAAGCTTTGGAGGCCTATATTTCGGAAAATATGGACTTGCGGCCAAATGTTTTTTCCATCACCGTTTAATGCCCTATCAGGCCAAAAAATACGAAAAAAAATAGGCAAATCGCAATTAAAGTGTTTTTTTCCTAAAATTGTATGAGTAATCTCTGGGTTAGCGTGGGTTAACGGAGTTAACCATCGAAATGCACTAATCTTGGTTGGTGTAAATGCCGTATCAAGTCAGCGGGACAAAATTATTCAGCTTGAATTTTGTAGCTAGTATTTGTAAAAATCTGGCTACTCTGCACAAAACACGTTCCATAAAAAACAGCTGTCATAAATAATTTCCATTCATTGCGAAGTGTTGTGCACAATTTTTCGTTGGTGGAGCTCAAAGTGAAATATCGCAACCGAATATATTGCCAATTACCATTTACGGAGCGGAGTGACCTTTAAAACTGAGCGTTGTACATTTCGCACCCTATATAAACGACTGGACGATGCAGTTACGTGCATTATATTCGCTTAAAAACTCTTGGCGGGGGTGAGTAAAACGAAACACCGACAAAATTAAATAACCTCAATTGTTCATTGCGTCTTGTTATTTTTGTTTCTTGTGTTATAGAATGAACAGCGCCATCAGACGCTTTGCCACAAAAATATCAACTGATGAAGTAGGCGGAGGCACTGGCATCGGCAACATTACCGGTGCCTTGCGCAAAAACATTGATGGACTTTACACCGTGAATGAACCGTCAACAGACGTAGTTACAAAGTTGCCCCCGTTGACACAGCCGATACCGAATCTCCCAGATGTTGAATATGCAAAACCCTTAGACGAGAGTAGTACAACACTGGTTACGACACTGGCGAATGGTCTTAGGGTTGCTTCGGAACCACGATTTGGACAGTTTTGTACGGTGGGACTGGTAATTGATTCAGGGCCACGTTATGAAGTTACATATCCTAGTGGCGTTTCGCATTTTCTTGAAAAATTGGCATTCAATGTAAGTATTTGGGTAGATTTTCTTCAAATTTACCTCGAAATCGTTAGAAACCTAAATGCACCAAAAATTAATCAATAATATATAAAATACAATTTTTTCTTAAGTCTACAACGAACTTTCCGAACAGAGATGCGATTTTAAAAGAGTTGGAGAAAAATGGAGGCATCTGTGATTGTCAAAGCTCTCGTGATACATTGATATATGCCGCTAGTATTGATAGCCGCGCCATTGAGTCGGTTACACGGCTTTTAGCGGATGTAACATTGAGACCCGCTCTGCATGAGGACGAAGTGTTTCTTGCCCGACGAGCAATACAGTTTGAATTGGAGACGTTGGGCATGCGCCCCGAACAGGAACCAATTTTAATGGACATGATTCATGCTGCAGCATACCGAGAAAATACATTGGGACTACCTAAGTTGTGTCCTCCTCAGAACTTGGAGGTGATTAATCGTGATGTTCTAATGAATTACTTAAAATATCATCATTCCCCGCAGCGTATGGTCATAGCGGGAGTCGGGGTATGTGGGGTGAATATCGCCGCGTTCGATATATTAATGACATCTATAAATTCCAGGTCAATCACGACGAGTTGGTGCGTCATGTTGAGCATTTCTTCGTGCAAGACACTGCTATTTGGGACAAGGAACAGATCAAGGTGAGTGGGGCTCAGGAAGTTGATACATCAATTGCTCAATATACAGGCGGTTTGCGCAAAGAAGAATGTGAAATACCAATATATGCTGCCGCAGGTCTTCCTGAGCTAGCTCATGTTGTCATCGGGTTAGAGGGCTGCTCCCATAAAGATCCCGACTTCGTTGCCCTCTGTGTTCTAAACATAATGATGGGTGGTGGTGGTTCCTTTTCTGCTGGCGGGCCGGGCAAGGGCATGTACTCCAGGCTGTACACTAATGTGTTGAATCGCTACCACTGGATGTACAGCGCTACTGCGTATAACCATGCCTATGCTGATACAGGACTCTTTTGTATACATGCCAGTGCTCCCCCGAGCAATGTTAGAGATATGGTTGAGGTAGTCACGCGAGAGCTAGTAAATATGACGTCAAATCCAGGGCGTGAGGAATTGAGCCGTTCAAAGATTCAGTTGCAATCAATGTTGTTAATGAATTTAGAATCGAGGCCTGTGGTGTTTGAAGACGTAGGACGCCAAGTTCTGGCTACAGGACATCGAAAACGACCTGAACATTTCATTAACGAAATTGGTAAGCTATTCCTCTTGTCACGCTTTCTTCCAGCCCTTATAATATGAATTTTTACAGACAAAATAGGCGCTGCTGACATCCAAAGGGTGGCAAAACGCATATTGGCAACGCCAGTATCAATGGCAGCACGTGGCGACATTGGCACCCTGCCAGACATCAAAGAAGTACAAAACGCTTTAAATAACGAAGGTCGTTTGTCCAGCCGTAGGCTTTCGCTTTTCAAATGAGAAGCGCCATCCAATGTGACGCTTTTAAAAAGTGGCGCATCACCATATAGGATTTAAAACAAACAAGCGAGCGCTTTCATCATTTCGATTGATTGAGAAGCAACTTGGGTAATAACGAAAATAAATTAAGCATTTTATTTTGTATGTTACTGCCCTTTTATTGACTCGTTTTAATATTGTTTCTGATAGATGCCCAATCGGACCAAATTGCCGTTACAACCGCCTGGGTCTTCAATTATTATACCAGTCAAACGCAACTATGCGATTTTAATATGTTTTAATAAATTGTGATTATAAATTATGTATAAACTCGTAAGATGTAGATGCGATTGTTTTCAACATGTTGTGCATATGTGCCAACGGTCTAGTTCGATATTTCCCCTGGTTCCAAATCCGAAGAAGATGAAATGTCCTCTACCAAATCTTTTAAATCTCTTAGTATTAAGCTTTGTTTGCCGACGTCGTTTTCCAAGCGCTGCGTAGCTGTTGTGATTTTCTCCGGTCTATGGAAATCTTCATCCTCACTACTTATATCTTCACAGGGTAATTCTAAAGTTTCTTGGATTTGCTTCTCCGTCGTTTTAAAATATTGCGATGTTTTGGCTTCTGTCTGGTGTGGGGAAAGCCTTGGCCTTTTGTGGGCTATGTCGCTGCTTGTAACGGACGTTAAACTTTCATTGTCGGAAATAATATCCATCAGATAACCTACAAGATTAATGCTACAAAATCAAACTAGTAAACGAAGGGAAATAAACATACCTGAAGACTGGCTTTTATTGTTTCTTTTACCCACCCTAAGTTCTTCTGGTTCGTCGTCCTCGGGCAATTCATCACTAGAGATATCCTCTCGTTCTCGGTATTGTTTTGGCAAATGAGACTCGTCCTCCATTGGTGTCTTGTATTTTGTTTTTTCATCTCTCTGCAGATTATCAGAATCGGTCGCAATTTCGCGTCCTGTTTGTTTCTTAATACTCTTTGCTATAACTCTTTTTTGATGGTCCAATTGTGGAAAAAGATCTCTGGAATTTTCAAGGGCTTGCTTCGCCGCATTCATTTCAGCCTGTTGTATGGATGACCCGGTTGAGGTGGCCAAACGTTTGTTACGAAAATAGACAGCAACGGTGTAGACTCGGGTATTAGTAGGACCCGACGACTCGATCACTTTGTACAGGGGTATATCCGGCTCACCACCATCCATTGTGCGGAGTGTTAGACAACATTGCTGGAGTTTGGACTTTGGGTCATTCCAGTCCTGGTTCATAATAAACATTTGTAGTCGCGGAAAAAGACACACATGGCAGAATTGCTCGCAATATAACAGGCCCTTGTCTACGTACAACGATCCTAGAAAAGCTTCCAACAAATCCGCTCGGTCTTTGGTTTTAAGCTCTGCTTTCGGGTTGGAATATACGGCAAATTTAGTCATACCCAAATCATCACACACCACCGCCTGCGTGCGATTGTTAACCAGGGACGATCGGAGAAGGGATAAGTGACCCTCATGATGCTCAGGAAAGTGGCGATAAAGGTACTCAGAACAAATTAATTGAAGGACAGTGTCTCCCAAAAATTCCAAGCGTTGATTTGAGCCTAAAGTTAAATGTGTGAAACCAATCGAACGATCAGTGAATGCTCTAGCTAGCAGTCGTATGTGCTTAAATTGTATGCCAATTGAGTCTTCAAATTTCGTGAGTTCCTGCAGCATAGGGTATGAGCCAATGCAATCCCGATCGCCCATGGGTTCCTGTTCCTGCAGAGGATGCTCCGGTAGTTTCTTCCATATCTCTCGGAGCGTATCATCTTCCATGAATAGGGCGTTCATGAACACTTCATCTGCCACGGAAATGCCACCGTCCAACAGAAGAGCGCCCATTAAAGCTTCGAAACAATTGGCCATAGCATGCCGCAACTCCAGTTCATGACATAGATCTGAGCCGTGGGCATACAGCATGTACTCCTCCAAATGCAGTTTCCTGGCCAGCAATGCCAAATGTTGATTCTGTACAATGGCAGCTCTGTACGTTGCTAGGCCTCCTTCTTCTAGCTCAGGAAACATAAAAAATAAGTGAATTGAACTGAGAAACTCTACTACAGCATCTCCAAGGAATTCCAGACGTTCATTGTGTGTGATATTGGACATGGTTTCATACTCTTTGCCAAAGCGGGACATGATGTTAATCAGCGTGTTTATGCCTCTCTTGCGCGTGTTCATATAATGTATTTTGCGATCGCCATATTCTGGCTGTCGGATGCCGCAATTCGTTAGAGAATTACGGGCATGGTCAGGATTGGTGCCGTAATTTTCCTTGTATGAGGGATGTGTTAGTGCCAATTGCAGTAGATACCTGGAAGAAGCTTGTATTATTGAAGAGAGAGCTAGACTGCAAATCTACTTACCGGTTTTTGAATTTGTATTCAATATTCTCCTCTAGCATGTCCAGGGAGCGATGAAAGCGCAAATGCCCCGTTAGCACAGGCACGAGCATGGCGTGCTGCACGACATCGCACATTACTCCTGTGCGATGGTAACCCTTTGAGCTTACGGCTACGGTAACGTTTCGCTTCATTCTTCCCTGGGTTCGCATTTCTTGCAAACGGGCTTCCTTTTCCTCTAGCTTACGTTTATCCTTGAAAGAGGGCTTGGACATGTTGGCCATCAAATGCCGAAATTTAACATATTCTCTCCAAGCCTTTTGGTATTCTGGGTTCCCAGCGTAACTAAGCTGAGGCGGGCGAATACCAAAGTGGACAATAGCTGGATTACATAGACCAGTTTCCTCATCATAGCATTCGGGCAAATCGCTGACATTACGGTCAAGTTGATCAACACGAATGGAGCTGGGTTTATAGCCGGGCTTTGTGGCTAACATTCCTTTGAAATTGTCCACATAATCCTGCCATTCTGGCTGCGCTATATTACTTAGTGTGCGCAAGCGCTGCTCATCAACCAGGGGTCCTGTATTATCTAGCAAATATTTCAGTACCTCACACATAGCCAATACCTCTTTGCCATTGTCGGATAAATCACGAACGAATCGTGGAAGGAAATGGAAAGCTGGGCAACTATTTGCCTCCGAAACCCCATCTACATTTGGCATTAGGGAAAAATCCACCAATTCCAGAAGCTCGTGAAACAGATATTTAGCTAGAGTTTAAGAATAACACACATTTACCATAAGACTCCGTAGGCGAATTCAGCAGTACTTACAAAACAAATCCAGCTCTTTAGCCGTGAAATTTTCGGGCATCTTCTCTGGCACATATAGAATGGTGTATTCAATATTGAAACGAATAACTTTACATGTCGGCAAATCCACCAGAGGGAAATGAGAAAGTAACGAGAAGCCTTCAAATAGAAATTCGTGCTCATCGTGTTTGATTATAGTGGGCGTCTTCGTTAAAAAGTTCGTAGGTGGTGATATTGTAATGCGATAATGGTACAATTTGTTAGCATTATTTGAGTTGGGATCGCATTTCTCATAGGTCTTTTCTCCCGGATAAATTCCGTGCCTTATTCCGACACGACGAGATTTCAGAGAGCACCGACAGAGTGGGCCATCATTCATTTCTCCCACTTCGTTGTGCCAGAGGTCAGCGTGGATCCTGTGGGGATGCTGAAGCTTACGAGATAGCTCCTCCATACAATTATCTTGCTCCAATTTAAACTCTTCATTGTCCGAGGAATCAGAATCTGACGAAGAACACCCTTCCGATTTATGCTTACATACGCGCCGGCAATTTTTCCTAGGTGCTGGTTTATATGGTGGCAATTTTTCTCTGACACGATCAGCCCTCTTTAATAGTTCCTCCTCGAACAGTTGGCACAATATATCGAGTCGTGTCGTACCTTCCACTTCCTTGACAACTTGAGTGCGGCGATAATATGGATCCGCCGGAGATGACCGTATCCAAACTTCACGACAATCCTCATCCATTTCAGCCAATTCCTCCATTTTGCGCTGAATGTCTTCGGGGGTTTCGCAATAATTTGATCGCCACATCCTTAATAAACGATCACGTTCTGTCTCTGGCTTGGCAAGTCGTTCATCGCGTACACGTGAACGCTTTTCAGTTTTATTTGGTTCATCGTACGAAGGTCCGAGTGATTGCGATTGGCCGCCATTATATCGGTCGGATGACGTAGAGCCGTAACCGTACGAAGACGTCGACCGGGAATAGTATTCATTACGTGATCGATTTGACGACGAGGAACCGTAACGTTGGCCGTGAGTTGTACCATATGATGGTGCAGATGGCACAGTCTGGTATGCATAATAATTACTACCATACGACCCATATTGATAATTAGAATAGTTATATTCACTTCTGACATCATAATCAGTATGACCAGCATAGTCAATGGATGACGTGGAATACTGGGAATAGCTGCTGCTACGACTAAAGTTTGAACTGGGAGCGGGCCTAACATTATAGGCGTGGTCTGAGGCAGTGCCATCAAGTGCGTATTTTTGATAACATACCTTATCAGACCTGTTTGCATTTTCGCTTGACTTTAAAATGTAAGATTCAGCAGAGGATGAACCAGCGTAATCATCGTGAGAACTTGCTGGTCCCGGCGGAGGTGGTGGAGGAGGAGATGGTTGCGCGGGAGGTGGTGGAGGTGGCGGCGGCAAATTGCAAACATAGTTAAAGATGCTTCCCGAACTTGGGTTATCCCTTGTTACGGAATTATCGCTCATTAAAGAATGGGAGGATGGCGTTGTAGTTGCTTCGGATGGGCTAATGAAATTTGGCGCAGTGTCCCGTGCTGCAGTAACAATTTCTGCTGGGGAAAGGTAATAGTAACTGGATAGAGATGCTTTACTCTGCGTTGGATAGCTCATATTTATAAAGTGAGCAGTCCATGAACAAACTCAGCGGACAATTTGTAGGTAGCGATTGATTTTATTTGTTTACACCGCAAATAAGAGATGAGAATTAATCGATAACTTTTTCAATTAATGAATACTAATATTGTTCACAGATGGCATTGGTGAGAATAAAAATCCGTCTTTGAAAATCATTGTTTACTCCAAAATGACATTTTCGCCGATCCTAACGGGATCTTAGGTTGTAGTTTGTTGGCAACCCTTTTCTAACTTCTTCCTTCCGTTAGAATATGTTTAGTCCTTTAGTTCTCCTATTCTGTTCTAAAAAGAACAACAGATTCAAACAAGTAATAGCCTTTTCACACTAGCCTACATTTTGGGGGAACGCATGGAAGACGTTGAAAAAATTAAACATCCGTTCACACTTGCAACATCTTCCATCTGTCATTTTCTAATATGCATTTATTAACATGGCACATCGCTGTAACCAAATTTTTGTGATCAAAAATAAACGAAACAAAAATGGTTTAGGAAATATATTAGGACCCTGGAAACGAAAAAATGGAGAATGGCATTCATCAAACGTTTATTTTTTTAAGTTTCATATTTATTACAATTGGGTTTTTCCTACATTTATTTCGTTAAGAGGTATTTATATCAAGGGGTGTAATAGCGACTAGACAATAGCTATTTTATATATGTTTGGTTTCATTCCGTTGTCAAATTCAGAGCAAATTTGTTATACAATTGCAATACAAGAAAGTAAAAAAGTATAAACACAAAATACTTATGAATTAAAAAGTCAATTGAGGCAAAGATTTGAAAATATTTAAATCAGCTGTTCATGCGCTACCACCTGATATAAATATATCTAGGCTTTGGTTTTGAACATGGTAAAATAAGTAAGGTAAACTCGTTAGAACAGCTGATTTGAAAATTTTTCTTGCTTAGGTGTTTCTCTTATGTCAAATTCACATGTATTTTGTTTTTGTACCTCTTTGTTTACTTTTACAGTAGATACACACATGTAAATTTGACAGATTGTGGACACCAATCAAAAACAAAATGCCTGTTTTTGTTGTAACAATTCCTACTGCGTATACCTTACCTATTTTACCATGGTTTTGAATTGCTGCAATTTTTTTAATATCTTTCTAGTGATGGACTCAAAATTATAGAATGATGTGGGGTGAAACGAAATGGGAAATGAACATTTTTCAAAGATGTTGAGCTCACAAAATGTTAAACTTGTATGGGGAAATGTTAACATTTTTGGCCAATTGATTGAAGATGTGGCCTAGTGTGAAAAGGCTACATATAACTGCCTCCCTTCTCCATCTTGTCTTGCAGGCAAGTATCTAAATACTTAAATACACAGCGCTCTTTACACAGAACAAAAACCTAGTGTAATATTACCTAAATTCATGGTCTGATATCAGCCAATGCACTGGGCAACATAGGGTCAGCTATTTAATTACAAGTAGGCAATTTTACGTTCACCAACAATATGAAAATTTGCTTTGCATTTTCATAGATTTACACAATGCAAAAAGGGCAATGTACAGAATTTACCATGTACAGAATTTATTGTAGGTGAATTAGATTAGTTTCAATGTGCAATCTTACCAAATGTTCAGCTAATTTTTTTCATATTTACAGAAACAAATGTTGTTTTTAATTAAAGAAGTATTTATTGCATTGTTGCTTACAATAGTAACATTTAAATAAATAATAACATTATAATCACGAATTACCAGGATCCTCGAATGTAGTAGCACTTATGGTTTGTCACTGCCGAAGACTCCAGTCACGTTTCCTGTGAAGAAATTTTTTAATGATTAGATAAAAGTATCAAACTCTTGGGTATCAAATTTGGTAGTTTCTACAAAGGATACACATTACTATTCTTCAAATGACTAAGGCCTAATTTTAATCTTAAACTCTAAATTAAATTTTTAGGTTAATAGTTAATTGCTGTTTAAACAGCCAAAGTTGGGCATATAAACTATGATCAAGTGACCATATGATTTTGACTGAAAACAACAAGAAGAACAAACACAAAGCTTCTTTAGTTGTTAATGTGAACAAATATAATCACCATCCTAGTTGAAATGATAATAAAATCTTATCATTTAACTCGTAGTGCAGTTAGAACTTTATTTCTGCTCAAATATTCTCCAATTTCATTAAATATTTTGTATTTTATCAATTCACTTTGTTTTGCAAATGGCGTCAGTTATTACCGGTTATTTTTCGTAGCATTTGCCACTGTTGCTACATGGTAGTAAAATTATTTGGC
Organism: Phaonia tiefii; assembly: GCA_963931995.1. Lineage (NCBI taxonomy): Eukaryota > Metazoa > Arthropoda > Insecta > Diptera > Muscidae > Phaonia > Phaonia tiefii. Next base: position 213,991,563 of record OZ008371.1, read on the forward strand.
AAAGCACTGAAAAGCTCTTTAAACTATTTAAAGTCAGATCAAACATAAATCAAAATCAACTGATTACCAATTTAAATAACCAGTCAATAATTGGGCCTAAGAGATGTTAATTTTCTTGTTGCTTATTAAACCATGGTCGACACTTTTTCATTGATCAATATATAAGGCCCAATTTTTGACTGGTCCATTATATTTAATCAACGATCAAACATTATTTAAACTCTGAATTAATTTTTTAGGTTAAAAGTTGACTGCTGTTTAAACAGCGAAAGTCAGGCATTTAAACTATGATCAAGTGACCATATGATTTTGATAGAAAACAAAAAGAACAACAAACACAAAGTTTATTTAATTGTTAATGTGACCAATTATAATCACCATCCTAGTTGAAATATCAATAAAAACGTATCATTTAACTCGTATTGCAGTTAGAACTTCATTTCTGCTCAAATACTATCCAATTTCATTAAATATTTTATATTTTATCACTTCACTTTTCTTTTGCAAATGGCGTCAACTTAACGATAAGCCGATAAATGCATGAATACCGGTTATTTTTCGTAGCATTTGCCACTGTTGCCATATAGGTAGGAAGATTATTTGACAAAGCACTGAAAAACTCTTTTCGTATTTAAAGTCAGATCAAATATAAATTAAAATCAACTGATTACCAATTTAAATAACCAGTCAAAAATTGGGCATATGAGACACAAGAAACACAACTCACTTTTCTATTTACAAAACTTCTACAATATAGACTTTTGGCCACTACAAATGTATTCTTTGTTAAAAACACATGCAGATTACATATTTACTTACATTTCTTTATGAAATTTGTAAATGCACTTTTTATTACAGAAATTTAATAAACCCGACGCTTAGAAACTTTGGCAAACTTCTTGTTTTGTTTTTCCTTTCACAAATTAATGGTTACACACATCCACAGCGACATAGTACCAATACAAATTCTTTGCGGATTATATTCCTCTCGCTCAGAATGTTACTGCATCACCACAGATCTTGACAGTCAAATAAAAAACAGGGAATTTGCCAACATTCGTATGCAAATTCAGCATTGCTATTCATAGTGTGTTTTGCACTTTTGATTTAGGCAATAATGTCACCTTTTCTTGTCTTCATACAAAAAAAAAATCACCAAACCCAAACTGGGTAATATTACCGATGCTTATTTTTTCTGTGTAAATCAAAAAGGCAATATTGTTTACCAATAAAGGATTTATATTTATCATTACAATACCAATTAACCCAATTGTGTTTTTAATTTCTTTAATTTTATATTGCCTATGAAAACAGTTGGTCCGTACGAACCGGAAAATAACAAACTGAGCCCCACGACTTGTTGGGGTTTTTGGTGCAAAAATCGCCATCACTCTTCTGCGAGTGTTTCTTGCGGACAAATTTATTAAATTGGTGAAAATCGTCCGACCAGTATCGACCGTTCGTTATCATATATCGGGATAGACATTTTCGTCCGAACGTGCGAATTTGCGTAAATTATTAACGTTTGAAAACGGATATCAAATTTGATTAATATTTTGTATACTAATCTCTGCATATATTTTCAATAATTGTGAGAATAATTATCGGTGCGTGGTGTTATTTGCAAAATTTGGTGGTGGTTTATTTACAACAACATACCCAGCGGCGGAATTTGCGAGGCCTTCCACGAATAAGGCATCCGGAATCATTCTTTGGTAATGCCTACTTTAATAATGCCTGCGAAATGCATGATTTTATAAGGCTTAGACAGGCATGTTAAAAGAATGCCAGAAGACGCTGTTGTTCATGAAACCCTGTCTTTCCACATGTTCGCAATTCGTCGTTGCAAAATCATGACATCCGATAGCCCAGTAGATAAAGCGTCCGATTGTTAGTTCTAAGGTCGCGTGTCCGATTCCTGTGGCTGCAGAATTTAAAAAAATCATTTATATGAAATATGAAGCTAATTTCCATATATATTTTTTATTTTTACGTAAGTCCTTCTAAATCTACTCTTTTTGCAAGCCTTCATAAGGCCTTCTAGTAGAGAGAGATGGAAGGCCTTGCCTCCCAATCTCACGCAATGTTAAAAAGAAAGGAGGAGGTAATGTGTAGGGAAAGCCTGCCGTATTCTATAGAATGCCTTCTTGGTCATTATTTCAGGCCTCCTAGCTCCTGATTTCCGCCGCTGGGTACCTGCATATTTGAGAGTTCATCTGTGCTCTTTGTGTGGATTTTTTTCTAAGCACAGCAAAAGACAAAATCAGCGATCCGTCATGTTGCAGTTCGTTGTTTTTTGCGTCCCACCTGACCAAAGTTTCGAAAATAATACTACAAAATAACGTTTTTCGAATGTTTTGTGGACATACTATTCGAGAATGACTATCGCGAACGGATCGAGAACGATAGCCCCGAGAGTCGTCGATCAGTTTGTGGCAGCCAAATCTTAATTTTCGATATATTGCGAATAATAAGTGTGTTTTTTACCCCCCAAAGTTAATTATAGCTTAAATTATACTGAACAGCTAAGCGATATTAAGTGGCATTCAATTTCCCACTTAAATTCCGCCTTGAGCAATGACAACATTGCCACATGTTCAATTTCAAGAAATGGCAACAAAAGGATATCTCAGATAAATTTTGTTATCATTTCTTGCGAATGGAAATGTTATCAAGGAGAGACTCAAAAGCAGAAATTTGCAAAGTGGCTTACACATTTTAAGATCATTAAATATGGTTTATTTAATCGTAGACTACGTATACTTTTATATTTCTAAATTTGAAGGATATATTTATACACTCACCCCAGGATGGGGGTATATATCATTTAATACGTAAAAAAATGTAACACATAGAAGGAACCAAATTACACCCTTTGGACGAAATTCGTTTTAGGGATTTTTAAGACGTTTGAGCCATGTCCGTCTGTCTGTCTGTCTGGCTGGCTGGCTGGTCAACACGATAACTGCAGTAAATCTTTACAGATGGCAATGAAACTTTGTCAGTGACTATTATTTGCCGATATTGAGTTTGGGATTGAAAATGGGCGTTTTGACCACGCCCCTTCTGGTACCTCCCATACAAATCGACACATTTAGCACAAAATCATATTTCTGTCAAACCTTTCTTCTGGTAGATGTGATTAGCTTCAATTCTAACACCGGTTAATAGTCTGTAAATGCCTACTTAAATGAAGAAAATGGGCGAGATTGTCACGCCCATTCTGGTACCTCGCATATAAAACAGGGTGTTCGACCGGATTGTCAGTCCGATAAATCGCGTGAAACACTTCCGACCTTAATGAAATTAGGTATAAGGCCTCACGTTATCAAAAGCTAATCACCGATTAAAACAAGGGTGATTTTGCCACGTCCATTGTGGTACCTCCCATACAAAAGTTGTTTGGGCATCTGGTTGTTCGGCACGAGAAGTCCCGCAAAACCAAGCCAATCTTTATGAAAGTTTATACTAGTCAGTATTTAGCCAAATAAAGCTCTCCTATAGGAAATGAGCTGTTTTGCCACACCCATTCTGGCACCTACCATATAAAAGTTGGGCGGATGACCGGTTGATCCACACGATAATTCTCATAAACAATAACCGATCTTAATAAAATTCGGTACTAGGCAATATTTTGCTAAAAGCTACTGGTAACTAATAACTGACTATTGTGCCACGCCCAGTTTTGTACATCCCATACAAAAGTTGGGCGTATTAGGGGTTTGCCGACTCGATATCTCCAAAAAATCATAACCGATCTTAATAAAATTTGGTACTGACCAAAATTTTGGCAACATCTTGCCATGTCCATTTCTGTACCTCGCATATAAATATTGGGGGGGAAACTATCTAATTTGGGTATTCAATAATATTTAGCGCAATGCCGTCAATCTGCTGTTGAATATGGTCACTTTTGAGTATGGGAGTTTTTTACCAGAGGGTATGATTAAGTCGGTTCACCCGACTGAGACTTATGTACTGGTTTTTTATGTTAATAGTTGATTGCTGTTTAAACAACCAAAGTTGGGCATTTAAACTATGATCAAGTGACTATATGATTTTGGCAGAAAAGAAGAAGAACAATAAACACAAAGCTTCTTTAATTGTAAATGTGAACAATTATAATCATGACCTCAGGACTCGTATACTCCCAGGTACTTTTCATCCGCTTGCGATATGACCCAAGTTTCGGAGCCATATGTCAAGACAGGCAAAATGAGAGTCTGATATACCTGGGCTTTTGTCCGTCGAGAGAGGGCTTTATTCCTCAACTGCTTACTGAGCCCAAAATAGCATCCATTTGCAAGCACAATTCTCCTATCTATCTCAAGGCTGACGTTGTTGTCCTTGTTTACGTTGGATCCAAGGTAGACAAATTCATCTACCACTTCAAAATTAAATCGGTTGTCAACGATCAAGTGCGGACCAAGTCGAGAGGTTTCCGTAGTCGTTGATACCATAAATTTTGTCTTGCCCTCATTAACAGCAAGACCAACCTTCGCTGATTCCTTTTCGATTCTTGAAAATACTGCAGTAACCTCTCTCATATTTCGCCCAATGATGTCTATGTCGTCAGCATACGCCAGCAACATATGGCTTTTCGTGTTAATGGTCTTGTTCGTATTTACTGAAGCTTTTCTCGACAGTATCTCCATTAAGATGTTGAAGAGATTGCACGAAAGTGTGTCAGCTTGTCTCAGTCCTCGCTTGGTACAGAATGGTTCAGTGAGGTCTTCCCCCACTTTCACTGCTGATTTGGTGTTGATAAGCGTCATTCTACAGAGGCGGATCAGTTTTGCTGGAATCCCAAGTTTAGACATAGCCTTGTACAGTTTTCCCCGTATGGGGTTATCGAATGCAGCTTTGTAATCGATAAAAAGGTGGTATGTATCGATTTGCTTTTCGTGGGTCTTTTTCATGATTTGGAGTAGCGTGAATATTTGGTCAGTCGCGGACTTGCCTGGTCTAAAACCACATTAATAAGGTCCAATCAAATTTTCAATAATTGGAATAGACACACAGATCACCCTTTTTGAATACAGGACATAATACACTGAGACTCCACTCGTCGGGCATAGATTCTCCCAGCCATATACCGCATATCAGTTGATGCATGTGGGCTATCAATCCTTCGCCACCTGCCTTAAAAAGTTCAGCGGGTAGGCCATCCGCACCAGCGGCTTTATTATATTTAAGGCGGGAGATCGCCGTTCTAATCTCGTCTTGTTTGGGGGGTACAATCTACACTATCTTCCACTATCATTACCTTCTGATCTTCAGTGGAAGAATCTGAGTGGAGTAGTGCTGAAAAGTGGCCCTTCCAAATTTTGAGCACACACTGCTTATCAGTCACCAGATTCCCATTCTCGTCCTTGCAGGAGGGTAGCCCAATATTAGGCCCGTTATTCGATTTTCTTGCCCTCTGGAAAAACATTCGGGATTCACCATTCATCCTGCACATTTCGGGTTTTCCACTCTCTCTGCTCCCGCTGCCATTTTTTCCTCCTAAATAGTTGGTTTTCCTTCCTTCTCAGCCTCTTGTACCGCTCACTCGCAGCACGCGTTGTAATCAGTTGCAATGCGACATTCTTCGTCGTACCATGGCTTCTCCTTCTGCGGTTTTTATAGTCAAGTTCAGTCCTTGCAGCGGTTTCCAAAGAATGGGAAATGTGCTTCCACTGCGCATCTGGGTCTTCGTGAGGGTGGTATTCTACTCTAGCAGGAGAGAGAGCTTCTCTCGATAGGACATTGATATCTCCGGTATTCGTAGCTTCTCAATATCCAGCTTTTCCTGTGTTCGGCTTCGTACGGTTTTCGTCCTGTTCAGTCTTGTGCGAACTTTCGCAGCCACCAGGTAATGATCCGAGTCGATATCGGCACCTCAAATCACACGTACATCCATTACACTAGAAGAGTGTCTGCCATCTATTACCAATTGATCAATCAGGTTCTTCGTCCGCTGATCAGGAGATATCCAGGTCGCCTTATGTATGCCCTTATGCTGGAATCGTGTGCTACTAACTACCATGTTCTTTGGAGCGGCGAAGTCTATCAGTCATATTCCATTATCGGAGGTGGTATCATGTAGACTGTGATAACAGATGGTTGGTCGAAAGACACTTTTCTTTCCTAATTTGGCATTAAAATCGCCTACAATAATCTTAATGTCGTGGTCAGCGCAGCGTTCGTATACTTCCTCCAGACGCTCATGACCTCAGCATCTTTATCCTTTGTAGGTGCGTGCACACAAATTAACGAGATGTTGAAATATTTCGCTATGATGCGAATTGTGGCTATGCGGTCACTCACTGGGTTGAACCTTGAAACTAGGTGTCGCAGTCTCTTGCCAACTATAAATCCGCACCCAAATTCTTGCTTTCGCTCATGGCAGCTGTAGTAAATATCGCAGTTTTTCTTTCTGGTGCAACCATATCCTGTCCATCGCATTTCCTGGATCGTTGTGATGTCAGCTTTATATTTTCCGATGACATCCGCCAGTTGGAAAGTGGCATTCGTCCTGTATAGCGTTCGCACATTCCAGGTACATATCCTTAAATCGTGGTCCTTATAACGTTTGCGAGGGTCGTCAACAGTTGGGGGGTTTATTTGTTCATTATCTTCTTTGTGTAATTTCATTGCCAATATAACGGTGGCGGGAGGCAAACCCAGCCCACCGTGGTTTGCATTTACCTACTGCCAGGATATTTATGTTTTAGTCGCCCATTATGGATCAAGCGCGGACCAGAATGCAGTGTGTCGAAACTGGATTTTGGTTTCTTCAATTTTGATCCGCCGTTGGCCAGGGGTGTTGGCTCATCCACCTTCAAAGGACAGAAGAATATGTCCACTACTTCCAAGAGCTTCAGTGACAGGGTTACCTAATAATCCTGAGACGTATCAGTGATCGCATTTCCACTCAGGTTGCTCATTCGTTTCGCCTTCTCACTTTAGCTAGCTATCGGAGGTTTCCGATAAGCAATTACCCCAGAAACACTGCGTGGAAGTAGTGAGCTTCTTGGACTGCCCAATGAATGGCTATCAGAAACTTTCCACCTCCAAGGACAGTCCCATGTTTAATTTAATTGTGTTGCGATGGGGTGCGGTCAGAGGCGTTCATGTCATCCCGGCATATCGAATTCATACAACCTTCTAAATTATATTTCTAAAATCGATTCTAAATACGACCCTGTTTTCCTGAAATGGATTTGGGAACATAATGGGACCACACATTTATCTATCATGAGCTTGAACAGAAGTTATCGGTGACATTTATTGTCACCAGTTTCCAAATGCCAAACTGGAACACCATCCCTGTTGTTCACACCCCTAACTTGAATATTATGAGGGGAAACGGTGTCTATGGAAGTTTCTAGAGAAATAATGTAGTTGAGTCGGGCAGTGTAAGGATTCGTAACAATATGGCGCCCAATTTGTTGAGATGGGGTGCGGTCAGAGGCGTTCATGTCATCCCGGCATATCGAATTCATACAACCTTCTACATTATATTTCTAAAATCGATTCTAAATACGACCCAGTTTTCCTGAAATGGATTTGGGAACATAATGGGACCACACATTTATCTATCATGAGCTTGAACAGAAGTTATCGGTGACATTTATTGTCACCAGTTTCCAAATGCGAAACTGGAACATCATCCCTGTTGTTCACACCCCTAACTTGCTTGCGACAAGTTTGTCAATCAGTTAAATTTTATGATCATGGGGAGAAGATGTCAATAATGCTCATGCTCATGATAGGCAAGACTGTTCACTAGACATGCTTTCGATCACCAAATTTGGCTGTGGTTGCGAAAATGTGTTCGTCAGCCCATGGCCGATGGTTTTGCAAAAGCATGTGTTTTCCCATCCGCTCAGCGGGTGTAAATAGCGGCCGAGGCCAATTATTGCCAAAACTTCATTCGTACCGGAATTGGTATACTCCCGGCGTCTAGTACAGTCCATGGCACAATTGGGAAACCCGTACGTCAATGAAGAATTGAAGCCATTTGTGAGCGTTAGGGATTTGCCCGAAAATATCTTATTTCTCTTTCCTCTTAAGTTTCCACAATTTATCTTTTGCCGGCTGTGTTGTCTGATGGTTCTGAATGAAATGGAGTGAGAGTCAGATGGCACTCCAGGGCAGTGTAAGGATTCGTAACAATTGTTCCCTCCAATTTAAATAACTAGTCAAAAATTGGGCCTTAAATTATATTATTTTTTTGATTTTATAGAATAGTTTCATCAATAAATATTAAACACTAACGGCCTTATTCATAAAAAGTTACGAGAGGTTTGAGAGATGAATTACCATACAAAAATCGTCTGTCAAATCTCTCATAACTTTTTAGTGGACAAAGTGGAAAATGAGACACGCAGCAAAACCTTCGATAGATTGCTAACAATATCATTAGCGACTATTTAGCGATATCGAAAACAAATCGTACATAATATTATTAATGCTGTTTTCTCGATGTCGCGAAAGTGCAGCGAAATATATCTTTAGCGATTCTCTTGCGATATTGAAAATACATCCCTAATAATATTATTTACGAATTGTTTTCGATGTCGTTAAAGACTCGCTAATAATATTATTAGGCCTGTTTTTTTTATTCCATTAAGCTATCGCCACTTGAAAACGATCCACACTTAGTACTACGAAATGTGGCAACATTTGCTGTAACATTTGCGTTCATTCGTTTCAGTCGTCAAACTCTATACAAATACATATAAACAATACAAGAATATAACAAAACAACTATATCGGATAGATAATTCTACCATGATCAATATGTATAACATGTACCGCGCGTTGTTGTGAACAATTTAATTCCGACTTAATCATACCCTCACCATACTGTACCTCATCCATTGCGTGGGAGTTATGTTAAAAAACGCCCATACTCAAAAGTGACCATATTCAACAGCAGATTGACGGCATTGCGCTAAATATTATTGAATACCCAAATTAGTTAGTTTCTCCCCAAACATGGCAAGATGTTGCCAAAATTTTGGTCAGTACCAAATTTTATTAAGATCGGTTATGATTTATTGGAGATATCGAGTCGGAAAACCCCAAATACGCCCAACTTTTGTATGGGATGTACGAAACTGGGCGTGGCACAATAGTCAGTTATTAGTTACACAGTAGCTTTTAGCAAAATATTGCCTGGTACCGAATTTTATTAAGATCGGTTATTGTTTATGAGAATTATAGTGTGGATCAACCGGTCATCCGCCCAACTTTTATATGGTAGGTGCCAGAATGGGTGTGGCAAAACAGCTCATTTCCTATAGGAGAGCTTTATTTGGCTAAATACTGACTAGTATAAACTTTCATAAAGATTGGTTTGGTTTTGCGGAACTTCTCATGCCGAATAACCAGACGCCCAAACAACTTTTGTATGGGAGGTACCACAATGGACGTGGCAAAATCACCCTTGTTTTAATCGGTGATTAGCTTTTGATAACGTGAGGCCTTATACCTAATTTCATTAAGGTCGGAGGTGTTTCACGCGATTTATCGGATTGACAATCCGGTCGAACACCCTGTTTTGTATGGGAGGTACCAGAATGGGCGTGACAATCTCGCCCATTTTCTCCAGTTAAGTAGGCATTTACAGACTATTAACCGGTGTGAAAATTGAAGCTAATCACATCTACCAGAAGAAGGGTTTGACAGAAATATGATTTTGTGCTAAATGTGTCGATTTGTATGGGAGGTACCAGAAGGGACGTGGTCAAAACGCCCATTTTCAATCCCAAATTCAATATTGGCAAATAATAGTCACTGACAAAGTTTAACTGCCATCTGTAAAGATATACGGCAGTTATCGTGTTGACCAGCCAGACAGACAGACAGACGGACATGGCTCAAACGTCTTAAAAAGCCCTAAAACGAATTTCGTCCAAAGATACTAAGGGTGTAATTTGGTTCCTTTTTTTACGTATTAAATGATAGGGTGAGTGTATAAATAATTCAGAGTTTAAATTAGGCCTAAGAGAAATAAAATAAACTTAAAAAAATACTTGTTTTCTTTGTATATAATATGAAATAAATAAGGCAACTACTTCAGGGGGAAACTACACATCTGTAGTATCCACATCCAATATTTCTTTTTTAGAATGGTAATTTGATGTCTTTAAAATTTAAATTTGCTTCAACCACTGAAAATTTACTTGAACCACTGGACATCCACTCTGACATTCCGCTGTTCTACCAAGTACGTGCACATACAACGAATTTGCGACTTTCGATCGCGATATCATTTTCGAAAGTTGCGTTTTTCTCTACATCTTTTTGCTGTGTTGTACAAAGGAGAAAAAATAATGCTTGGTGAACAATTCTCCAACATTTAACCACCAATTTTGTTTCGAGAACTGTCCGCTTTAGCGAACGTTCGTGTCTGTGCCGGGTGGGGTATTATGCCACACGCACGTTAAACCTCCGCCGACGTTTACGCTAATGCTCTTATAGTGGCCTATGTCACTACTCACAGCCCCACTAAATGCGCATATTTGATCTCTTGTGCCATCGCTAGATTAACCCTTTCAGGTACAATTGCCACTGGTATACATTCATTTTGAATTACTACAATACATATGTTATTGTTGGGTATTTTGACAATCGTGGACCCTACACTTGGTCCATCGCACTAAAGTACACAATCGGACTACAGTACACAAATTGTTTTTTCGAATTGTTTTGCTATATAGTTCGAATTTGTCCGTATTTAAAACACTTCGTGTGTTTTATACATTGTTGTTTTTTATACATACAGGGTTGAATGAGTGTTTGGAACTCGTATACCCTACTCCCGGACTATCAGACTACTAGACACATTCGGTGTTTTTGTTTGAATTTGTTTCCAATATAAATGAATTATTTTCCGATATCGGGGACATTTTGTACTTTTTACGCATATAGTGTTGAACAGGTTTTGTGCCGCGTATACCATACTCTCGCTTGATCGGACCATTGAACACATTCGGTGTTTTTGTTTGAACTTTTACGAATTTAATGGGTCATTTTCCGATATTGGCGCCATTTGGTAATTTTTTCACATTCAATGTTTATTTGTCCCTAAAATTAATTTTACAAAAGTTTCTTATAAGATAACTTAAATCTATCGCTACATATTTTCGTACATTTACTAATATTTACAGAACTATATACTTCAAACAAACTTAAGTAGTAGTATCCTACATACAAAACAATAAAAAACAAAAAATCGAATTCAACGGCCTATTAGAGGCTTCCCCAAAAATGGACAAATAAAAATGGAAAAATCAACGTTTTCTAACTACTAAACTTAAAAACTAATACTAAAACTTCTATATATACGTATTTACAACTATTTACAATTATTTACAATCCATACCTATTGGTAAGAGGTGCCACTACTGGTCCGTAATGTACACAGTGTCGTCCAGGTCAAAAGATCCTACCCTCCTATGATAGAATAGAAGTTTGTCATCTACGAAGAGGTCGCGAGGGCAACCGGCGGCCTATACCCTAATTCAAGAAGTCGCTCCAGGCGTTCGTCCTGGACCAAACTATTCTCAACAATTCCGTTTTCTAGAAAGGCTGCCCTTTCCAGAAATTTAAGTGAGCCCCTAACAAGGTACACGTCTATTCTGTCAAAGTCGACCATCCCGTACATTGTAGCACAGGATGGCCTCCTAACCCAACCATCGTCGGCTATCCGCATCCGCAAGCCCAAGCAGCTCATAAGGATGCGTCTTTCCCATCTCCTAAGTCTCTCCATCTGGCAGGAAGAGATTCCAAACCAAACAGGGAACCCATAGGTCATAATGGGTGTAATGATCTGACGGCAGATCAAAAGTTTAACCTCAGTCGAAAGGCCTCCACGGAAACGTAGCGCATGGAGATATATACCGAAGATCGCCTTCACCTCCGCCAGAGTGTGGTCAATGTGTCGGTGAAATTCAAAGTTCGTACGGAATAAGACACCTAGGTACTTAAATCCCTCTGCGATCCTGATCACGTGACCCCCAAACTGTAGGTTAGGTACGAACGTTCTAGCATTAGGAAACAAAAGGATACGTTTTCCTTTGAAGATCATTCCATCGCATTTGTCAACATTCAGCGAGAGTTTCCACCTGTCGAAATATTCCGACAAAACCTCCAGGTACTCGTTGACCCTGGAGTTGGTGGTCTCCGCCTTTGGGCCCGACATGACCAAGAGAATATCATCCGCGTATACCAGCAAGAGCCCACCCTCAGGTGGTTGTGGTATGTCACTCACGAATATGTTATATAGCATAGGTCCCGCTATAACGTCCCTAACACTTGATACGCTTCCCCCTACTTTTGTACAGAATTTGCGTCCGTTCAAGAAGCTGGCCACAATACAACAGGTGTCCTTATCGAATCCAAATTCTATCATTTAGGAAACAATTCCGGCCTGCCAGACCGAATCGAAAGCCTTGGCGAAGTCAAGGCTCACAGCAACCATGTCGTGTCTCCTATTCAACGCTTGCGTCACATAGTCTCCAAAGACTATGAGCGCATGTGAGGTTGAATGTCCTCGCCGAAAACCAAATTGGTCCTTGAGGACCCTTTTATCCTCTGCCGTACCTCTGACCTTTGACAATATGAAATACTCAAATAGCTTGCCAAGGGATGATAGTAGAGATATCGGCCTGTAGCTCACACTCCGCCTGGGGTCAGCTCCCGGCTTAGGGATAAGAACCGGCTTAGGCAGTGGTTGAACAGCACCGCCAGGAAACTTCAAATAGCGGCGTTAACCCGCATCAGAACCACTTCCGGGACTCCGTCAAGTCCAAAGGATCTACGGTTCTTTCTCGTACGTAGTTCCTCGACGACTTCAGCAGGCTTAATAAAGCCATGCTCCCGCCAGCTATCGCACTCCGCGCCCAATGCACCGTCTACTGTGATATCTTGTCCAAACATCTCAGCCGGCCCATCATAAGCCAAACGCGCTGTCTCGTCGTCAATGTCGTTCGATCCACCGTCAGTCACCGGGAGGAGTCTCTGAATGTAGTCAGCAAGGCGATTACCCTTACTTTTATCCACGACAATCAGTGAGTCATTATTATCCAGAAGGTCAGGCATGGGGCGTCTAGCCCTAATTCCAGTTGCCGCCTTCACACGTCGAAAAGTCTGACTGTTGAAATGCATTTAAATCTCAGAAATGCTCACAATAGGACTCACATAGGCAAACTGATTATACGTCTTTTTATATTTTTGTAGTTACATCGTATGTTTAGGTAGCTATAGTCATTTTATTATTTTAATTTGCAATAAGGCACTGTAAAGTTTAAGCCATAATTATCCCAATCTTAAGTTGTCGTTAGTTGGCAACACTTTTATAACTTCTGCCTTCTGTTAGAATCTGTTTACTCTTTTAGTTATCTTCTTATCCTATTTGGTTCTAAAAAGATAATCAGATTGTAACGAGTAACTGCCTCCGTTCTCCATCTTGTCTTGCTGGCTTGTCGTTCATTACAAGTATCTACAAACATACTGAAACACACAGAGCTCTGTAAATCAAAAAGGTAACATTGTTTATCAATAAAGGATTTATATTTATCATTAGAATACCAATTAACCCAATTTTGTTTTTATTGCCCTTGTTTTGCCTATGCAAACAGGATTAAAGACTTAACTGCGCTATCCTTCCGCTATTTTGGGTTTGCATTTTTGCATTATTAGTTTAGCCATGAGCACGTCCGTGAAACGGACGTTTTGTTACAGAGAGTTGCCACACATCTCTGATTTACCTTGCAAATTCATTCATTTCATTAATAATTCATCTTTGCACTCCATTTTATATTTAACACAAGTGACATTACTTTTGTTTACTAAAATATGTCGAAATATCAAAATTCCCGTCCCAAACAATTATCAGACAATTGTTTTCGTACGAAATAAGTTTAGCGTAACAACCCTGTACTTGATCTGAGTACAAAGCAAATGAAAAGTGAGCGAAATTTTGACTTCATTTTTTATACACGTACTTTTTATGACTACGAAAATTTCATAAAAACTGAATTGTTGGGATGAAAGTTGGTACATAATTTCATAATTTAAGTCCGCCGCGGTTACGAGTTACATAGTCCATTCGATCAGTCGAATTTTTGACTCTTCAAGAGTTGCTGGTTTGTCGGCTTCTTCAAGAGTTGCTGGTTTGTGGGCATAAACCAATGCCTTAACATGCCAATTCCACCGATTTTTGCCAAAATTAAGAAAAACACCGATTGATTTTTGATTTTTCGAGCAAACCGAAAACCGGTCTCTTAAAAAATTGATATTTCGAACAAACCGAAAACCGGATTTTAAATAATTTCGTTTTTTGGACACTCTAGTACCAAGCAAAGGAAATTGAGCGATATTTTCGTTATTTTTATATAAAGTATACTACTTACTTGTTATGAGAACAACAATTTCATAAAAACTGAATACGGGGCATATGTCGGAACGAGTAGAATTTGTATATAGTTGCAGAATAACACACATATAAAGCCACCGAAATATCGACGAAAACTTTCCGACAGTGTACTGCGCCGGAAAAACTGTCGGTGATATTGCCCGACTGGTTGGCGAAAGTTGTTACCTTCGCTTTGTAAGGTCCGTGACCCCCCCGGGTTTGTTCGAAACCGGATAAGTAAGTAAGTTATATTGTCCAGATTGGGTTTTGTGATTTTTTTGTATGAAGATAAGAAAAGGTGGCATTATTGACTAAATCAAAACTGCAAAACACACTACCAATAACAATACTGAATTTATATATCATTTACGGTACAATAATATCTGCACGGTAAAGTTGTTTGAACAGCTGATTTAGTTTTTCCAAAAACTTGAAACAAGCAAATGTCTCGAATAGTCATTTAAGGACGCCTCGTGCCGATAACTAGTATGCACATTAGGCCGGGCCGAGAAAGAGTTGAAGCTACAGGAATTGGTTTGCAAAAAAATCTTTCTATGGGTCAAGTGCACAAAGGGAAAAGATTAGTTGGAAATCAATTCAGGCATTGGAAATTGCATGATAAAGTCTATATTTTGATCAGAATTCGTAATTGTCAAACGTCAGAATTATTTGTTGATGTTATTGATAGATTAAAACTCGGTCTTACTAAATACAAGTTGCTACTACCGAATTTTAGTTGTATTAACCAATTTGAGTATTTCAAAAACCTCATTCATCTGAAATGGAAGATACAACTAATAAAAAGTGCAATGTTAGAATTCGTGTTCAAATATTAGTTACTGTAATCATAATTTAGTTTCTGTTACAAAAACACTTGTTACAAAGTTATGTATTCGATTTTTCACAAGAGGCTTTGCTGTTAAAGGGAAACTACGTATATTGGAATGTTACGCGAAAAAAAGTAATATTTTAGACAGAAAGTGATAAATAAAGTTGTGAAAACACAATAAAGTGTATACTTATAGATATCAGCCAGCGAAGAAAACATATTATCATAAATTGAGGTGAAGTTAGACTTTTAAACATAACACGGTGTTACAAAAAAATTGATTTTTTTCTGTCCTATGAACCAAATGCACATATTCGGAAAGAGGGGAAAAAATAAAAATACACGTGTATCGTCGATTTTCATGTACACGTCAGAATTTTTTTTTTTTAAGTTTGAAGTATAAAGCTCGTAGTGGCCTGTGTGAAAGCCTTTGGACCGATTTTTAAACCTTTTTCAGTGATCCAATCGAGCTGATTTTTTGCAGGCAGACTCGTGGAAATGTCTGTATCACGTCAAATTTTTTAAAAACAATTTTTATCAATTCTCAGATTTTCCCCAATTTTTATTATTTTTGAAAAAAAAATATTTTTTTCACTTTTCTTAGCATAACTTGAAGGGACTCCAAATTTTTAAACTACTTAAGCGTTACGAAAAAAAAAATGTTTTTTGACCCATCCTACTCGATATAGTTGTAGTTAATCAATAGTAACCTTCTAACACTAAACAGTTTTTGACTTTTACAGCACTTACAACTGGTCTGACAGATGAAGTAAGGAATTGCAAAATTGTTTTAAGTTCTGTTGTGCGAAAACGTATTTGTATATATTTCATCTGAAAAAAATGCAGTGTCCGACGCGAAATAACTTTTGTTACGTTTGTGGCTTATTCGCACCAAGTAAAAATTTGAAAAATATTACTAAAACAGTGGTGAATTCGTTTCAGAAAATATTTAAGACTGCTTATGTTCCTTACTTGTGGTATACTCCGGAAGTCGTGAGCGACTATTGCTATAGAAATTTGTGCAAGTTTACTGATGGAAGGTCAACAATAAAGTACGCTGTACCAACAATTTGGCTACCACGCACGGAGCACTGCAATGAATTGTGCTACTTTTGTGTAACTTTTGCTCAAACAAAAGGGTACCAATACATTCACCGCAACAAAATTCGCTACGCTAATGTAAATAAATAAAATAAATAAATGGTTTCCCATTACATCCCATGAAGGGACTGAGGAGAACTTCTCACAATCACTGAGCTGTGCGCTTTCCAGTTTTCACTCACTGATTGGGACCTACAGTTTTACACCGATTCCGAACGGTAATTTGAGAAGCTTTTTCATGGCTAGATACTCGATAGTGTCGCCGTCACTATGCGAGGTGACCGCCGCCGAAAGAAATTTTTTTTTTTTTTTTTTTTTTTTGAAGGTGGTCAGAGCCGGGTTCGAACCCAGGGTCTCATGTACAAGAGCCGCGCACACTAACCATTGCACCACCGACGGCCACAAAAAATAAATAAATGGTTTCCCATTACATCCCATGAAGGGACTGGGGAGAACTTCTCACAATCACTGAGCTGTGCGCTTTCTAGTTTTCACTCACCGATTGGGACCTACAGTTTTACACCGATTCCGAACGGTAATTTGAGAAGCTTTTTCATGGCTAGATACTCGATAGTGTCGCCGTCACTATGCGAGGTGACCGTCGTCGAAAGAAAATTTTTAGGTGGTCAGAGCCGGGTTCGAACCCAGGATCTCATGTACAAGAGCCGCGCACACTAACCATTGCACCACCGACGGCCGGCTAATGTAGAATCGGTAATTCCAGCAGTTCTATACTCACCAGAAGAGCGTGTAGCGGCTTCAGTGGAGATTTTTGATAATGTTCCCGAAATAAGCGATGCAGAATCAACAGTTGTACCAACACTGCTATCAACTTTTCTTGCATCGAATGCGAGATGCGAGAGTCCAAAAGTATCGGAATTTGTGGCAACACCCAGTGAAATTGGGACTGCAATGCCGCATTTAATAACGCAAGCCGACTTCAATGACCTCGTACGAGGCGGAAATTTGTCTAGGAGAACAGCAGAACTCTTTGCATCACGCTTTAAGCAGTGGAATATAGTGGCGGCTGATTTTAAAATAACAGCCGCTCGTGGTCGAGGTACCACTATTCCATATGACGAATTTTTTAAATTGCACGAAGATCGGGAAAAAACTAGCTTATTGTTATGATATTGATTTGATGTTTGCAAAAATTGGTTACCCTCATATTTCAGAGGAGTGGCGACTTTTCATCGATGCATCGGTCAACAGCCTTAAAGTCGTGCTGCTTCATATCGGTAACATACATCCATCTGTCCCGATCGCATATGCCACAAACCTCAAGGAAACATACGAAGGCATGGAATTAATATTACAGCTGATAAAGTACAAAGAGCATAATTGGAAAATATGCTGCGATCTGAAAGTGGTGGGTTTACTCATGGGTGTTAAGCGTGGATTTCCAACCCACCAGTGGTTTTTGTGTACATGGGAAGGTCGAAAAAGAGATGAGCATTACACTGAATTTAAGTGGAAGCCGCGAACATGCTACAAAGTAGGCGTAGAAAGTATAGAGAATCTACCTTTGGTGCAGCCGTCTCAAATGATTTTGCCTAAACTACACATTAAGCTCGGTCTCGTATCAAATTTTGTTAAAAAACTGGATCGTGATGGCGAGGCCATTGCAACTTTGCGCAAAATTTTTCCAAAATTGAGCGGCGCAAAGATTCATGCAGGTATTTTTTTTAAGAAGTCATTCAGTAACTTTATGTTTTTTAATGATTTTTTTGATTTAAGGTGTTTCCAATGGTCCGCAGATAAAAAAAAATTGCAAGTTCTGAATTTTCATCAAAATTAAATGCTATCGAACAACGTGCGTGGAAAGGTACAGTTGCCGTTATTGAGCAGTTTCTTGGCAACAAACGAGCTGCCAATTATAGAAATATTGTAGCAGAAATGGTTTCGGCATATGGCGAAATGGGCATATTAATGTCGCTAAAAATCCATTTTCTTCACAATCATTTAGATTTTTTCCCTGATGATTTAGGAGCTTGTAGCGATGAGCATGGCGAAAGGTTCCATCAGGACATTGCGGCTATTGAAAAGCGCTTTAAAGGAAAAGACATTACGCATATGCTTGGCGAATACTGTTGGTCTATTTGTCGCGATACTGAAGCAAATGCTTACAACCGCAAAAATAAAAGGCCTAAATTTCTTAAAAAACATTAAAATTTTTAATGTAATAATTCTTTATTTTTATAAAACAAAAGTAATAAAAAAATAGTTTTTTTAACGAACTGAAACCTTAAAAAAACGATAACCATTTAAAAAAAAAAAAAAAATTAGGAAAATCTGAGAATTGATAAAAATCTATTTTTTAAAAAATTTGACGTGATACAGACATTTCCACGAGTCTGCCTGCAAAAAATCAGCTCGATTGGATCACTGAAAAAGGGTTAAAAATCGGTCCAAAGGCTTTCACACAGGCCACTACGAGTTTTATACTTCAAAAAATTCTGACGTGTACATGAAAATCGCCGATACACGTGTATTTTTATTTTTTATCCCCTTTCCGAAAAAGTAAATTTGGTTCATAGGACAGAATGTGTGTAACACGGTGTAATAGCTGACACAAACACATGCAAACAATTGTGGACACTTGGCTGGAGGAACTATTATTCTGGATGACACAAATTTACTTAAACATACATATGATACCCAGGGTAACCCATCCCCATTTTTGGCCGAAAATATGAAAAATTTAGAAAAACTGTCTGTGTCAGGAAAACGAAGCGTCCAATCGAAAAGTAAAATTTTTTACGGATTCCTAAGGGTTTCCAAGTCGCTTGAAAATCGCTAAAATAAAAAAATGCCTATATCTCGGAAACAGTGCGTGCAATCGAAAAAATATTAAATTTTTTACCTCCATTGGAGGCTTTAATCTATGGATGTCTTCAATACGGCATCACTTTTATTTCTAAAAAATCGCTAAAACTAAAATTTATGGCATCAAAAATGCCCCCTATGCCAATATCTCTGAAACGGAGCGTCCAATCGAAAACAAAACGATTTTTACGAGTTTTGAAAGATGTTTCATCGTATCCATCGTATGGAAGATATTTTGTTCGAAAAATCATCAAAATATGAAAATCGCTGAAATGAAAAATTGTCTATAACTCGGATCCGGTGGGTCCAATTGCAAAAATAATAACTTTGTTACTTTAACCAATTTATGTCTTTAATACGACATCACTTATTTAAAAACATCGCTAACACATACATATGTGTGTTTTACCGATTTTTTATTTTAAAAATTTTAGTTTAACGGATTTTAAGTGATGCCGTATGAGAAGCATCCAGATGTCTCTTATAGAGGTAAACAATTTATCATTTTTGCGGTTATAGCTATTTTTTTATTTTAGCGATTTTTAGAAAAAAAAGTCCATACGAATTGGACCACTTTATGAAAAACCCTTAGAAAGCCGAACAAATTAGTTATATTTCGATTGAACGCTCCGTTTGCGAAATATATACATACTGGCGGTTTAGCGATTTTTTATTCGAAAAAAATTTAGTTTTAGCGATTTGTTTTAAAAAAGTAATGCCGTGGTAAAGAAATCCATTGGTTACAGCCTCCTTTGGAGGTAAACAATTTATTATTTTTGCGATTGGACGCACCGTGTCCGAGTTATAGCCATTTTTTCTTTATTCTTTTAGCTATTTTGTTACTTTGGCGATTTTTTGAAAAACAAATAATTTCATTCGAATGGGAACACGTTGTGAGGAACCCTTAGAAACCCGTAAAAATTTGTTATTTTTTCGATTGGCCGCTCCGTTTTCGAGATATAGAAATGTTTTCATATTTTCGATCAAAAATGTTCACGAAATATAAATAATAATAATTAATAACAATAAAAATGGGTTAACGCATCACCAAATGGTTGTGACAGCCATTAAATTCAAGTACATAATTAGTTTTTATATTTTTCGTTCATCCAACTAATAGAATAGTCACCACTACAGGATAATTTGATTGCCAGAACTAAAACTTGATTGACAGATCACATTTATTTCTTGTTACTGTGGCTTCAACTAAATATTTCAGTTCTTGCAACCAAAACTGAATTACAAATCAATTGATATGCACAACATTTGGTGATAAAGAACACAATTATTGGTAATCACAACTGAATACTGTGATAGTCCAAGGAACCACCAAATTTTAGTTGGCTGTAAATAGAAGTTTTGTCCCGTACGTACTATTTTTACTCTTTTTTCAATTTTGAAAGAAATTTGTGTCATTTTGCCATAGAAAAGAATAACAAATTTCTTTCAAATTCGAACAAATAGTAAAAATAGTACGTACGGGAACAGAGCTATAGTTGTGACAACGAATCTCATCTCTGTGTGTAAAATACACACAAAATTTCAGAAAACAAAACCGGTTTTAGATACCAATGAAATTCTTTATTCCTGTGAATGTACGTTCGATGCCATTATGTATGGAATGCGATTTCTTTTGCATGGCCACCACGGGCACGCTTGCAGAAGTCCAGACGCTGAACACAATTTTCGACGGTTTTCAAGCATAAATCGCCCGATACTGTTGCAATTTCACGTTCGATATTCGTACGAAGTTCATCAATCGTCGCTGGCTTGTTGGCATAGACCATAGACTTGACGTAGCCCCACAGGAAATAATCTAACGGCGTCAAATCTCACGTCCGAGGCGGCCAATCGACTGGGCCATTTCCTGAGATAACACGTTCACAAAACTTGGTTTCCAATAAATTGATTGTGGCATTCGCTGTGTGGCTTGTGGCGAGGTCCTGTTGGAACCACATGTCCTCCAAGTCCATATTATCCAATTGGCGCCAAAAATATTCGGTTATCATTCACAGTAATGTGCCGGTCTTGATCATCACGGAAGAAGTACGGCCCCATGACGCCGCCGGCCCATAAACCGGAACAAACCGTAATTTTTTCGGGATGCAATGATGACTCATGGATTACGTGTGGATTGCTGTCTGACCAATAACGCATATTTTGCTTATTGACGAAGCCATTCAGCCAGAAATGAGCCTCATCGCTGAAGACCATAAATTGGACGTAGCGCTCTTAAAGTTGAGGCCACTGACTCCAAATTTCGGTAGTAAATTTTAATAATTTGGACTCGTTGTTGGCTCGTATATCTTTCCATTATGAAATGGCAAACCTTACTGAAGAGAAATGTCAAAAGAGCGGGAAAAAATATGGCGTCGTTTGCTGTCCCTATCGATTTACTTTTGTAGCGTCTCTGTTGAAAAACCCTTTACTTAGTTGCCAAATTTAGAGAAATTAGAGAAAAATGTAAGAACACGTAATATTAAAAAGAAGATGTGCGGTCGGACATATGAGGCTCGCTAGCCCAAAATTTACTTTTGATGTGTGACATCGGTGGGCCAAGATAAGCCTATTTTTAACCATATCTTCAGAATCGGATAAACTGCCGAAGCCGGTGTTTAACCTTTCTCAGAGGAGAAAATCCCTTAGCCTGGCCATAGGCCGTCCACGCAGAAAGCTTTGTAACATAATTGCATTTTTGCTTTAACAACAAACCAATTTATTAGTGTCTTTACTTTTGTAGAGCGACATCTGTGGACTCAGATGACCCCAATTTATCATACTCGTATTATAGTGTGTCAAGCATTTAAGCTCAAATGATTCTACTTTTCGGATATAAATACTCGTACATACATATTTTGTCATTCGAGTAGATTCCCGCCAGAAAATGTAACTGGTTCAAAACCAGTTACGTATCCAACTACAAGGCAACCACCACTATCTACCTCCCAATCCACTCGCCATGCTTCCATCTGGAGAATTTAACATGATGATGTCCTACGACGGGGTGAATTGACCCCTTTCTGCTCTACCATTCTACAGTTATGTAGCGGGTTCTGCGTTGTCAACTACTTGTGTAGTTGCAACGCTTGAACTTCGTACGTAGCTAGTGCTAAAATAATAATACATAGTTATAATATATTTTTTGGGTTTAAATAAAAAATTAATTCAAAATGTATGAATTTAGTTAAAATAAAATTAAATATATGAATTAAAGCCCTTTATTTTGAATATAATGATTTTGTTGTTTAAGATTCAAGTCGGGATGAGACACTAAAAAGCAGGACAATACCAACAAAATAAAATAAAACGGGACAATCCAGCCAAAGGCAGGATGGTTGGTCAGGTTATGCATAACCCAAACCCAATTCAATATTCATGGTTTACACCATATAAACCCTTCAAACTGTTGTTTTTTCCTATTCCAAAGAATAGCCTACAGTCTTGGGTTGATTATTTTGTGTGAATGAGATGAGAGTGGGAGAGAGAATTGTAAATGATATTCTATTCTCTTTTTCAGTTGACTACCTCTTGCAATATCATGGAACAGAAAAGTGGCAATTGTCCCGCCTCTACACTAGTTAGTTATGAAACTAGTGTCCAGTACAATGGGTATCGTGAGACATGTGATCAAGTTAGTACTTTGAGAACAAATAGAGAAGATGCTTCCAAAGAAGAAACAGTGGTAGGTGACTGGGTTGTGTGGTGTGATTTTCATACTTTTGCTGCCGCGTGTCAAACAAAACACATCAACTGGGAATAAATTTTGCCTATTAAATCGATTAAAAAAACTGGATATTCAGTGAAAAAAATGAAAATGTAATGAAGTGTTAAAGTAAAATTATTTGTGTAGATCCCAATTAACACGCAAATTGTTAAAATTAAAGATTGCTCTCATTCCCAGTATGTTTTCCAAGTCTTCCAAGGTCTTTGTTAGTACATAAAACTGCTGTTGCAAACTCTTGATAGTATTACTCGGTGGTCCAGTATCTAGTTACATTGTCGGTGATATTGAAACAAAAACGTAAGTTGTTGACAAAATTACTGACTACGTAACTGGTGATTTAGTGGAAATACATCTCGATTACAAACACATTTACATAGTATATTGTTTACTCACTAAAGTTCTTATTTACAATACTAAAATTAGAAATGGAAAGTTTAAATAAATAATGGGTTTTAAAACTATTATATATATATTTAAAAAATTATAGACATAAGTCGATGTTGACATTATTAAACAAAAGAACCAATACATTTTAAATTAATTTCAAATTTTGGCAAAGACAACTAATTTAATATAAGTAGAGTGGAAAATGTATTCGACATTGCAATCCAGAATAACCTAAGTTTTTTTTCACACTTTATGTGAATTTCCTTAAATATTCTTGGTAATTTCAGTACCTGATTGTACCACAAAAGTGTGGCTTTACGCCTGGAAAATCGACAATTGACCAGCTTTTCATGCTACCCCATATCCTGGAGAAGGCCCTCGAAAAACAAATCGACACCTATCATCTATTTATCGATTATAAAGCGGCCTTCGATAGTCCGATATGGGAGAAACTCTATGAAGCAATGTCTGAGCTTGGTATTCCTGCAAAACTCATATGCCTTTGCAGGATGACCTTGACGAACACAAAATCCGCAGTGAAAGTTGGTAAGTTACCGAACCTTCCGAAATTAAGCGAGGCCTCAGGCAAGGCGACACCCTATCGTGCGATCTCTTTAACATCTTAATGGAAATAATCATGAGAAAGGCTGCAGACAACATGAATAAAATCATCAGCAGCAAAAGTCACATGCTGCTCGCGTATGCGGATGATATACATATCATTGGGCGTACAATTAGAGAAGTTACTGCGGTTTTTTCGAGAATTGAGAAGGAGTCAGCAAAAGTGGGTCTGATAGTAAATGAAGACGATACAAAATGAATGGTTTCAACGGACAGGGCCTCCACGCGATTAGCCCAAAGCGTGAACGTTGATAATCGTTATAATTTCGAGGTGGTGAACGAATTTATGTACATATATACCTCGGATCTGCCGTAAACAAAAACGTCAGACTTGAGATCAAGCGGAGAATTGTGCTTGCGAATAGATGTTATTTTAGGCTAATCAAGCACTTTAGAGATAAAGCCCTTTCTCGAGAAACAAAAGTCTAGCTGTACCAGACTCTCATACAACCTGTCTTGCTTTTTGGCGCAGAATCCTGGGTCTTATCGCAAGCAGACGAAACACCTGTAGGAGTCTTCGAGAGAAAAATACTCCGAAAAATGTACGGCCCGATAGTATCGGCGACGCATGAACCATGAGCTGTATGAGCTATATACCGACATTGACAGAGTTAAGTGGATCAAAATAACGCGGTTGCGCTGGCTATGCCATGTCAGTAGAATGGATGAAGACGAATCAGCACGAAGGGTTTTCGAAACCGAACTCGAAGGAAGACGAAAAATAGGACGACCAAGACTCCGCTGGAGGGATCAGGTTGACGAATTCCTGCGTACACTTTGTATTGCCAACTGGAGAGATAAAGCAAAAGATCGAACTGGTTGGCGAAATATGTTATCTTCATTTTGTAAGGTCCCTGACCCCCCGGGGTTGTTCGAGACTGGATAAGTAAGTATTTGTATTATTATAAATAATAGCATTCTTAAAATCTGTTGATCTATTGAAGTAGAGCTAATTTTTTTTATCTTTTCCATTGTGCGCATTGCACTCAAGATAACTTTTTCTAATCTCCAATTTTTTTTTTAGTTGTGCAACTCTACAAACCAGGAATGTCAGTGACGCCTTTCATAAGCCAACGCAATCGCAAAGTGATGTATAAACTTTAATTTTTTTGATTTTGGCGTTTTGATTAGGTGTTTTCGATTAATACTAATTCGCATATGTAAATTGCGTATTTGAGTTTATATATAGACGATTGATGATCTACCGATGGTATCAATTCAGACACAGTAGTTAGGCACCTGATGATTAACTTTTCACGGAGTTGGAAACTGGTCATGCCAGTGAATGTGTTTATGTGAATTGTCTATTAATTGAACAATTTCTCACATTAGAAAATTGTTCCTGTATGAACTTCTCATACTTTAACTACATGAATTTCTCATACATTAACTACAACTAACAAAATCGGTCATAAAATTAAAAAATTCAAAATCGTAACTGACACTAGCCCCGTCATCAAAAAGCTTCACTGCAGAAAAAATACAACTCTGTGATATAGTATCCAAAGAGTATGGAATTTTTTTCATGGAGTGGAATGCCAACAAAGAAAACGAGTGAAGCGCCTAGTTCTCTGCTCTCTTTTAGTTTCTTCATTGAATATTTCAATACACGAGCAGATTTTGATGATGTTATAGTATATAACTATAGAAATTCCAACGATGTTTAAAAAAAATTACATAAAGTATGTAAAAAGTATGATATAATCAAGTTATGACGCGAGAGAGAAAGGCGTTTGAGTGAATCTCGTCGACTTTTTTCGTTCTCTTCTACTAGGGTTGCCAAATTGCGCCGGTTTTTTCTTCTCTACTTGTACATCCTTTTTGATAGTATTAACGAGGATGCACAAGTTGCCAAATGGCGCCGGTGGAGGAGGGGAGGATGTACAAGTAGAAAAGAAAAAACCGGCGCAATTTGGCAACCCTCGTAGAAGACAACAAAAAAACGTGTGAAGCGCCTCGTTTCTCTGCTCTCTCTCTTATCTCTTCGTTGAATATTTCAATACACGAGAAGTTTTCTGATGCTGTTACAGTATCTAACCATGGTAAAATAAGGAAGGTAAACTCGTTAGTACAGCTGTTTTCAATTTTTGCATTGTGATTGATCGTTTCAGCTGTCAAACTCTTATGTACTTTATTTTTGTACTTTTTTGTTTTCGTGATTGACAAATTAAGCGATTGAAACAAAAACAAAATGCCTGTTGTTGGTGCCTCCAACAACAACAACGTCTAATGCTACTACTTGGTTATGTTGCTATGTATCTAACTATAGAAATTCCAACCATGTTTAAATAAGATTACATAAAGTATGTAAAAAGTATGAAATAATCAAGTTAAGACGCGAGAGAGAAATGTGTTTGAGTGAATCGCGTCGACTTTTTTGTTCTTTCTCTCATTGTACATCCTTTTTGATAGTATCTCACTTCAAAGCAACAATGCGTGTGTGCAACAAAGATGATCTAGAATTAGACAACCAGAAGATGTGCGCGCAACCCTGGTAAAAGAGAACCAACAAGTGCTAGAAATTCACTCAAAGACGTTTCTCTCACGCATCATATCTTGATTATTTCATACTTTTTTTTTTACTTCAACATGGTAGGAATTTGTATAGTTATATACAATGCACTATCAAAAAGCTGCTCGTGTATTGAAATATTCAATGAAGAGAGTAAGAGAGAGAACAGGGAATGACTAGGGTTTCACTCGTTGTGTTTGTTGGCATTTGAGTGAAGAGAAATTTTGATTGTCTACTTGTACATCGTTTTTGTGTGCAAGAGGAAAAGGAGAACATGGAGGAAAATAGCCCTCTGTTCTTGTGTTGGAATTATGAACCTTTTAGTGTGTGGGGACTTCGATCAATATTAATTCGCATATGTAAATTGCATATTTGAGTTTGTGTATAACGATGGCTTGAATATTTAAGTTTGTGTATAACGATGGCTTGAACTTTTCACGGAGTTCGAAACTAGTCATGCCAGAAGTGTAAACTGAATTGTCTATTATTCCAACAAAATCCAACCATTTGTCACATTAGAAAAACTTATAATAAATGGGTTTTATAGAATAGGTAATTGTCCCAAATTTGTTCCCATGCACTTCATTGTAAAAATGTTGATTCCATCGGATTCCGGTCCTAAGTGCCAGAATGTAACAATTTTTAAGGATATTTGTAATGCACTCTATACTCGTAGTCAATTACCTCTTCACTATAATGGATATGCTAAGTTGTCAAAATTTTGTAGCTGAAGTTTTGAAGATCAAAAACAGCAAAAAACTACGTTTTCTACTTTGACATTTAGAGTAAACTGCATTTATTGCATACTTTAAAGAGGTTTTTTTTTTTAAATCTTTTTGAACACAATTATACACCTACCTCTCATATGCTACATTTCACTATCGTTATAATTTTGAAAATGCCACCAAATCATATTAAAATTTTCCACAATGTGAAGTTGCATCACGTTTTTACTTCAAGTGCATTGGGGACTTAATGTATGTAAGTACATTACTAATTTGCGAAAAGAAGAACAAAAAATGAATTTTGTACAAATTTCTAACCGTAATTTTTATTACATTTGTTCAAAAAAATGTGAATTTTCAATTTCATAAAGAATATTCCCTGCCTACGAAATTTTCGTTGCCATAAGAAGTACGTGTTTAAAAAATAACGAAAATTTCATAAACCGTACTGTATGGACATGGGTTTCGATACAGTGGACTTATCAGTATTATGTACTTCGATTATACAAGAGCTTATATTGTGATATCATATCGCGATAAGTCAATAAAGTACGGGCAAGTAACACGTACTTGTTAGACATGTCGCGATATGATATCACAATATAAGCTCTCGCATAAAATTAGTATATACATATATATATACATATTTCCTCAATCAATATCGTCCCTTTCTATGCAGAGGAAATTTTAAATTAACAATATGATATCATTATTTCATCATTGAATCTTTCACTTGTGAAACATTAGACCCGTGAGTGCGTGAATTTATGTATCGCTCAAATGAGATCTTTATCGTAAGACAGTTATTGATTACATTGCATCCTCCGCCAATGCTCATGTACCATAATTCTGCACAGATGGATTGAGGACGGTCACTGTTCGCTCTCCCACCACTGACTTACACGATGTGATGCAATATATTTACTAATTTATTTAAAATGAAACGAATCGCAACGAAAAGGCAAAGGCGGGTTATATTAATTGGACTTTTTTCTCTAATATTTTCGACTTTTAATCAGGTATATTTTTTTATTTATCGGTGAATGATTTGCAGACTTTAAGCCGCTATTTAAATTAATTAGCTGTGGTACTAATTTAATATTCAAAAAAAAACCAAGCGGCATTTTATTTTGTTATTTATCTTAAAAATTCGTGCAATTTCTGTATCTTAGTGACAAAAATGGAACAATTTAGGTAATTCCAGTTGGATGGGATGTTAAACTGGTCCCTAAATCAGTTTCACCCAGGGTTCTGCTTCCATTGTAACGGGATCCTTATACTACTCTAAAATATTCATATTCGCTTAAGGTGTTGCAGTTATTCGTATCCATGGGCAAAAATTGAATATACAATTGTCATTTCTATGGTAGTTTATTGAAATCTGTTTTCGATCGCAAATAAGACTCGGCATTTCAAGACGGATGATATGGGCAACAAATAGTAACTCGGTGTGATGGGTGTGAATTAAACAAATCATTATGGATTTTCATTCAAACTCGTAAATTCCTGGTATGTTAATTTAAGAAATTTCAAACATCTTTCATTAAGTCAATGTGAAGTTTGAATTTGATTTTATGAGAAATACGAGGTATCCAAGTGAAACCCCGTATTACAGGTCTGTTCCCGTACTGCTTTAATAGTAAAAATAGTAAAAGAGAGTTTTAACAAAAATACAAAAAAAAAAAAATTTCTCTGAAAGACGAAGTTCCAAAAAAGTACGGGAACGAAAACCTAGTAAAAGTGGTAAAGCTGTCGAATATAAAAAGGACGTTTGACTGCTATTAAATGCTACATTTGTTATACATACATTGTAGTCTTCGTAAATTTTTCATTTATTTTGGTACATACTCGTATTACGTACTATTCTCAATATATTATTGTTTTCACTACAGAAGTATAAGGATTTTAATGCGATTTTAATGTAAATATTTTGAGCAGTGATTGACACTTGTATGCGTCTACTATGCGTGGTTGTAAATATACCGTCGAAACAAATTAAAGTAGATGGTGGCAATCTCGAATCTAGAAATCAGATCTAGTATTAAACCGCACACCTGGCCGTCGGTGGTGAAATGGTTAGCGTGTGCGGCTCCTGTACATGAGAACGTGGGTTCGATTCCTGCTAGGACCACGTTACATTTCTTTCGACGACGGTCATCTCGCATAGTGATGGCGACACTATCGAGTACTTAGCCATGAAAAATCTTCTCAAAATTCCGTTCGGAACTGGTGTAAAATTGTAGGTCCCATTCAGTGAGTGTAAAAACTAGAAAGCGTCCATATGCAACCACACCAAACTTCGGAAGTTTACTGAGAGAAGTCGCTACTTTAGATACATATATGATTACTCTATGACGGGAACGCTCTTTTGAGTAAAAGTCGCAAAAGTGATAAAACTAGAAAGTCGTAGTACGTACTAGTGATGTGCGGTTCCGCGTATTTCAAGAACCGGTTTTGTCGAGCCCGGCCCCGATAAGAACCGAGTATTTGGTTCTGTTCCGGAACTCCGCATATTGCTGTCCCAAAGAGGCTTAAGTGAAATATCTTATTAGAAGAATATGAAATTTGATAACAAATACACATTTTCTGTCCAATCCAGTTCCGAGGCGAACCGGGACTGGTTCCGGTTCTCAGCAAATTGATGTCCCAAAGAGGCTTAAGTGAAATATCATATTAGAAGAATATGAAATTTGATAACAAATACACATTTTCGTACCCTCACCCAAAGGTTAACACTTTTGGTTCCTTTGGAAATGAGTCCACTTATTCAGGAACGGTTCCTACGGGGTTACGGGTTTTTCAACCCGTTTTTCGGTTCTTAAAG
Source organism: Phaonia tiefii (assembly GCA_963931995.1). Taxonomy (NCBI): domain Eukaryota; kingdom Metazoa; phylum Arthropoda; class Insecta; order Diptera; family Muscidae; genus Phaonia; species Phaonia tiefii. The sequence goes on from OZ008371.1 coordinate 214,021,522, forward strand.
AACCGTTTTCGGTTCATTTGGACCCGTCTTTCGGTTCTTGTAAGAACCGATTCTTCCTCGATTCTGTGCATAACTAGTAAGTACTGGAATAGAGAAATGGAATATATCTTGTTTGATTTTGCACACAGCAAAAAATAATTTTTCAATTCAATTAAAAAATTCGAAAATTCAAACAAAATATTAATTGAAAAAATCACATATCAGCTACCATATTTGTAGGTTGTTTATTGGAAAAATATTATTTTTCAATCGATGCAAAATTTCATCCATCTACGAAAATATTTGTACATTATTTATCAAAAAGATTTTCGTTTTTAGTCGATGAAGAATTTGACATATTAACAAACTAAATTGTATCCCAGTTTTCGTTTAGTCTTCAATCCGAAGTATTTTTAGAAATTTTGTTTATTTATTAAAAAAAATGAAACACCCGCGGTAGGATTCGAACTCACATCCACTGAAAGATCGTTTCGATGTTTGTGACACAGCGTCTTTTCGGGCAGCGTCTAGCCCGTTACGCCACCGACTGCCTATACAAATTTATCTCTCACCGACAGTGATGCCAACTCTCCAGGAATGAAACGGGGGGTTGAACTACGAAAAAAGTGCTAAAACGCGCCAAATAATGAAAACGACTAGAAAAAATCCCGAAAATGCTAAAACGCGCTTAATAAATAAGTGGTTTCCAATAGGGACCAGTACAGTCCGTGACGGTTACGTTGTTTTAACTAGTGTAAGTTCCTGTTATTAATTTTTTAGACAATAGAGACAAATCAGCATGTCAAGTTACAGTGCCGAGCAATACGTACGAATAATAAAACTTTATTATCAAAATGGGTGTTCCCTTGTGGCGACGACGACCATTTTTGAATCAACCGGTACATAAACAAGCATTGCCGGATTTAGGACGATGCCAGTCATTACAAATTGCAATCCACGCACAGAATGGAATTGTTTGGTCTGGATTGTGGTCCGGAGGCATCATCGCTCAGTACTTCTTCGAAGACGATGATGGTATTACTATCACCGTCAAATGAGAGCGATACCGATCACGACATGTGGTTCCAACAGGATGTCGCAACTTGATACAAAGCTGATGTATCTCACGCAAACGCGACCTAAAATGGCCACAGATATCGTGCATTTTAGCAAGTTTTTATTGTGGGGTTTCCATAAGTAGCAGATTATCGAATATTTTAACTCTCGGTTTCGCCGGTCATTGGAACGAGGGCATATTCGTTAATAACTCACATGCAACTTGTTTTTATTATATTGTATATTTCCCTTTTGGAATATCCTTTCAGATGGTGAAGCGAAGAAAACGATGTTTGGAGTGCAGATTTGATGGAACCAGCATTGTCTGACATTTTTGTTTTCTCTGACATCTGCAGTATTAAAAGTGAATTCTGCTTCCCATACCTTGTGGTATTTTTGGGCGATAACCAATACAAAAATACACGCATACGTAGCATGAGTGGTCAATGAAGATGAATATATTTTTGTAAAAACTTCGCCCGTCATTCACGGTAATGCATCAATATAAATTAAAAGTTGTTCAAGACCATTAGTAACAAAAATCTCATATTACAACAGGAATGCCCGAAATACATAAAAATAACGTTCTTTAGCGAAATCGGTGTTGTATACAAAACGGGCCAGAGGGCTAAATAAAAACTTAAAACGCGTGCACATTACGCGTTTTTCCAAAAATATTTTTTCGCGTTTTGCAAGGTCGAAAAGTGGTAAATCTAGCCCCAAAAGAGTTAAATTGGCATCGCTGCTAACCGAAGTTATGTGGTTGTTCGTATCGTATTTACTTCGTTAAATATTGGGGTATTTCTTATGAATTTTTTTGTTGGTACCATTTATCGATTTTCATTTCAATATTTGAGTAATTTGTCAGTATATAATGAAAAATGTAATTGAGTGCTGACATTTTTTACAGTCGTCTTTTTTTCCTGTGCACCGATAAGTTAAATAATTGTAAGACATTAAATGAGTGAACAAAATATTATATTAACTAAATAATTAATTTAGTCATGCGGAATAATTCAAACAAATATATTTGTTGATCCAATTAAACATTTAGTACAGTTAGTTTGCGAGGAATTACAAACTATTTAATTAAGTCAATTAAAAAATTATTCAAATATTACATTTAGTTTTACAAATAATTTAATTGTATCAATTAAAAAGGTAATTGAATTTTAGAAAACTTAACCACAATTTCCTTTTTATTTTTTTTTTAATCAGACTTGTAATTGGTTATCATCTTTTAGAACAGTTTTATAAATGGCCAACTTATTGTAGACTTTTCGCCGTTTTCCTGCGATGTAGTATTCCTAATAAAATATAACCACTAAATACTAAACAATTATACACCTTTTGATTACTTACTGTTCGTTCCGTTGCACAACATTAGCATATGGTGTCAAACAGTAATATAAATTTGCAGATCAAGTTTGCTGAATGCAATGTCTCTCAGCTTACATTGTATTCAGTGTTACCACGCACAACTTCTGCGTGTAATACATAGTATACATCTGCACAAGACGTCTTGAATGACCATTCAAGACATTTGCTTTTTTGCAAGATATGTACTGTAGCGAAGTTGAGGCAACCAAACACTTCAGAGTTCTAGAAAACAACATTCGAGTATGTGTGTGAAGCTGCAGAGCACAAAAATACAATTCTACAACTTCTACTTCGTTTCACACCGTATTCTGTATTTTTTTTTACAAATATACCTTCATATACACATATACCTTCATACATACATATATATACAGGGTGGGGCGCGGAAATTTACTTATTTGGGAATGAAATAATAAAAATTATGAACCTTAGAAAAATTTATTTTATATTTTAATTATATTGAACAGTAAGGGAATTTTTAAATTACATGGTTTTAAATAGTGTATCTGGCAAATGTCGACCTTCGGTATCCACACACTGCTGCATACGTTTTCTGAAGTTTTCATGAACTCTAACAAGCATGTCGACAGGTATTCTGCCAATTTCAGCCTCAATGTTGTTAATTAGGTCTTCCAAGGCGTTGGGACGGTTGATATACACCTTCGCCTTCAGGTAAGCCCAAAGGAAAAAAATCGCATGGGGCTAAGTCTGTTGAGCGTGCCGGCCCGCTCACATCACCCCTCAAAGAGATAAGCCGTCCAGGAAACATTTGCCTCAAACAATTCATGGTAACCTTCGCTGTGTGTGCAGTGGCACCATCCTGTTGGAACCATGTATCCCCTAATTGCATTGCCTCAAGAGCCGGAGTTCACAGTTACGGCAAGACGGTTATCCTGGAAAAAGTATGGGCCAATGATGCCTACTCGTGATATGGCGCACCACACAGTGACGCGGTCCCAATGAAGAGGTCTCTGGTGAAGTTCTCTGGGGTTTGTTTCACTCCAGTACCGCATATTTTGTTTGTTTACACACCCACTGAGGTGAAAATGTGCCAAAAACGCTGCACTGCAATGATCGATTGCGCATTTGAAAAATACGCTTCAACACAAAATGACCTCTCCTCATGTGTCATTGCACTTCACACTAAATAAAAAACATACAAATCTTCCGTCAGCCACTATAAGCCACGCACACACTCCACTCTCTTCGACCAACAGTGCCGCCACAGCCTGCAGTGCAAAAAAACAAATTACCGCGTTCCACCCTGTACCTTCATATACTATCAATTCCGATTAAGTAATCCGATAGTTAACTACGGCCAGATAGTTAAAACCTGGCCATAATAGTACTTTTTGCTTTTGCTTCTCACGCTCAGTGATTTGATAAAATATTTGTTTGACTCAACAAATACACTGTTCAACTTTGTACCTGAGATCAAACAATTACTTAATTGAAAATAAATCGGAACTATTATTTTGTGTGTAATGGGAAATGAACGTTGGGGGCACCTGTAAAATTCCGATAACCAGAACTTTAGAACTAAAGACAAAATTATGACCACTACTTATTGTATATGAGTATTTGGCACTACTTATTGTGTATGTGTATTTGGGACATGGGACTGTCCTTGGAGGTGGAAAGTTTCTGATAACCATTAACTTGGGAGTGGCCAGAAATGATTCCTTCATTGGGCAGCCCAAGCAGCTCACTACTTCCAGGCAGTATGTCCTGGGCAATGGCTTATCGGAAACCTACGTTAGCTAGCTAAAGTGAGAAGGCGAAACGAATTAGCAACCTGATTGGTAATGCGATCACTAATGCGATAGGTGACCCTGTCACTGAACCTCTTCGAAGTAGTGGACATATTCTTCTGACCTTTGAAGGCGGATGAGCCAACACCCCTGGCCAACGGCGGATCAAAATTGAAGAAACCAAAATCCAGTTTCGACACACTGCATTCTGGTCAGCGTCTGATCCATAATGGGCGGCTAAAACATGATTATCCAACAACATTTTGAAAAACAATAACACCAATGTCGATCATCAATATTTGCTTTATCATTATTAGTCCACAAATATAAAGAGCAACCGTCGCACATTGTTCAATTATTGTATCTGTTAGTCCTGGGTTAAATTTACTACCGTTTGATGTTTCACATTCACATTATTATGTATGTACTCGTACCTACAACGAGTATTGGATCATTGTACTGTGTCCAGATACATATTGATATGTATGTATTTATATGTTGTTTTTTCATCTGTTGACGTTGGCCAGTGATCTTGTGAACACAATATATAGTTGTACATTACGAGTATTGGTTTATCAAAGTTGGTTAATGATTTATCCATTTGCCTCTATTGAAATCGGATTTTGACAGCAACACAAATAACAACAAACTGACAGTAATACGTAGGAGAAGACCTTAGCAGTTGTGGAAAAAGGCTACTCAACTTCAATTTGTATCGAGTACAATAAAGAGATCATACTTGAAGTCAATTGGGGTGAGTTAGTGTTGTTATTTTTGTACAGTGCTTGAATTGAAGTAGACAATGATGACAACAATGATTCCATACAAATAATCGTATTTTTTTGCTTGACTTCTAAGTTATCAATATTCTGTTGTTGCTACAAATCTTTTCAATTTAAAGGTCAAAAAGACATGTAGCTCCCCAATAAATACACCTATGGTAGTTGTGTTATAATATTGTATATGCTAGAATAGTACAATATGATATCAGACATCAATCAATATACCTTGGTCTTATTTATGTCATTTCATTGTGTGTACTTGGGAAGTGTAAATTTTATATAGTACATACATGTGTATAACGGGGTTTTCAACAGAGACGCTACAAAAGTAAATCGATAGGGACAGCAAACGACGCCATATTTTTTCCCGCTCTTTTGACATTTCTCTTCAGTAAGGTTTGCCATTTCATCATGGAAAGATATACGAGCCAACATCGAGTCGAAATTATAAAAATTTGCTACCGAAATTTGGAGTCAGTGGCCTCAACTTTAAGAGGCCTTAACAATCAGCGATGAGGCTCATTTCTGGCTGAATGGCTTCGTCAATAAGCAAAATATGCGTTATTGGTCAGACAGCAATCCACACGTAATCCATGAGTCATCATTGCATCCCGAAAAAATTATGGTTTGGTGCGGTTTATGGGCCGGCGGCGTCATTGGGCCGTACTTCTTCCCTGATGATCAAGACCGGCACATAACTGTGAATGCGAATCGCTACCGTTCAATGATAACCGAATATTTTTGGCCCCAATTGGATAATATGGACTTGGAGGACATGTGGTTCCAACAGGACGGCGCCACAAGCCACACAGCGAATGCCACAATCATTTTATTGGAAACCAAGTTTGGTGAACGTGTTATCTCACGAAATGGCCCAGTCGATTGGCCGCCTCGGTCGTGCGATTTGACGCCGTTAGATTATTTCCTTTAGGGCTACGTCAAGTCTATGGTATATAGCAACAAACCAGCGACGATTGATGAACTTCGTACGAATATCGAACGTGAAATTGCAGCAGTATCGGCCGATTTAGGCTTGAAAAACATCGAAAATTGGGTTCAGCGTCTGGACTTCTGCAAGCGTGCCCGTGGTGGCCATGCAAAAGAAATCGAGTTCCATACATAATGGCATCGAACGTACTTTCACAGGAATAAAGAATTTTCATTGGTATCTAAAACCGGTATTATTTTATTTAGTAGCCTCTTATTGAAAAACACGTTACATCGTTCTTGCTATAAGGATTATGTATTTTTTTAGCTTACGATCTTCAGAGTGGACATGTGACATGCTAATTTGATTTAAATTGGCTGATATCCCCGTGTAAACCAAGCATGAGATCAACGTCACACAGATAATGCAATGTTGCGGTGGCCTACTGTCTAAGTGCAATACAATGCATTTTTAGCCGAGCATCTCATATTCACTTTGATCTTACGCTAATTAGTTTCACCATATTCTAGATCTTGCAGAAATGTTTTTTTTAAATTTCCTTTATATGAGAATCATTACATATTCATTTACGCATTCGCATATGACGTTATTAGGGAGTAACCGGAAGAATTAATAAGAACGCTACACAAAATAATATATTTTTGAAATCTTTTTACTTCGCCGTTTTCTAAATACTCGTAGTGTGATCGACGTGTGTCTCAAAATATGTTTGAATACTATTAAGAAACATTTTTTCATTTTTAGCGTAGTCAAACAACATGGAAGATCTGATACAATAGTTATGTTTTTAATATATGGAAATATATTTGTACAAATATTAAGATATGTCAACATGTGGTGTATTGAAAATAAAAATTTGATTATTAAACAGACGATAAAGCTAAACGGACATTCATTCAAAGACATGTTTGGGTTTAGTCGTTATAGATTTGGTGTAGTACAGGGTGTTTCAAAAGTGACCACCCTATTGGAAGATGCTCTCATTTTTGCAAATGGCCGCCAATGTCAAATCTGTTTTGACATTTGTGGACTAGACAGATGTAGAATACAAGTAAACAAGCCATGGAGCGATACACTCCCCAAGAACGCGGAATAATCGTGTCTATTTTTTTGCGTAACAATTCGTCTGTGGCCGTCGGTGGTGCAATGGTAGTGTGCGCGTCTCTTGTACATGAGATCCTGAGTTCGATCCCTGCTCAGACCACCTTAAAATTTCTTTCGGCGGCGGTCACCTCGCATAGTGACGGCGACACTATAAAGTATTTAGCCATGAAAAACCTTCTCAAAATACCGTTCGGAATCGGTGTAAAACTGTAGGTCCCAATCAGTGAGTGAAAACTGGAAAGTGCAGAGCACAGTGATTGTGAGAAGCTCTCCCCTGTCCCTTCATGGGATGTAATGGGAAACCATTTATTTTTAATTCGTCTGTGCTGTTGGCGCAGTGCGAATACCGTCGCCGATTCCCCGGCCGTCCGACACCGACTGCCCAAACACTGCGCCGTTTAGCTACTAACCTTGAAGAGTATGGGACCACACGAGACGTTGCCAGGAGTGGCCGACCCCGGAGCGCCCGTTCTGCCGAGAATATCGCCGCTGTTGCCGAGGATGTCGAGCTGTCGCCGAAAACATCGACCAGACACCGTGCCTCGCAATTAGCCATCAGCCGGTCGTCCCTATGGCAAATTTTGGTCAAAGACCTGCGCATGTTCCCATACAAAGTCCAGCCCGTGCATAAGCTGCTGCCTGTCGACAGCCAAACGCGTGTAACCTACGCCCAAGCCATCCTCAATCTCGTGGACGATTCATAATAAGCGATGAGGCTCATTTCCCCCTCAGCGGGTACGTGAACAAGCAAAACTATCGCTTCTGGGGCACCGAAAATCCACGAGTGATGCACGAGGAGCCATTACACCTGCTCAAAGTGACTGCATGGTGCGCTGTTTACGCTGGAGGAGTCATCGGACCATTTTTTTCGAGAACGCCGCTGGTCAAACGACAACAGTGGACGGTGCGCGCTATAGGGCCATGTTAGCCGAGTTTTTTCTGCCGCAATTCGACGAATTAGGACTGGTGGACATGTGGTTCCAACAAGACGGAGCAACGGCACACACTGCGCGGGCCACAACCGATATTCTGAAGGCGGCGTTCCTGGGTCGCCTCATCTCTCGTTTTGGCGATTTGCACTGGCCCGCAAGACTGCCCGATTTGAAGTCCAGTGTTTACGTGAATAAGCCCGAGATCCTGGAAGCCCTCAAGGTCAACATTCGACACGAGTGCGAGAATCTGTCACCCGAAGTTCACGCCGAAGTGATGAAAAATGCTATAAAACGAGCCCGTATGGTAATCAATTGTGACGGTGCCCATTCAACCGATATCTTCTTCTCAACTTAACCAATAAAATTCTAAAGGTTCAAATAAACATAATCAAAAAACAGAATCGAAGTATTTCATTATGAGAGTCAAAGTCATTTATTTATGAGAGTCAAAAATGAGAGTCAAACAACATCGGATGACTTCTTTTGAAACACCTTGTACATCGTTTGATATATTTCATGTTTACATCTTACATTCCTCTTACCAGTGAGTGTAAAACCAGAAAGCACACAGCTCTGACTGTTAGAAGCTCTCCCCAGTTCCCAGTATTTGTCCTTATATTGCCAATACAGTTTATTATATATGTATGTATGTGGTTGTCATTGTCATCGTCTTCTAAGTTTAAGTTTACAATAATAAACATTGTTTTTATAGATGTTCAATAGGGCTACCTTAAAATTTCCTAATTGCAAATACTTCAGAAAAACATGTAATAAACATCATTCAAAGGTTTCAAAATAAAGTTCTACGAAGCATTGTGAACGCACCCTGGTACGCGCGAAACAGTGACATTCACAAAGAACTGGGCTCACAGAAACAGAATTCTAAATCACATTAACATGGAGATGTCGCCATTACTGAACACTAATGGATTGCTCAGAAGACTCCGAAGATTTAAACCCCATGATTTGATTGGACGCTTTACCCAGGATGAAGATGCTTGATTCTATCGCCTAACCTGTAAACAAAATGCACTAATATAAAATACACTAAATTTACAAAAACTGCTCGTTAGTCTATATAATAAGGCTAGTTGTACGAGTTTGTATTAAATAGTTTAAATAAAGAAGAAGAAAAAAATACTTCTGCTACTGACCACGTGTTACATCAATTTGATTTTTTGTCACTATGGAAAAATTATCCTTCATCCGCACCAAATATCTCCAGACTTACAAGCGATATTGTAAATATGAACAAATCGTTTTATAGAGTTTTACTTCACGTATCCACGTGCATAAAACATTTGTCTATCTACAACCGAGCAGCGAATAACAACTCACTTTACAGGCAAATCTGCAGTCTGACCTCTTTGAGGCAAGGTCCGTCTTCAAACAATCTGAGTTAAATTAACACATGAATATTAGTCAAGAGTTAATTAAGAACTCTTCCCGATGTCTCATAGTGCAACTTATGTCCTGTTCACACTGCCGTAGAACTAAAGAGTTTTCCAATTTGAGTGATATGATTTCACATCGCCCGTGAGTTCGAACACTCATTGGAATTTTTTGATGTGTTAACATCTATACGCGCGCCTCTAGGGCAGTAAACTATAAATTTAATACATACGCAAGTGTTAGGTTTGTAAGAGTAAATCATCGTTTGTTTGTTCGTTGCTTGGCAGTCGGTATTGAAAGTGATTATTGGGCGATTTTCATATAATTTTCCCACGCGATTTTCTCCGGAAATTCATAGCCGATTTTATTAATTTTTGGATTAAAAAGCTAGTGCGGGTTTCGACGAAGAGTTTAGGCCAAAAATTAAGGCGATCCGATATCGGCGAGCCGAGATTTAAGTGTTTTAATTTGGAGTATTAATTTGGAGTAATATTAAAAAAGTATTTTATGTTGATCTTCGGTTATATCGTACGAATATAACAATGTATGTATGTATGTACAAGTGTCTGTTGCTTTGCATTCTTTGACTTTTGTGGGAATAAAAAAAAAGTATTGAGCAAGAATATAATGACACATGTGCTTGCACTGGGTCTTTAAATAATTTTAAGTATTAATATTATTTAACTGTAACGTCATCATATGATTGAACGCTGTTTTTTTATTTTCCAATGTAACATTTACGAATGTGTTCATAGAAATCGAACAGGTACCGTGTAGCAAAAAGGTGTTAACACATCGCCCGTGAGTTCGAACACTCATTGGATTTTTTTTTTAAAGAAATCATATCCCTCAAATAGGAAAACCCTTTATAAGTACGTAATTGACATAAGTTAGTTTATTTTGTTGAAATTGACATGAAATTGTCGTATAAATCCAAGGGGTACCGACGAGACAGCTGATCAAGTTAGTACTTGGAGAACTTATAGAGAAAATATTACTGTATCCACAATAATTACTTCCTGATCTTCAGTGGAAGAATAAGAGCGGAGTAGCGATGAAAAGTGGTCTCCTCACATTTTAAGTACACACTGCATATCTGTCACCAGATTCCCATTCTCGTCCTTTCAGCCCATTATTTGGCCCGGGATAGCTTTTCCGACTTAAAGTCAGGGGCCTAATTATATATGACGATAATCGTCCAAACGATATCGATAATGATGATCATAGAACCATTTAAACCCAGGCGTATATAAAACTTCACTACCGACAAAACGATAATGAATTCGATATCGTTTCTTACATAAATTGGCCCCCTGGACATTCAATGGAAATTTTGTTTTCCAAACAAAACGTATTCTCACATTATGTGCATAACGCACAAGTTAAAAATATTGGCGTGTATTTTCAAAACATTAATTTTATAACCGTCAATACGTGCTCGAAACACTGAACAAGCCAATTACATATTAATTTGCCAAAAATCGATGTGGTTTATATGATTTGTTGCCCAAATCTATGCACCAGGAGATTATTGTTGGTTCATAATGATAATAAAAAAATTTAAAGCCGACTGTCGCCCGTAATCTGCATTCCCCGGAATTGTGTGAAGCGGATGCTATATTGTTTTATTGGGTTTTTACCAAATTAAACAAACAACAGCAAAACGTAGACGAGTAGAAATATTATTTTTTAATAAATTTTATTTGAGATATTATTTGCCCGAATCTGTAGCAATAACGACGAATTGTGTATATCCGATTCGACGCTGTGGGCTCTAGAAAGAAGAACGTGGATTTTCGAGCAGAATGTGGAATTGTAAGCTAGCGTCTGAGGGGATTTTGAATTCCAGGCCAGAACCTAATCTCATTGTTTCAATCGAATACATGCGAATCGAGGCGAAAATGATGAGATTTATGCTAATTAAGCAAAGTGAAATTTTACGCTCTGCATACATGTGTGATTGTTTGTGTTCATCAGTAAGGTACATGTATTGTGTGAATTTTTTAAAATTATTATTATAAATTATAGAGTTATTGTTTTGTTAATTTGCAAATAAAAAACACACACACACACACTACGAAATAACTTAAGTTATTTGAGTTTGTATGTGTGTCTTTTTCAATCTTAATTTACTGGGTGTCTAAACGAACTTAAACGTATAACAGCAGAAGCCAATTATTTTAAATTTAAATACATTTTCCAGGAAACAACATACGAAATACATTCGCCCGGATCACTTTCCTTAAAGTTGCAAATTTGAAAACATTTCAAAAATTGATTGATCTGAGAAAAAAAACTGCACGTAATAATAATAGAAATTACGCAGGGCTTTCAATATATGCCAACATATTTGTTACGCCTTTAATGTCTACTTAGATACACTGAAAGATATAAAGGGTAGATAGAGAAGACCATTTGGCCATTTATTGATTTTTTCAAAAACATCTTAAACATTGCAACCAATAAAACAAACACTTAGAAACTAAAACAATTCTTCACACCATTAAGGCGCCCATCAAAATCCTTCTACTTCTTACAAACTATTTTACCATAAAAGACATCAGCATGAAAATTATAAATTTAAACATTTAAAACAAAATTTCCCAAAAAAAAAGGAAAAAAGGAATTCATCATATTTTTTTTTATAAAAATACTTAACAACTAACTTAAAACTATGGAAACAAAATTAAACTTAAAACTAAATACAAAAAACAACTCGGGCGACACGGAAATTTAACAAAATTTGGCAGTCATCTTCTAAACGCACACCCCTATCACTGAGCCGTATTGTAAACCAGATTATGGATATCCAGGCTACCAAACCGCCTGTGGTATAACAATAGACGCTAGGGCTGCGACATCGACATCGATGTTTTAAAATCATCGATGTTTTTCTAAAACATCGAGTACTTTTAACATCGATGTCTTAGTGCCGATGTTTTTCCAACATCGATGTTTTGTATCGATGTTTGCACGATGTTTTTGCTTTCGGACTGGTTGTGAGCCGAGGCAAAATTAAATTGTCGGCTTCGCATGTGTTTCATTTGAGGACCGTTTTTTTTTTTTTAGTCACAAACTCATCGGCGGTGTGAGCGAAAACATCGATGTTTTTGACCGATGTTACATCGATTCAATGGCGCGGCTGAAGTAACAAACGATCGGCGTAGAAGTTTTTACCGACATTGATGTTTACAAAACGATATACAAAACTGTATTTATACTGGAGTTATTTTATGTATACTGGAGTTATTTTGTGCTTAAAATATTCAAAAACATCGATGTTTTTGGGGGTGTCTTAATTTTCCAGAAATGAAATGAGAAACATCGATGTTTTCGAATTGTTAACAAACTAAATAAAAACATCGTTGTTTTGTTTTTGCTGAAATTCTCTTGTAGATATGTGTTGTCAATATACAAATCACACTATTCGTCGATATAAACGCAAATAGTATATACAAAACTTTATTAGTGCTGCCTTTTATATCGATGTTTTTCAAATTAACAAAATTTATAAGATAAAACATCGATGTTTGAAAATATTAATGTTTTTATATAAATTTTGTTAGCAATTCGAAAACATCGTTTTTTTTATAAATTTTTATTTTGAAAACATCGATGTTTTTTATTAAAGTTTTTTAGCAATAAAAATAAAAAAGCAGTACTAATCAACTTTTGTATGTTTTTGCTTAATATCGTCGACATGACATATATAAAACTGCACTTCAGGGAAAACAAAACACGCAGAAACATTTGTAACCGATGTTGGATCAACATCGATGTTTCTCACTTGACGACCTTTTTTTTTTTAGTCAATGTCAGAGGGAAAAGAATACGTGCGCAGAAACACCGATGTTTGGAAACATCGATGTTTTTAACCGATGTTTTATCGACATCGATGTTTCTCATATGAAACATCGATGTTGAAAAACATCGATGTTTTGAGGTCGATGTCGCAGCCCTAATAGACGCCCATCCGACTCAACGAGACCAGCCTCACTGAAGGCAAGGAGGTCCACCGGCTTAAAATATGCCGCATCAAAACATCTCACCGCATCCGCTCGTTCAAAACATGACCTTACCAATTCATTTTCCAGCGCAGACGCGCCTTCCAAAAATCTCATCGCAGCCCCCACAAGGAATACGTCCAGGCGATCAAAGCCCACCGCATCATAGTCCTTCTGGCAGGACGGCCGACGAAACGAACCATCCGCCATCACTCTCATCCTAAGGCCAAGACAGGAGGTGAGAACTTTACGCTCCCACCGCCTCAGCCTCTCCATTTGGCTTGATGAAATGGGAAACCACGCAGGGAATGCGTATGCCAAAATAGGCCTAATGACCTGCACATAACTCAACAGGCGCACCTGAGTACTCAGCCCACCATTCTTACTCAATAGCCTATAATAGGCCGAAAAGATCCGCTTCGCCTTCTGCAAAATATGATCCACATGGGTCACGAACGTCGTCGAAACCGGTATATCAGAGTCACCAACCACTAGCCTAGGAATGAATCCCCTAGCATTCGGATATAGATTTCCGCGCCTTCCCGTGAAAATAATCCCAGTCGATTTGTTCACGTTCAGCCTTATTGCCCATTTGGCGAAAAACTCCCTCAGAGCCTGGAAGTACAAGTTAATCCTGCGATTGACAGTGCTTGCCCTTACTCCAGAAGATCCCACAAGAATATCGTCCGCATATATGAGCAGCAAATCCCCTTCTGGCGGAAGAGGGATATCGCAAAGTAATATGTTATACAGCACAGGCCTCAAAAGGGAGCCCTGTGGCACTCCTGCTGTAACAACTTTCTCGCCAGAAAAGGATTCGCCAACCCTTACACTGAAAGAACGTTCCGAAAGGAAACTGGCCACAAGCCGAAGAAGAATGCTGCTAAAACCGTACGCCTTCATTGGCAAAATCAAGACTTAGGTATAAAGGGTGTTTTTTTTAGTTGCATGAGAACTATCGACATCGATAACTATGGTTTCACAGATGATAATGTCAAACTGTGTTGACGTTTCTGTTCAATACGGTTTGGCAAGTCATCATGAATCGTTTAACGATTCAAAATTGCTTCAAAATAGTGGAAATTTACTTTGAAAAAAATAACGGGGGGTATTTATAAGTCGTGAATCAGTCACTTCGCGTTACTTTTGTCGTTTTGGTAGTTTATAAAACGTTACAGCTGTTCGGTGACTACCTTCGTTGAGTTACGTTATTTAATGGGTAGTTTATAAAACGCAGCGCAAATCACTCCAGCTGTCAAATTGAACACGCCACAATTATTCGAAATTACAAATTTAAACAAAAATGTCGATCGAGGATAGGCCGATGGAAGTATTTTGCATTTCATTGCTTATAAGTAGCTGCCAATTTTGGCTGAAATGCATTCGACGGATAGAGCTCAAACTTTTTTTTTTAAATAGTTCAAAATTATTTTGTTTACGCACTGAAATTCTTATTTACAATAATAAAATTAGAAATGGAACATGCAAATAAATAATGCGTTGCAAAACTATTATAATTATATTTAAAAATTATAGACATCAGTTCATGTTGACAATAATAAACAATAGAACCAATACATTACAATCAATACATACCGTCAAATGGCACGTGTTTTTGAAAAGACAACTAATTTAATATAGATGGGGAAATTTGTTAGACAAAATAACACAGGTTTTTACACATTTCCTGTGAATATTGTTGGTATTTGCAGTGTTATAAATAATAGCAATCTTAAAATCTGTTGATCTACTGAAATAGAGCTAAAGTTTTTAATCTTTTCATTCTGATCATTTCACTCAAGATAACTTTTTCTAATCTATAATTGTTTATTTTAGTTGGGCAACTCTATAAACCACAAATGTCAGTGACACCTTTCGTAAGCAAACGCAAGCGCGAAGTGATATATAAACTACCATTTTTTGACTTTAAGGTTTGCGTTTGCGTTGGCTTTTGCATTCATTTTTGCTTCATCCAGCTCATTTCTGGTTAAGTGGTTACGTCAATAAGCAAAATTGTCGTATTTGGGGCGAAGGCAATCCTGAAGCCGTTAACGAGTCGGAAAACATATTTAAAAAATAAATGTCCTGAAATTATGTACCAGATTATAATAAAAATAATTTCATGCCAACAATATTACTGTCTTGTATTATCAAGGCGGTGCAATGGTTAGTGTGCACGCGTCTTGTACATGCGATACTGGGTTCGATCAAATTTCTTTCGGCGGCGGTCACCTCGCAAAGTGACGGCGACACTATCGAGTATTTAGCCATGAAAAAGCTTCTCAAAATACCGTTCGGAATCGGTGTAAAAACTGTATGTCCCAATCAGTGTGTAAAAAACTACAAAGTGCACAGCTCACTGGTTGTGGGAAGTCCCCCAATTCCTTCTTGGTATGTAATGGGAAAACAGTGTTTTCGTTTTTGTAGCTAAAAAAACACCCGTTACTTTATACTTTGTTTTAAAACTATAACGGTTAGGTTAGGTAGAAGTGGGTGTTACTATGGACACACTTAGTCCAAAGAGTACCGTTGTGATGCCACGATACATCATATTTCGTCACCATCGTTGAACCTGTAAATTGACCTGGTGTGGTTATGGGGCGTTCAACCCATATAATACCTCATCCCGATATTCCAGGATGTGGCTGAAGAAAATATGCACATTAGACCCTGCCGAATCAATTATGGTCAGGTTTTAAGCGTGTAGTTAAAGTAAACTATGGGATTATAAGTACATAATTTTAATTGAAAGTTAATTAGAGGTTAATTTTGCATTTTGTTTTTCAGTGGCGAGTTAATGCAACCCGTCATATTCTTACCGATTATGGATGGCAACCCTTGCATTATTATTGGAAAAACATTTGATTTGGGCTAAATGCTAAAACAACAAAGAGACACAAACAAAAGGAATTTTGTAAAATATGAAACAAATGCATAAAATCGAAGTCCTTTTAACCAAAATGTAAAAAAACTATGTAGGGGCATCAATTTAACTATCTAGGTTCAAAGTATGTGTACAGATACTCATAACAGAAACATGTATTTTATACAATCTAACATTTCTCATTCGGTAATCTCAATCAATCGGTAATGCGATTATCAAAATCATATGATTCTGACTACAAGCTAACCGACCAAAATTGGCCGTTTAAATCATTGACTGAAAACACAATTCTATGTTAAACCGCAAGTTAATTATGAAACGAAGATGACCACTGACTGAAAAACTAGCCATTAGTACTGTCCAAAAAGGTCCTAACGCCATTCAGCTAAACTCCCTGAATGCCTGTTAGATCCAACATGAAGTAAGATCCTAGATATTAAGGGTAGTATTCTAAAATTCCCGAAAGTGAACGTAAACGCAAAAGCCAACGCGAACGCCAAAGTCAAAAAATGGTAGTCTATATATCACTTCGCGATTGCGTGTATTTACGAAAGCTGTCACTGACATATGCGGTTTTTAGAGTTGCCCAACTAAAATAAACAATTATAGACTAGAAAAAGTTATCTTGAGTGAAATGCTCAGAATGAAAAAGATTAAAAAAATTAGCTCTATTTCAGTAGATCAACAGATTTTAAGATTGCTATTATTTATAACACTGCAAATACCAACAATGTTCACATAAAATGTGTAAAAACCTATGTTATTTTGTCCAACAAATTTCCCCATCTATAATAAATTAGTTGTCTTTTCAAAAACATGTGCCATTTGACGGTATGTATTGATTGTAATGTATTGGTTCTATTGTTTATTATTGTCAACATGAACTGATGTCTATAATTTTTAATTATAATTATAATTCATTAAGAGTTTCAGTGCGTAAACTTTATAATTTTGTATTATTAAAAAAATAGTATGAGTTCTATCCGTCGAATGCATTTCAGCCAAACTTGGCAACTACTTATAAGCAATGAAATGCAAAATACTTCCATCTTCCTATCCTCGATCGGCATTTTTTTTTAAATTTGTAATTTCTTCAACTAACGCGACGAACTGTGTCGTGTTTAATTTGACAGCTGAAGTGATCAAAAACGTTGCGCTGCGTTTTATAAACTACCCATTAAAAAACATAACTCAACGCAGGTAGTCACCGAACAGCTGTAACATTTTATAAACTACCAAAATGACAAAAGTAACGCGAAGTGACTGATTCACGACTTATAGAATACCACCCTAAGTGTGTTTTTTTTTAGCCGGCTAAAGTTAATTATAGCTTAATTTGTACGGGACAGCTAAGCGATATAAAGTGGCAATTCAATTTCGCACTTAAATTCCGACTTGAGCAATGACAATGTTGCCACATGTTCAAATTCAAGAAATTGCAGCAAAAAGTTATCTTAGATAATTTTGTTATCATTCTTGCGAATGAAAATGTTATCAAGGAGAGACCCACAAGCAGAAATTTACAAAATGACGCTTACACATTTTAAGTTCATTAAAATGATTTTATTTAATGGAAGACTACGTATACTTTTATATCTTTAAATTTGAAGGATAGATTTTTATTTCCGATTTAAAACAAAATTGGAATTAAATTGTTTACAACAACGCGCGTTAAATGTTATACATATTGATCATAGTAGAATTATCTATCAGGTATAGTCGTTTAAACAGGTGATGGACATTTTTTCCATGTCATTTTCGTTTCACTTATCAAAATCATATGTATTTTGTTTTTATACTTTTTTATATTCCTGTGTTATTGGTATACATTTGTGTAGAGTTTGACAACTGAAAAGAATGAGCGAAATTAAAATGTCTGTTGTTGCTGCTTACAACTATAACAACATCTTCTGCTACCATATATTTGTTGGCACTGGCTACAAACGTGTTGCCGTATCGCATTTTTCCACCCATTACAGCAAATGTTGCTACATTTCGTAGTATTAAGTGTGAATCGTTTTATTTGGAAAATCGTAAGTGGCGATAGCTTAATGGTATAAAAAAACAGCCTTATTGTCTTGGAAGTTTTAAGCAATAGAAGCAATGCATCGCTTGAAGTAGAATATTGATATTTTCTACGGCCCCGTGACGTCGGTATTAATTAGGGCCTCCTGAAGTCTAAGTCCGACCCAGGTATAAAACACATCAAACGCTCTCAACTAAAATTATATTTCTGCCGATGTTAATGAAACTTTTGTGAATTGATGCACTAATACACGTAGAAGTTTACGATTAAACAAAGTCCACTTACTACATCAGTTTTCTTTTTACAGGGTGTGGAAGTTCGAAATTTTAACAGAAATACTCATGAGGCTATCATGTTCTAATAATTACATGCCAGGAAGAAAATACAAAAAAAAAATACTTTAGCAATAGAATTTCCAGTAGTCGAATAAATTTGAAACACTATGTCAAAATAATTCCCACATTTGATTGCAATTGACATCCGATTCCAGAACATGCACTTGCACTGTCTCAGCAAATGGGAAGTGCAAACATTTCGAATTGTAATTGCGAACAATGGTAATGCTTTTTGCTCTCGCATTAGATAAAGTAATGCAAATTAAAAATTCCCACTACAGAGCAGAACAAAGTTTTTTTTTGCTGGTAGCTCGAGAACTGGAGCTGACGAAAAATGCAAGATAGCAACAATTGAGATCAACCACACCCTATATCTTCAATATTCGTATGGTAGATATAATAATTTTAGCATCATCCCAATATTGTTTGCATGGAAACGAAATGTTTTGGGAGTTCATTAAAGCATTCCAAACACCTGTTTCTAAGGGGTACGATATTTTCAACACCTTTCTGTGAGTAGACCTAATATGCATAACTGCGTTAAAATTAGATTATCAGCCGCAACTAATAACACTTTGACTTGAAGTTGGTTTGGTTTGTTAATTTGTTAAATCTGGAAAACACGTCAAATGTTTTTGTAAATGATAAATGTGAAATTTATATTTATGACAAAAGCTAAATCGAATGACTTTGGAAACACGCTATCACAAGAGATTGCGCATTTTCAAGTTCCTCCCCGCCCCCCCCCCCCCTCTTACGTAATTGAGTCATGAGGGTATCTTCACTGGTGCGGGTTCTATCCCCATTTGCCCGAGGTATATAAATATGGTAGACAATATATATTTAATAGATGTTGTGGCAAAAAACGTTTAACAGTTATGCAATTGGTTGTGTTCAAATCGTTAATTGGCTCATTAGAAAGATTTAAATATGAGCTTCACTAGTATATATTTCATTTTATTGTATTATTTTTTTGTGTGAGTGTGAACTGTTTACCACCAATAAACTCATAATTTTAAATTTGAAATGATTTCTAACGAGCGAATATAAATTAATGGTTCATATTTAAAAAAGAAACAACAACGTTCAATGGATACAACTTGATTTTTATTCGTCTAGAAGACGCCAGTGTTGAGATACGACGACAACAATCGAAATTGGATGATTTTAAATGCGAACAAAAGGAACTACTAGAAAACTCGTACCAATTAAATTATTATGAGTATTATTATATGGAAAAATTAATTATATCAATAAACGGAATGGCAAAAATAAAAAAACCAAATTGCCCAAACCGGACTATTCTCGCATTTCACACACTTGCTCACTCACTCACTCCACTCACCAGCACACAGCTCCGTCACAACTCGTTCATAGCCATGGTTGCCACTATGCAATCAATACCTTATAAACCATAACAACGATGAACAAAATCTGCTCTGGAATACTATCTATGTAGTTCTTCTCTAGTCTAGTTCTTTGAATATATTTAAATAATCTAAATACAGAGTGACAAGCAGCCGATTCATAGTTTTAACAGAATCATGTTTTATATCAGTGTTTCATCAGGTTGTCGTAAAATGTTATTGGTATTTATGTAATCAGATCAGATCAACAGACCAAAGTCCATAGGATTCAGTTTGTAAACCCACACACATATCGTCACCTAAACTTTCAACAATTTTACAGGAAAGCAAAAACCTATTTTTATTTTTCAACACGTTGTTTCACAGCTTTCCTTAGGATCTTGGAAATCTAAGATTTTGCGTATATATGAATCAGAAATTAAATTTAATTTTTTATGGGTTATGCCCTTGGGTGTTTCAAAGGACGATATGCGCAACATAATATTAGTAAACAGCGACCAAGTTTTTGGGGGTACTATTTTTGAGGATTTTTACACTAAATCGTTGAAAGAATGGTGCCCATGGTTGAAATAGTCCAGGTGGTGTTATAAGAACAGCTGATTTGACTTTTGTTTGCCTTGGCACAGGCACAAAAACAAAATAGCTGGTGTTGTTGCTCAAAACTACAACAGCACCTACTGCTACTGCCGTTATCATTTTACCATGATAACGCCCCTGGCAGACTTTACCTCAAAGATGCCCTGAATGGTATTTTCGATTTCATTTAACATACTAAACCCCATTATTATTGATGCCAGTTTATATTGAATTTGAAACTGTAGGTTAACTCTGACCAGCTATAGTGATAATGGCCCTTACTAAATTTAATTCGTATAAAAAATACACTGAACGAATATGAATGTTCTAATAGCACAACCTGTAAAATTGCATCAGCTTTTCTTCATTTAGGCCTGGCCTTGTGTCAGTTGCGGACAAAATTTTGAAATTTCGTGAATGCATGAATTCTCATACTATCAACTACTACTCATACTATCAACTAACTCATACCATAGAGTAATACATATAAGTATATATATAGTTGATATTCCTCTAATCTGACGTTTGGAGTTACAAGAACTGTTGACTTAAATTTATCATGTCGATTTGGTTAAGAACCGTGAAATTTGAGGGTATTTGGGAAATTTTTGTTACCTCTTATTGTTAATAAATATTTGTATTGTATTTAATACAATAATTTTAAGACCCAAAACGAAATGCCGTGGTTGTTTTCTGGTTGCTTTGAACCATTGCCTCTATCTGGTATTCGGCCATGTTCTGCATTCCGAATTTTTGTGAAAGTGAAAATTTTTCACAAAAATTGTGTTTTGGCATTATTTTGTGAAAATGTTTCACAATCAAATGTTGTTGTGAAAGTAAAAAATCACATGAGGTGTCAGGGGACACCCGGTTGGAACGACGTTCCTCTCGCTATATATTATGTACTAGTTAGTTCCTACACGCCTAAGGTGCACGTTGAAAAATACGATAATTTAAATGGATCTTTAAGAAAAGATTTTTTGTTTGTAAAATGATAAGCTTTTTTAAGAATTTTTTTTTTATAGAATGTATTTTTTAAAAGGGAAAGGATATTTTTAGGACCTTTTTGAAAGAATATGTATGATATTTTCCCGAAAAGTCATTTTTTAAAGAGAGCTATTTCTTTTATTAAAAGCGAATGTTTTTTTTAGAAAAGGTACTATTTTTAAGAAGAAATACTTTCTGTTAGTAAAAGCCAGAAGAGTATGCATTTTTTTTACAAAGAAGTAATTTTTTTTAAGATCAGGTACTTTTTAAAGAAACGGTACTCTATTTAGGAAAAGGTTATTTTTTAAGAAAATGTATTTATTTTCAGAAAGGCTACTTATCTCAACAAAAGAAAAGAAACGGTATTATTTTATTTTTAAGAAAAGGTACTTTTAAATACATTTTCTGTAAGAAAAGGAATTTGTTTTAAGAGCAGGTATTTTTTTTGTTGAAGAAAAGGGGTTTTTTTAAGAAATGTAATTTTTTTTAGAATTGGTCCTTTTTTCAAGAATAGGTAAATTTTTAAGAGTAGGGCAAAAAAAGTTATTTTGTTTCACAAAAAAGGTACTCTTTAAAGAAAAGGTAGTTTTTTAAGAAAAGGCAATTTGTTGTAAGAAAATGTACTTCTTTAAGAAAAGGTACTTATTTAAAAAAAATTACTTGTTTTAAGAAAATGTACTTTTTGTAAGAAAATGTACTTTTTTAAGCAGGTACTTCTTTAAAATAAGGTACTTTTTTAAGAACTTTGTGTAAGAATATGAATATGTTTTTTTTTGGAGAAAATTAACTTTTTTTTAAGAAAAGCCACTTATTTAAGAAAATGTTTTTTTTTAAACTTCTGTCACTTTGGCTTTTCTAAATTTTCTTTTTTTTTGGGTTCAAAGCTACAATATATCGCGATCTTAGTACAACAAGGTTCTAAGTGCACCAAGTAATTTTTGAGAAGAACCAGATTGAATGCTCTTTGTTAACCAAATTACTGCAGACAAATATGTAGTAGTAATTTTTTCTATTAGATATCTCGTCAGCGATAAGAGATATAATTATTTCGGTAGCAGTAATCGAAAGGATAGACCCATTTTATTGCGATGAGATATGCGAATTAAATTATCACAAATTGTCAGTTAGAACTTTGTGGTTCTAAGGTTGTGATATATCGGGGTTTTCAATAAGAGCACTACAAAAGTTTTTTTAAATAAAACAAAACCGGTTTTAGATACCAATGAAATTCTTTATTCCTGTGAAAGTACGTTCGATGCCATTATGTATGGAACTCGATTTCTTTTGCATGGCCACCACGGGCACACTTGCAGAAGTCCAGACGCTGAACCCAATTTTCGACGGTTTTCAAGCATAAATCGGCCGATACTGCTGCAATTTCATATTCGATATTCGTACGAAGTTCATCAATCGTCGCTGGCTTGTTTGTATAGACCAGTGGTCACCAAAAAGAGAATAAATCAAATGTGAATGTATTGGTGTATTTGTACTGAATCCAGAACAAAGCGGCATGACCATTCTTCGTTGAAAGCTAATGTGCTACTGAATGAAATTTTCTTCTCTCATACGCTCTTTGATATGCTTTTTGTTGACGTTCGTGTTGTGTACGTGTAAAAAGCCGATCGTGTTCGGCCCCTGGGGGCTATGGACGGTGACCACTGGTATAGACCATAGACTTGACGGAGCCCCACAGGAAATAATCTAACGGCGTCAAATCGCACGACCGAGGCGGCCAATCGACTGGGCCATTTCGTGAGATAACACGTTCACCAAATTTGGTTTCCAATAAATTGATTGTGGCACTCGCTGTGTGGCTTGTGGCGCCGTCCTGTTGGAACCACATGTCCTCCAAGTCCATATTATCCAATTGGGGCCAAAAATATTCGGTTATCATTGAACGGTAGCGATTCGCATTCACAGTTATGTGCCGGTCTTGATCATCAGGGAAGAAGTACGGCCCAATGACGCCGCCAGCCCATAAACCGCACCAAACCGTAATTTTTTCGGGACGCAATAATGACTCATGGATTACGTGTGGATTGCTGTCTGACCAATAACGCATATTTTGCTTATTGACGAAGCCATTCAGCCAGAAATGAGCCTCATCGCTGAAGATGATTTTCCGATGAAAATCCGAATCGTAGCGCTCTTAAAGTTGAGGCCACTGACTCCAAATTTCGGTAGTAAATTTTAATAATTTCGAGTCGTTGTTGGCTCGTATATCTTTCCATGATGAAATGGCAAACCTTACTGAAGAGAAATGTCAAAAGAGCGGGAAAAAATATGGCGTCGTTTGCTGTCCCTATCGATTAACTTTTGTAGCGTCTCTGTTGAAAACCCCTTTACTAAACATTGGTTTCAGGCTCCACCTAGAAAACTTCCCATTAAACAAGAAATTTCCCAACATATGTGAGACATCTAGTTAGTCTAGACACAAACCAAGGTGGGTTGTTTATAATTTTTTCTCATTTAGCTCCCATCCCGCAACGTGCGATAAGGAACTTCGTTCCAATACATCTGTTCACCTCGGTGTGCACTTGTGATTTGAAGTCGCCAGTTTGTTGGCGATCGCGAACAACATCGCACCTATTATGCGATTTGAAGTCGTAATCGCAAATGTCATGCGAAATGCGATTGCCATCACATGACCGAATACGTCTTCTTGCGTATGCGTTTGTTAGCCTCAATATAGCTTGGTAGGTTTATTTGTGGACAAGTTTTCGAATTCGGCGAAAACGTAACTTGGTTGCTCTTCGTTTCATTTAGCTATATCAGCGGTTAAGAGAAGGAAAGGAAAAGGCTCGAAAACACACGCTTGAGAAAGTCCAGCATTTATTTCGCGTTCATTTGCAATAAAGTCCGCATGTTTGAGCCTACAACTACTATTTTTCGAGTAGGTATCAAGAAGGCAATGAGTGTTTGCAGGGATATTAGGTACTAATTTTGACATTCTCAAATGCTTGAGTAATATCCGAAAATAATGCCCAGAAATACTCCATTTCATTGGTTAGAAAGTATCAATAGAACAACTCTTTCAACTAGTTTTGATATGCATGGTAATAATCTTATAGGTCTATAGGATGAAGGAAGCGTTCTGCCTGTTCCAGGATTTAATATAATCTTTACTAAGGAAATTCTATTATGTTCTACACATTCTATTCTACACATTCACGAGAAACTTCACAGCCGCGAGTGGGGGTGATCAGATCGTGCGTAATCAAATCGAAACCAGTTGTTTTTTCGGGTTATCGGTTTATTTTATAATGTCATCAACTTCATCAATCGATATGTTAAATGGAATTGTAGAAAAGTCATTACTACTTATATATACACAGAGAAAAATATGACCCTCTAAAATCAATAAGATCGCCTTATTGAACGATTTTACTAGGGATTCAGCTAAAAATAGCCAAACAATATGAATTTTTATTTCATTTCCATAGAGAAATCTCTTTAAATTTATAGAAAAAATCTTATTAAAACGTTTTAATAGGTACCCTTGTAATTTTTATGTAGAAAATCATATTATTTGTATTAAACAACATGGGAATCTCATTAAAATACTAAAATAATATGGTTAGCACATTTTTCAAACTATGTGACATCCATGTAGAATGTTGTTTTAATAAGATATCCACATATTATTTCAAAATCGGTCTAGAGGGAGCCACATCACATACTTTTTAGGTGGCTTTCATAGCGATTTTTAAGCGATTGACTTAAAACCAATGTGGTTTCCTCGTAATATTATGTGGATAACTTCTTGTTGTTCGAAATAATATGATTTTTCCTTAAAATAAAAGTGATTTCTTTCTATGGGATTTCCACATTGTTTCAAAGAGATTAATATTACAAATAAGAAGAGTTTTTCTTATTAATATAAGGCCATTTGTTAAAAAAACAATAGAATCGTCTCTATGATTTGAAAGTGACAATATTCTTGGATGAAAACCATAGAGAAATCTTTTTGTGTTACTTCCATTTAAAGTGGTCGTTTTTTTCTCTGTGTTATTAAATTCAAAGATGTAGCTGTTATTATTAAAAAAACTCTTAATTTTATGAGAAAAAGATTAAAACTCTATCTAACAACATAACTTTTGTGTACCAATAACATTTCCAAACAAAATTACAGGATTTTTTTGAGGGACCCACATTTTTGTCTGCGCCCAGGGCCGCGAGGAATCTAAATCCTCTTCTGACAAAACCACAGAGTAATATTAACAAGAGTTTGCAACAGCTGTTTTATGTTCTAAAAAAGTCAGTGGGGATTGTTTTAAAATTTAATTAGTTCCAACATCGAATCTTTCAACAAACAAATAAATAAAATATTCGTTCTACGTGAAATGTTTAAAAGAAAATTGTGAATACATTTAATTGTTTGAATTTTTTTACAGAACTCGAAAAAAAAACAATTTAAACTCTTTATCTTTTTCCTATAGAAAATTAAAATTAAATTTCCAAAAGAAAATTAAGAGAAATGTTTGAAAAATTTTCACATAAATTTCATATAAAGAAACGAAAAACATTTCCATTAACTAAATAAGATTTAGTAATACGTAATTGATTTTCCGGATATAAAAAATGTCATTTAATTGTTTAAACTGTTTTCATGATTAAGAACAAATATTTTCTTTAAACAAGATTAAAATACCCGAAATGACTCTCGAATTTCGAATGCTGGAATCTTGTTGAATGTAGCTAAATGTTGTCGATATTTATGCAAATTATCGTCACATCAGGTCAAAGTCCATAAGCCTCCTTTTGTAATAAAAACCACATACATAAATACATAAGTATACGAGTATATCAATGATTTAACAGTCATAGATGCAAAACATAAAATTAAATTGTTTTGAATGTCGTTGACTTGATCATAACAACTTCTTCTTCTGCTGATACGATGACTGCCACCACTATTGGCATCTGTATTTAGTTGCGGCCAACATGAAGCTCATCATAAAATGGACAGATTTTATTGTTCATTAATTATTGTATTGAATAAAAAAAAAATTACAAAAAATATCAAAACAAATGTCTATTTTGCAATTAGCAGCAATGCGTGTAATGGATAGAAACCGTTTACAGATTGCTCTATCCTTTAGATTACACTGTTAACTATTTGTAATCAACTAGCCTCATCGTCTAGTCTGACGGAGTTCTCTGCCCATTTGACTGTTTTCTAGCACCTTAATCTCACTTTCGGCGATTCCTCCTCGATGCTGTGCAAAACTGGAGTACTAGAGTGTTCAAAACCGAAACCGAAAACCCGGCTAACCGGTTTTTTGCAATTAAAAGTGTGCCGGTGATAATAATTTCCTTTAAGGCTAAGAGATCATGTTTTCTCCGGTTAGTGAAAAAATTGTAAATGCCGCGGATGGGATTCGCACTCACATTCGCTGGACGATCGTTTCGATGTTGTGAAGCATCATCTTCAGCAGCGTCTAGCCCGTTAAGCCACTGCGGTGTGTATTTACACAAGTCACTAACCGAAGACATTTATTGATTGTGCGAACTATTCTAATTGTAGTTGTCTCGTTCTGTTTTGGTTTGGCCCTACCATCTGATTCAAATTTAGTTGTCTTAGATCCTCGTTATGTTTAAAGTTGTAATTTCCTTTAAGGCTAAGAGATTATGTTTTCTCCGTCGGTTAACCGGTTAATCGGTTTTACTCAATTTGTGTTAAATATCCTTACAAAAATTTAAAAACTAAACAAAAAGTGACAGGATTTGCAAATATTAATAAATTATTTTAATTAAAAAACACGATATCTGTTTTTAAATATAATTTTATATTTATGTTATAAATACGATTTTAAAGAATTTTTTTAAGTTTTAAATTAACAACTTAATTTAAATTATTATGTGAATTAATTTTTTACATTAATATGATTTTAAGATTTGTCAAATTCAACTAAAACTATGAAACTTTGAGATTGAAACACGAATATTTAGTTCACTCCAAGTCAATTTAATTCGATTTAAATTAATTCAATTCAGTTCAATGCAATTCAATTCAATTCAATTCAATTCAATTCAATTCAATTCAATTCAATTCAATTCAATTCAATTCAATTCAATTCAATTCAATTCAATTCAATTCAATTCAATTCAATTCAATTCAATTCAATTCAATTCAATTCAATTCAATTCAATTCAATTCAATTCAATTCAATTCAATTCAATTCAATTCAATTCAATTCAATTCAATTCAATTCAATTCAATTCAATTCAATTCAATTCAATTCAATTCAATTCAATTCAATTCAATTCAATTCAATTCAATTCAATTCAATTCAATTCAATTCAATTCAATTCAATTCAATTCAATTCAATTCAATTCAATTCAATTCAATTCAATTCAATTCAATTCAATTCAATTCAATTCAATTCAATTCAATTCAATTCAATTCAATTCAATGCAATGCAATTCAATTCAATTCAATTCAATTCAATGCAATTCAATGCAATTCAATTCAATGCAATTCAATTCAATTCAATTCAATTCAATTCAATTCAATTCAATTCAATTCAATTCAATTCAATTCAATTCAATTCAATTCAATTCAATTCAATTCAATGCAATTCACTTCAATTCAATTCAATTCAATTCAATTCAATTCAATTCAATTCAATTCAATTCAATTCAATTCAATTCAATTCAATTCAATTCAATTCAATTCAATTCAATTCAATTCAATTCAATTCAATTCAATTCAATTCAATTCAATTCAATTCAATTCAATTCAATTCAATTCAATTCAATTCAATTCAATTCAATTCAATTCAATTCAATTCAATTCAATTCAATTCAATTCAATTCAATTCAATTCAATTCAATTCAATTCAATTCAATTCAATTCAATTCAATTCAATTCAATTCAATTCAATTCAATTCAATTCAATTCAATTCAATTCAATTCAATTCAATTCAATTCAATTCAATTCAATTCAATTCAATTCAATTCAATTCAATTCAATTCAATTCAATTCAATTCAATTCAATTCAATTCAATACAATTCACTTTAATTCAATTAAATTAAATTTAGTTCAATTCAATTCAGTCCAATCCAATCTAAAATAGTCTAATGTAGTTTATTCAGTTCAATTATTTTGAAGTATTCTGAATAATAACACTGAGGAAGGCGAAAAACGAGACAGGGCAGGAGATGACGGTTTTACCCTAATTCGTGTACGAGGAATCGAACTGGATCATTAGTTTCTTTGAGTTACAATTACGGTTTCATACAAAACATATGTAATCTTGCCAGACGTAGTGTTTCTAACAGTACGCGCACCTTTTATGTGCGCTGTAGTGTCTTCTGCATAACCCATACGTTTTTAGTACTTTTTCTTAAACTATTGAACTTTTTTGTAGTTTTTTATGTTTTTTTCTTTGGTTCAAAGCTCAATTAAACAAAGTGTTTTTATCCAAACATTGAAAAGTAGAAAAAAGTAAAATTAAGTGAAATCGATATGCAGTTTTTTTACATAAAAGACACCGTAAATAAAACCGAAAATTCTGTGAAACCGAAAACCGGGTTTCCAAAAACGTGATTATCGTGATAAACCGAAGTTCGGTTATTTGAAAATGTAGGTTTTTCGAACATTCTAGTGAGTATCCTTTCGCGATATTTGACTGATAGCACTCACTGCAGCCTTTAAAAGACGTAAGACGTTGAGGAGAGCGCACAATGGACAATAGCGACCTTGCCTTTGATACCTTATTAAGGTTCAAAGGATTCGGCGAGGTATTGACAAAAGACCGAATTCCTGGACATTAGCAGGATAAGTGATTGGCAGAGTTGCGTTACGATCCGCCACCATAATCTCTGAACCCCATGACACCGTTTCCATTTCTGATTAGATTTTAGTAATAATGTAACACGTAAATGGATGGGCGACCTCCTCCAGCCGCTGTTGAGTAGCAGTGCCAACAAAAGTTTCTTGAATGTAATTTGGTTCCTTATAGATGAAATATAGAGAATAATTAAGAAGTTTTAGTGTTGCTGTTTTATTATTGTTGTTGTTTTTTTATTTACTAAATATTTATATGTCTGATATTTTCATTCCTAACCGGAATATCTTGACGTCGATATAATCTTACAGTAGTAGATTTGTACGGTACATAAAATTGTTTTTCATGAAAATTTCAATAAACATGAATATTCAACAAAACCACACAGAGATTCTTAACGTTTATTAATGGAATTAATAACACCAGTCAAGTACACGAAATGGTGACACACATTTTATGCAAGATAAATGAACGAGTTTGAACTTGTAGGTGGTTTTAGCTGGTATTCTGTGGTTTTTGCGTTATATACAGAAAAACAAGTCCGTATTCGTACACCATCTTAAGTGCTGTGCGCGAAATAGTTGATAATTGTAAATTATATACATAATTAGAGATTGCATTTGTAGTAGCAGTCATTTGTAAAATGGCATAGAGAAAATATAGACTATCTGGAGTTATAATTGAAGAGAAAACAACTCGTAGTTTCATAGGTTTTCTTTTTGAAAATGATATTGCGACCAAACAGTTTCGTGCACTGTACATTTTCATGTACTCGTATTGTTAATGAAGAAAATTTAATTGCAAAATATGTATGTATGTATGTGGTATTTGAAAATTCTATTGATTGAGTTTATTTAATACCAATATGTTGACCATCAAATGTCGAAGCTGAATTTTAATGTCAATTGAAAAATACCTTAGTGTATATTTTTTGTTTGTTAGTTGGAGAGAATTAACAGGTTTTAGGGTCATTAAGCATCTAGGCATTACTCGATTAGATCCGGAATGTTGTTTGGTATTATGATGATACATCTAATAGTTATGAGCATCTGCAGTGATGGAGTCATCTAATTTATGATCTATTTGACCACAAGAGCATCATTCCGCAAGTCATGCTGAGTCACACCATTAGCAAATGTGCTAAATTGAAAATAAAAAATATTCTTTGTATTGATTACAAATCAAAACTTCCCATATTTGAATAAAACAATTCAAGTGAAACAAGACTTGAACATTTTTCCAATATTTCAAATTTGTCTACATAGAAACCGACAACACACTACCAAATCGGAACAACTCAAATGATTCTTCGACCGCCTTGTCAACGCAAGTCTATGATGACGCGTGCTTTTGTGACTCAATATGTAAGACACGCACTCGCACTTTTGAAGTTGTACACACAAATGTACATACGTATGTACATGTGTAACAATAATGTCTTGCCGATGCTGTTGCTGCTGACAAAGCCAAAAACAACTCATCAAACTCTTGAAAAATGCAATGCCGGAGTGTTGGACGTTGCAAAAATGGGCTTTCGATGCACCACTTCGGCCGACACCTCATACACGGCAAGCAAGCAGCACGCGTGCGTATGCGAGTGCGCACAACAACTGCTAGAACGGATGGCTGGACGGACGACAGACGACAAAAGACAGACAGACGTCCGTCTTGTTGTTGCTGTTGTCCGCCTATGACGCTCCAGCATCCACAAAATGATGTTATTAGGAAACACTTTTAAATATGTGTGTATGCACGCGTATGAATGTAGTATCATCTCATGCTATTACAAGTGACATGAGAAAAAACACGTTTGTTTACAAATCTAACTCGGCACGCAATCTTGTAAATGTTGCTGCTGCCGATAGTAATCTTGTTGTCTGGTGCTTTCAGCCGTTGTACGAATATGTATGTATGTACATACATAAATACATTTGAACATGAATGGCAGCTTCTTCTGCGAAAGATTTGCCAGTGAGTGGATTGGATCGGATCCGATTGGAACGTCATCTCAAGTGCCATCTATGTAAAGACCTGCTGAAAACTTTGTCAAGTTAACTAGCTACTGGCGAACTACTGCAAGTGTGCGCATGCGTAGTAACTTGCGTGCATGACCATATTGTATTGTACGCCCATATGTACAAATATGTATGTATGTACGACTACGTACGCCAAGTTCGTGTGTAAATATGTATGGACATATGGCCTTTTTATTAAGTTTTAATAGGCCACATATAAATTTGCATAATTTTGCAACAGTACACTAATAAAAATTGTTTACATTGCACAGTACTCGTATTTATATCCGTCAACATCGTTATTACAGTATCCCGTAATGGGATAAAGATTGAGTAGCAAGGTTGGAGCGCCATGACATAGGGTTAATTTTAGGTACACCCACAGAAAAATTAACCGACTTAGTCGTAACCGCATTTAGAGGTTGTCACAACCACATTAGATGTCAGAACAACCACATTAAAGGATATTACAACCACATTAGATGGCACAACAACTGCAATAGAGGTTGGCACAACCTGTTGCTTCAACCGATTTTCTGTCGAGGGAACAACCTTCAGTCGTGACAACCTAATTTCGGTTGTGGCAAAATCAATTCGGTGGCAAGGGCCTAGTTAGTTTTGTGTGAGTGTATGCGCAAAGTTTGCTGATAAGGTTGCAAGCATAGAGTAAATTTATAGTAGAGCCGCCATTTGTCTCATCTGACGTTTCCTTTCACACTCTTCGTGATGCGGTCGGTGTGATAGAGAGATGTTTGACGAAAAGTGATATACACCAGGTGGAATTATAATAATTTGTTGCTTTAATTTTTCATGCCATTTTGGTGAAAAACTGTGAAATTTAAATGTGTTTTAAACTATTTTATTGACTGTTATTGTTAGCATACATTTGTGTTGTATTTAACACAATAATTTTAACACACAAAACGAAATGCCGTTGTTGTTATTTTGTTCGTTGTTTTGAACCATTACCTCTATCTGGTATTAGTAAAGTAATTCTGTTCAACATCAAACGTAAATATCACACCAGGCCAAATGTCATAAATTTGGTGGGAGACCTAGTAGATCTACTATAAGTATTAATCTATGGTTGCAAGGCTCGATTTTCGTAGTATCGGTTACTCAAATAGTCAAGTCAATCGA
The DNA here is from genome assembly GCA_963931995.1 of Phaonia tiefii. NCBI lineage: Eukaryota > Metazoa > Arthropoda > Insecta > Diptera > Muscidae > Phaonia > Phaonia tiefii. The sequence goes on from OZ008371.1 coordinate 214,053,977, forward strand.
TGTTTTTAGACCCTTTGAGGACCATACCATTTCGCCCAAAGCGGTTGTAAAGACACGTCAGTCGAACGTCCGGACCTAGGACGCGTCCCAGTGACTTCCACGGGGGTTTTGAATAAAACACACAAGGTTAAATATTTACAGTGTGTATTTATATTAAAAATCCTAAATGCAATTTATAAAATTAGGAATAAACTTATAATTAATTTATAAATTGTGGTGCGTACTTTTTGGTATGGAAACCACCATTTCCTTCAGTTAAGTAGGCATTTACAGATTATTATCCGGTGGGAGAGTTGAAGATAATCACACCTACCATTTTATTCAAAAATATGAAAAATGGCTAAAAACGGTAAAAGATGTCAAAATTTTTTGTTTTAAACTTAGCGAAAATGAATCTCGTCGCTGACTTCTCGCTAAGTCTTCGCTAAGGGCTTCATGCAAAACAAGCGAATATATAAGCAAGCGCTTATTAATAAAGTGTGAAAGAATCATTGCAAAGTATAGTTTTGTTTAGTTGCGTAAGATGGCGCTGACTACGATATACATAAGTGAATGAAATTTAATATATTTGTTCCGTAATTAGCCTTTAACGGTCAATTTAGTTTTATTGACGATTTTCCATACAAATTTTAAGAGCTAAAAATATATTCGGTCTATGTCTTTCTGTTAATTAACCGAATTTGTTTTAATCATGATCACTAACTCGAAATTGCTGAAATAATTCGATTTTTAAGGTGTTGGTTTTGGTTCCTGTTGGCGAGAAGGCGCAAAAAACGCAAACTACGAGTATATGAGATGTTAGGGGGCGCTTTAACAAGCAATTTTGCATTCACATATTAATGCACAAATATAACGTTTCCTCCAAGAAATATGAGCAATTTTTGTTTATATTCTTTTAAAAAGACTATCTTACAAACCACAATACAATAAATACAAAAGATAAAGATATACATATTATTTTTCATAAATTGCGTTTGTTTGTAACCCCCTTGCACTTTATTTCTAATATTACTTGTAGGTCATTTGCTTTAAAATTCGTATTAATCCAGGGCCGCAAAAATAAAATTGCGTTAAGCACCAGTAAATTTTTGCAAAATTCGTGAAAAAAATGCATGACTTCTATGACGCTTCATTGAACTGATTGGAAGCTTTTTGTTTATGATTTCTCCAGCGTGTTAGCTTTTAGAAAATGTATAATTTTTTTGAAAACGATTAAATTGTCTTCTTGAATTTATGTTTTTAATAACTGTTCGGTTCAAGATCAATAAGTACTTTTTAATAGAAATATTAAAAAGAAATGGGTGAAACTGATCATTATGGTGGATGGTTGGGAATATAGCTATTTCAATGCCCACCAATGCATATCATCAGCTCCCTTCTCCACAAGTATTTAGGTATATCATCACACATTATAGGGATAAACAAATCTCAACTAAGCGAGAATTGCTTAAACTCCTAATTTATGTCAAAGAAACTTGAGTTGAGACCAGTATGCAGGGAGTACAACTTGCGTTGGGGAAAAATTGTGCTTGGAGCTGTTGCTCTTCACGTAAATTTTGACGCCGACCTTAGGTTTTAGCATGGGCTGCACTGACTAGGGGCAAATCTTCATATATGGTAACTTAGCTATTATTAGCCGCAGCTTATATGAAAATATGTCAGTGTGCGGCTGAGGAATATGAATATTTTGTAGTTGGTCCCTTAATGTTTGGATTTCCAGATCATTATTTTGACTACTACGACGTTTGAGACTGACTACTCTTTTCGTGCGTGAACACATTCTAATTCGTTTGTTCGCATTCATTTATAGTTCTTGACCTTGAGTTTACTAAATGTCTTGTGGTGTATTGGTCTATATGGACAGCCTTAATGAGTGACCGACCAAGTAAGACCAGAAGATAATTAATTATTATGTTTTTGGGTTTTTTGTTTTAAAATTGTTATAAACATAAAATTCAACGAAATGGAACGTTAAAATCATCAACTTAAATGTGTTGAATAGGGGTGAAACTAAAAATACAAAAAGCTTTAATGACTTTTGCTCACACTCTTAAGTCGCTAAATGAGAGCGAAAACAATAATTATACTCGGATGTCTGGATGGATGGCTCGCAGTAGGAACACTAGTGACTTAAAGATAGTGCTGTTTTGTTTGGATGAATGTTGAATGGCGATAAATTAAATGTTTTACGCGTTACCAGCAGGCAGCCACGTCGGATGGATGTTGCCTTTATGGGGCCACGAGTAGTGGAGTAGAGCCGCACTCAAAGGTGACAAGTGCGTTGACATTCGTACTGATTTGCAAATCGTTGTTGTAATTTATGTGCCCGAGTATGAAAATACATAAGCTGCAATATTTCCTCTGTTAAGGTGTTAAAGTGTTAATCACCAACACAACCTGAGGAAGCGTGTCTGTCTATCTGTCTGCGCCGGAAGTGCATAAAGACGGCTTTGAGAGACAAAATATTTAAATACTTGTACTTTTTGTACCTACAATTTGAATTGTTGTTTATATGTCGATGGTGTTTGCCACTATGTTTTCTGTTGTTGGCAAGGCCATCTCTGATGTTGATCACATTAAATAAAATGTTTTAAGGCGAAACTAGCGTGCCATCAACAATTTAGTACGCCAGAAGATTTTGGGTCTACATATTATGTAATGAAGTTATTGCCACTCTTTTTTTATGATGGCTAAAAAGTAATAAACTATTCGCATTTATCACTTAGTACGCATGCACATTTCTATTTTAGGCAACAGACTTTCCACAAGTAGTAGCCAGAATTAAGTTTGTTTCTTAAGTCTTTTGTTACACCAACATATAATAAAATAATATTTAAATTCTTTTGAGAAATTTGCCATCTAGCAGCGAAAATAGGGTGCGAAATGGAAAAAGTACCTTGTGAACAATTTAAATAGTATTTTGCCTATTGGAAAAACTATCCCAAACTGTATCTTTGATATCATAAAATTAAAAGTTAGTAGGGAAAACTTTATAATGTTCGGTCTGTGACGCGCCCCTTTAGGTGGCAAAAGAAGTATTTACCACTTTGGGAATAGTTTGTTTACATTTTTTTGTCAGTAGTCGAACCGCCATACAAATCTTCTAATAATCTTTTACACAATAGTGAAGTTAAAATTGGTCTTAAAGAAATTTTGCCTTTGTCTTCGTTCGACTGACTTTGTCTTTGATCGCAAATGACCGATAATTAGAAATAGAGAAATTTTTTCTGCCCACTAGAATTCGAACGAAAGCTTTCGTTCGACTTCGCGGAGCAGGCACTTAATTAGACATTTCGCATATTTGTCCGTCGTAAGGTGCACGTTTAAATATGTGTGTGTACGTTCTTTTTGTCTTCTTCGTAGATGAGGGTTTATGATTTCTGGTAGCGATAGACTCTTGTTTTCTTCGTTGATATCGTAATGAAATCGTTGCCGTTCGTCTTATACAGTGAGTGATTGCGTATGTGTATCATCAACAGGTTGGAGTGAATTAGCGACCCAGTTGGATATTTTTGCCTTAAAGACATTGTCAAAAGTAGCTGCCGACAATTTATATAAGACATCTTCTTGACATCTCACTATTTTTTACTTAGGTGACTTAAATCGTGAAGGGACCGACAACCTATGCAAGACCGTCCTAATGATATTATGTCATGACCATGGTACAAACAAATGGTAGAAGCACTAGCCCAGCTGATTTGAACTTTTTTCTGGAGTGAGGTTTTATCTTATGTCAAAGTTTGTTTACATTTGTTTGTTCGCCAGCAACTGTTGTTTTTGAAATGATTTCTCTGTCTCTCTCACTTTAAAAATATCAAATAAAACACAATCAATTTCTAAATGACACTTTTTCCAATTTTGTTTACATTTTCATTATTTTTCAATCAGCTGACTTGACACAATACAGCCACTGAGCCATAAAACAAAATGCCTGTTGTTGGCTTGTTGTATTTGTTGTCGTACTGCATCAACCATTCATTATATTTGTACAATGGTCATGACTGATTGTTACTAAATCAAATTCTGAATGTCTGTAGCGGAAGTCTTTATCATTTGTCAACCAACCGCAAGTCACTTTAGATTTTAAGCTTTTCAAAAAATTTCAAACAGAAAAATTTATATTTATTTATAGTTATGGAATGTGTATGAGTCACGAATTTTTAGAATTTATTTCAAAAATATTTGTAAACGAGAAAAGGAATATAACATTTTCAGGGAAAATCCAAAATGACGTAACAACAAAATTCAAAATTTGGGGTTTTCATTGATTACGATACATTTGGCCAATATACATGATTTTACAAAATTTCAAATTTCCACGTTCAACATGGATTTATTAAAACATGGATGCAATAAATGAAGTTTTTCATAAATAAACATAAATAACTTTTGAAAATAATTTTAATGCATATATTATTTACAAATGACTAAACTACATATTCCTACAAAATTGTAAACCTCTACGCCCAAAAATTACAATTTTATTGGCATAATTCGAATTTCATATCGGACGGTGTTTTGCCTCTCACGGAAAGTGAGGAAAATGTTGTTAAGCCTTTTTGGAGTTTAGGGGACGATATGTATGCTTGCTTAGTTTCCATAATGTTACCTACTCTTCTTCCAGATTTTATTTAATTATCAGTCAGGCAGACCCATACATACAAATTAAAATAAAGTTAATTCCCCATGTGCATAACAACGGATGCGGATCCATTTCGAACCCGTTACGAGTCCGCAGAAACGTAAAAAAGCGAATCAGTGAAATTGCGATTTGGCGGGTCCATCTCGAATCCGTAACGAGTTCTTAGAAACATAAAAAACTAGTTATTGAAATTGCCATTTAGCGGTTCCGTTTCAAACCCGTTACAAGTCCGTAAAAATCTGAAATATCTAATGTCGCAGATTCATATCTGAGTTGATAAAACACTAAAACTTTAAAAGAAAAGACTAAGGGTAGTATTCTAAAAGTCTCGAAAGTGAACGTAAACGCAAAAGCCAACGCAAACTTCAAAGTCAAAAAATGGTAGTTTATATATCACCTCGCGCTTGCGTTTGTTTACGAAAGCTGTCACTGACATATGCGGTTTATTGAGTTGCCCAACTGAAATAAACAATTATAGATTAGAAAAAGTTATCTTGAGTGAAATGCTCAGAATGAAAAATATTAAAAAATTTAGCTCTATTTCGGTAGATCAACTGATTTTAAGATTGCTATTATTTATAATACTGCAAATGCCAACAATATTCACATAAAATGTGTAAAAAACCTATGTTGTTTTGGGTTTCAATGTCCAATAAATTTCATTTATATTAAATTAGTTGTCTTTTCAAAAACACGTAACATTTGGCGGTATGTATTGATTGCAATGTATTGGTTCTTTTGTTTGTTATTGCCAACATCAACTGATGTCTATAATTTTTAAATATAATTGTAATAGTTTTGCTTTCGTTTATTATTGTAAATAAGAATTTCATTGCTAAACAATATAATTTTGAATTATTTTAAAAAAAAGTTTGAACTCTATCCGTCGAATGCATTTTGGCAACTACTTTTAAGCAATGAAATGCAAAAGTACTTCATCTGCCTATCCTCGATCGAAATTTTTGTTTAAATTTGTAATTTCTTCAACTAATGCGAATAATTGAGGGGTGTGTTCAATTTGACAGCTGGAGTGGAGCAGCCCATTAAATAATGTAACTCAACGCAGGTAGTCACCGAACAGCTGTAACGTTTTATAAACTACCAAAACGACAAAAATAACGCGAAGTGACTGATTCACGACTTATGGAATACCACCCTAAAACAATTTAAATTTAGCTGACAATGAATTTTTTTGTAAGAATTAATATTAAAGTAAGTGAACAACTTCAGTGGATTAGAGGTAGAAAATATAATTCATACCTATTTTAATTGTAAATATCATAACAAATCCGTTTCGAATCCGCAAAAACTGATAAAAGCGGTTACGTTCGATTCCATTTTTATTTACAAAAAACGAATTCGAAATGGATTTGAATATGAAGCTCATTACAACTTCGTGACGGATCTGAAAAAGTACAAAAAACGATTCGCATTTTCGAGAGGAATTTCATACGAAAGCGAATTCGCTATGAGTTAGTAACGAATGTCCGTTTCGGACAAAATGCCCGAAGAAACGGTTTCGTCTCGAATACGTAAAGGATTCATATGACATATTGGGTTTGTAGATTACACGTGCGCATAACATTTGATGACGCATTGGCTAACTGACCCACTGGTGAATAGTGATTTAAGGGCGTCTATTGTATATGTCATATGGTGATCAGACCTATTGACAAACTGCGGTCGTTTTCTGCAGAATTGTTCCCAAATATATGAGAATGTCAACGGATGCCATAAAGATTTGTGTATGGGAGTGGATCGACAAGTCAGCAGGCACTCTGACATGTCACCACTTAGTGACTGATGATGTATTTAGGAAATTTCGTATGACTGATTGTTGTTGTAACAGATTGTCTGTTTCCATCGTTCGTCCCTGGAAGATATAAAAACAAAATTAAGAGTAATTCCAGCTGTATCACCAACCCGTATGACTGGTTGTAGCCGTTGGTGGCGCGATGGTTTGTGTGCGCAAATCTTGTATACGCACATGAGAACGTGGGTTTGATCCTTGCTCTGACCACCGGTAGTCCGTTTATTTGTTTGCCTCTATGTGTTTAAAGGGCTTAGTATATTTTTTCCCTGAATTTTTCTTCGGCCTATACATTCTATGTAATTTTGTGTACATCTGTGGAGTCGGAGTTTATAAGTCGGAGCTCAGGAAATTTGTCTGGAATCGGAATTGGAGTTCATTTGTTGGAGGTAATAATATTGCTAAAAATTGGAGAAATTACTAAGCAAAAGCGAATGTACAAGAACAGTTCATCGATCGAAAATGTGAATATTTTTGAAAAAAATGTCTATATCTCGGAAACGGAGCGTCCATCGAAAAAATAATAACTTTGCTACATCCATAGGTGGCTTTAACCAATGGATGGCTTTAATACAGCATCACTTATTTGCAACAAAATCGTTAACACAAATGTGCGTTTTAGCGATTTTTTATTTGAAAAATGTTAGTTTAACGAATTTTTTAATGAAAGTAGTCCTATGGAGGTAACACAATTATTATTTTTGGGTTTCGAGTTATAGCTATTTTTTTATTTTACCGAATTAAAAAAAATCGTCCATACGAATTGGACCACTTTAGGAAAAACCCTTATTTTTTTCGATTGAACGCTCCGTTTCCGAAATATAGACATAATGGCGTTTTAGCGATTTTTTATTCGAAAAATTTTAGTTTTAGCGATTTGTTTAAAAAAAGGTGATGCCGTATTAAATACATCCATTGGTTGCAGTATCCCGTGGAGGTAAATCAAAATAAATGGTTTCCCATTACATTCCATGAAGGACTTGGGTAGAACTGCTCACAACCAGTGAGCAGCTGTGTGCTTTCTAGTGTTATACTCACTGATTGGGACCTACAGTTTTACACCGGTTCCGAACGGTATTTTGAAAAGCTTTTTCATGACTAAATACTCGATAGTGGTGGCTAAATAATTGAAGGTGGCCAGAGCAGGGATCGAACCCAGGATCTCAAGTATAAGAGTCGCGCACACTAACCATTGCTCCACCGACGAACACATCCCGTGGAGGTAACCAATTTATTATTTTAACGATTGGACGCACCGTTTACGAGTTACAGCCATTTTTTTTTATTTTAGCCATATTCTTATTTGGCGATTTAAAAAAAACTATCAATACGAATTGGACCACTTTATGAAAATCCCTTACAAACCCGTAGAAATTCCTTGCTCCGTTTCCGAAATATAGAAATTTTTTCTAATTTTTTCATATTTTCGATCAAAAATGTGGATGGATAACCCATTACCTCCGAAATACGAACCGTTGTTACAAATTATAATAATTTTGTTTATATTTAAATATAAAATTCACAATTTGAATAAAAAATAATTGTTTCAGATTTTTTTTCTATAAAATTCTATGTTCTATAAAATTCCTATAAAAATTGTATAAAATTGTTGTGACATCCATTAAATTCAAGTAACTGGTTGAGCTGTGGCTGGCGGTGGTGCAATGGTTAGTGTGCGCGGCTCTTGTACATGAGATCCTGGGTTCGATCCGTGCTCTGACCACCTTAAGTTCTTCCCGCGGCGGTCTCCTCGTATAGTGACGGCAACACTGTCGCGTATTTAGCCATGAAAAAGCGTTTCAAAATAACGTTCGGAATCTGTGTAAAAACTTTAGGTCCCAGAAAGCGCACAGCTCACTGGTTGTGAGAAACTCTCGCCAATTCCCGCATGGAATTTAATGGGAAACCATTTATTTTTTTATTAATTAGTTGAGTTTGCCAATATATTATTTGGTACAACCGAATTAGTTTTTACATTTTTCGTTGATCCAACTAATAGAATATTCACCACTACAGGATAATTTGATTGCTAGAACTAAATTTAATTTTTTTTTTAAAATAAAACTCGATTGACAGATCACATATATTTCTTGATCACATTTATTTCTGTTTCAGTTCTTGCAAATCAATTGATATGCACAACATTTGGTGATACGGAACACAATTATTGGTAATCACAACTGAATAATGCGATAGTCCAAGGAACCGCCAAATTTTAGTTGGCTGTAAATATAGTTGTGACAACGATTCTCTTCTCTGTGTGTGATAGGAAAATTGGAATACAGCGTTGAATGAGCGCGTCCAATGGGAGAAGGGAGGTTGTACTTCTCTTTTAAGTGATAGAAAAGTTTGGTATCACAACTTAATTTCATAAATAAACAGACATGTACATATATATGTAGCCGCATCGAATATAAGTCCTTGATATATAAACATACATATTTTGAAAATAATGAACGAACTTTCATGTTGATTGGTGCTGCTGCTTTGGCGACTGTTGTCGGCTTCCTCAGTAAAGCCCTCTGAAAGCAATACGCACCCTATTCAATATGCCTGCAAATATTGTTTACGAAAAACAATCCATAACAAATTAATTAATTATAAATTTAGTACGTTATTTGCATAAAACGAATCACAACTTGTATTAATTTGATTGAAAACAATCCAAAATTAATACAATTTATTAATGTGTGAAAGATTTCAACACACAATATACTATATTGGACTGACGGTAAAATACTGAAGATATCTGCATAAATAGGCAGTAGATTTGAGCGATGTATGCACTACGTGGAAAAATATGCATACGAGGGACGTGTGATAAGCATGTTAGGGAAACAATCAGTTTCCTTCCGCCACACATTCAATCTGTTTAACAAATACTGCATTTTGTTGTGTAATATCTGTGACAGGAAGGAAAAACGACTTAGGAGCTCTTAGGAATAATTTAATTAAGGAAACTCCCATGAGCACCGATGAAGCCGTTATTTTAGCTTCACCGATATTATTACTGTAGCCGTCGGTGGTGCAATAGTTAGTGTGCGCGGCTATTGTACATGAGAACGAGGGTTCGATCCCTGCTCTGACCACCTTACATTTCATTCCACGACTGTCACCGCGCTTAATGATGGCGAATTATCGACTATTTCCAATAAAAAAGCTTCTCAAAAATACCGTTCGGAACCGGTGTAAAACTGTAGGTCCCAATCAGTAAGTGCAAAACTAGAAAGCACACAACTCATCGGTTGTGAGAAGCTCTCCACAATCCCATCATGGCATGTAATGGGGAACAACATTTTATATTTGATATTACAGGAAGTTCTATACCAGCTACAAACACGTTATATTGGCATCCAAACAGCAAAAAAGGACAGATTTTTCAGCGTGGAACGGTAGTTTTGAGAAGCTTTTTCATGGCTCAGTACTGGATAGTGTCCCCATCACTATGCTAGGTGGCCGTCGTCGAAATAAATGTAAGGTGGTCAGAGCAGAGATCGAACCCACGTTATCGTGGACAAGAGCCGCGCACACTAGCCATTGCACCACTTAGACATATATATACCTATGATAATCTTATTTTGAAGGCAAGTGTGAACTGTGACCTCTTTGACGCAGGGTCAAACGTCAAACTATCGATGCCAAATTGATTGCAGGTAAAGTCAGAATTACATACCAAGGTGTTCCTGAGGTCCCACGAAGCATCTAAATTTAGTATACTTTTTTTTACCGAAAATTCTAAAAAAAGGACATTTAAGGATGAACATAGTGCTAACTGTACACATGAAAGTATACAGTTTATTCAACCTACCTGTACCCATATTTGACTTATCCAAATTGGCAAGATCTTCGTTGGGTAAATTTTTCTTTGAGCCTTTTTACTTCTTTTGGATTTTGAATTCTGATTACTGTTTTATGCACTGTTTTGTGTTATTAGTAAAGGGTAGTTTTTTAAGCATGATATAAATTTAAATTGTAAAAAATAACAAAAAAAACTTCATTATTAATCAAAAGAATTTTTTATTCGAAAGATCACTACATGCCATTAACAATTGAAAATGATTTCGGGCATATGGCCACCGGGGCTGGTCATGACGACGCACATTCTGGACGTCCAATTTTGGGTCACGAATAACACGAACAATTGTGGCCTTCAAGGCGTCAATTGTTGGTTGTTTTAACAGTATAAACCAGTGACACAGGGAATATTCGAGAGGTGTCAAATCGCATGACTTTGGAGGCCAATTGACAGGTTTTTTTCAAGAAATCAACTTATCGCAACATTTAGATTTTAATAAATCAATGGTTGCAGTCGTCGTATGGCACGTAGTGCCATCCTGTTGAAACCACATCTCGCTCGGTAATTATTTCCCTTGACCGTAACGCGAGCTCCGGCTTCATTCTTGAGCAAATAGGGTCCGATGATGCCACCAGTGTGTAAACCACAGCAAAAAAAAAAAAACGTTTCCCAGTACATCCCAAGAAGGGATTGGGGAGAGCTTCTCACAACCAGTGAGTGGTGCGCTTTCTAATTTTGCACTCACTGATTGGGACCTACAGTTTTTCAACGGTTCCGAACAGTATTTTGAGAAGCTTTTTGTCCCCATCAGTAAGCGAGGTGGCAGTCCTCGAAGAAAATGTATGATGGTCAGAGCAGGAATCGAACCCACGTTCTCATGCACAAGGGCCGCCCAAACAAGTCATTGCACCACCGATGGCCACCATACGGTGCATATGTCTGGATGTAATGGAATCTTTAGGGTCTGTTGTGGATTGTTCTCATTCTATATACGACAATTTTGTTTATTAACAGACCCATTAAGCCAAAAATTTCACTCATCGCTGAACACAATTTTGCGATAAAACATCGGGTCAGTTTCCAACTGCTCTAGAGCCCAATCAGCGAAAGAACGACGCATCTGATGATCTCGTGCCTTTAATTCCTGCACCAGGTGGATCTTATATGGGTGTAGGCCAAGTTCGTTGTGCAAAATTTTCCACGTAGTTGACGGGCAGAAGAGCCCCAATTCCAGGGACTGACGACAAATTGATAAATGTGGATCCTCCTCCACAATTTCGTTTACAGCGGCTACATTCTCTTCAGTACTTACGTTTCTTCAACGTGTTGGTGTTATTGCATCATTTAGAGGGTATGTGGTATGAAATCTATCCAGAGTTCGAGGGATGGCTTACTCAGATGGACGATTATGTGAGCTATAAAAATCACGAAGTCGTCTATAAGTTGTGCGAATCGATGACTGATTTTCGGAGTAAATTTGGATAATTTGATATCGTTGTTCAAGCATGAATCTATTCATGATGATTTACGAGACTATACTGATCATAAATGTCTTAAAATGATCGCAGTGTGACAGTACGTTTGACAGCTAACCCTATCGCAAGTTCTATCGAAGCAAAAAAAACATCCTATATATACTTTCTTTTTCTATTACAATTACAATTCTATTTAAATTTGACAATCACATTTTAATTGATGATAATAATCTCTCGTTGCCCCCCTTTCATTATTTTGCTCTCGACAGTGCATAGCAACAAAAATAATCTGAAGTAAATTATGCACCAAACACAGCTGTATTTGTATCACAAACAAAGCTGTATTTGGATCACAAATATATAGATTATCGGCCCTGTTCTGCATACAGAATCATTTTGAATCAGAATTTTCTTTCAGAATAAAAACTTTACAATTTTGATGTTCTTAAAATTTGTTTGTTCTGAATTGTTTGTTTTTAAAATCACAAGGCATTTGCATTCTAATTCAAAACTGATATTTTTCTTCTGAATTGCTTTACAGAACCCCAACTATTTTTCTAAAACGTTTTATGTTTGTCTGGATTCTGATTACAGAACAGGGCCGTATAACTAATTAATCATTGTGTTACAAACATGTGTTTGGACACAAGTATACTATACTTGCGACAGGCTCCAAGCACACGTTATATTTGCATCCAAACAAGAAAAAATTACAGATTTTTCAGTGTGTAGTTATCAGTACGCTAAGTTAAGTCCGTACAAAACAAATTTATCAGATGAATTTTGCTAAAACTGTTTTGTTTAACCCTACACCATCATCCTTCGTCAAAACGACGACTCGCAATTTTATTTTCGATCTGAACTATGTTTTTTTCGTTTGTCCTGACCTGATTTATATATATGTATATATATATAGCGTTAAGGCTCATTTACACTACTGACAGGTTGTCAGTATTTGTCTTCAATATGTGTCAGTAACGTGTAAATGTCAGAATTTACTGACACGTTCTTGTCAAAATTTTTGACAAAAATTCTGACGTCGTATAAACAGTCACAACATTTTCTGACAGAATTCTGACGACTGTCAGTATTTTGACAACATGTTGTCAAAATATGCCAGTAAATGAACAGAGATAGGAGCCGAGGCCGGTACGCCGCCGCCGCCGATACTTTTTCCAATAAGCCACGCCGCCGCCGAATTCAGCCGCCGATAATACCTTACATGCAAATGATTCTAATATAAAAAAAGGGGCATTTAAGGTGGCAATATTTGTCATACTCATTCATGAAAATCAACCATGTTTGTACCAAATTTCACAACTGTTAAATAGGTTCAGCGCTTAATCCGCCGCCGTTGAGGAGAGTTTTTCATGCGCTGCCGCCGCCGTCAATTTGCCTCGGCTCCGTTTTCTGTAAATGAATCAGCTGATTGGTGTTTTGTTATTTGCCTTTACAAAATCATAAAGTACTTGCAAAAATGAGTTGGTAAGTAAAAAGTGGGCGCACCCAACAACCTCTCTGCTTTCTAAATTTCTTTTTCCGCTGTGGATTTTCCTCCTCTTCTTCTTCAATAAGCAATGTTGCAGCTATTATTGCAGCCATGTCGGGATCCAGCACCTTTAATAATAACTTTTAACTTTATTTTTATTTTTATAAACACAATAACTTGCTATCATGTGTGGATAAAGCAAATGAAAAACAGCTCAGAACAATTGTCAGAATTTGGTCAGTAAACACAAAATGTCAGAAAATACTGACAAAATACTGACAAGGTTTTCTGACAAAATATTTTGACATGTGTAAACACTAGTTCAAAATGTTGTGTCAGAAAATTTTGACGAGTGTCAAAATCTGTCAGTAGTCTAAATGAGCCTTTAGTCGTGTCCAAACTGATTTTATGCTGAAATGAACTGAATAACAAAATAGCCTTAATTTTGGTTCCCATTTTTGCTCACGATATTATTTATAGATGAAATAGGTCGTAGTCATAATGGCGAAGGATGACGTTAATGTACAAAAAATAAGGACAACGTTCTAGGGTTAAAAAATCAAATCTGATTGATTTAGTATAAAAAATTGCACAAATCAGAACGAACTGTGAAATTTGTTCCGTAGTTTTTGAGTTGAACTGTGCTAATAAATCAGTGATTATACATTAAAAATACACTAAGATAAATGGGATTCCCATGTAAATGCATTTATGGGGCGGTAATGTCATTTCAGTGACTTGATTGGGGCCTGATCATGTAAGTCACTTTTACATTCACGCCAATTTTCTACATCATCTCTTGACCAAATTAAGAAATTGACAAAATATGTTAGTTAAAATATTTATTGTGTGTGGTCAGTTTTGCATAAATATTGACAAAAATATTACGTCATGTATTTAGTCGGCCAAGAACGCGATGTCTAAAATGACAAGTGAAGTGAAGTGAATGTGAATAGTGTGATAAGGCTGTCAGTCGTTACAAGAAGAGTCCAATTGCTGACGCTTCTTATACTGCCCTTATCATTTACAAATCGCAAAAGGTTGTAAAGGCTTCAATCTTCTCTGTATTAGATTGGAATTCCAAGCAATTCCTGAATGATGTGAGTTTCTGGCAAAGTTCAACAGATGTATCAATATGAATTAATTAATTAACCCATCAACGCCTTAACAATTGAAAAGGAGGAGGGAGCTTTCATTGTGGTTTTAAGTTAATAAGATGCATAAACAATTGGACACAGCAAACATTTGAATCTTTGGGAATTTAAAAAATTCGAAAGGTGGTCAGCAATGAATGCATTAGCAATGGCCCCTCGTACGCTGATTATGAACAATACCAAACAACCTGTTAGACAGCTCCCAAGTTTAAAACATATTAATACTAAAATAGTACGGATACAAATACAACATACCTAAGCAGTTGATGAGTCCAGTCGTTAAAAAATGCAAAAGCAGCAAAAACGCCAAATGTTGCGCCTCATTAACGTGATTACTTAATGCGGGTGATTTGTGACAATTATGGTTTTATGCTACGGAGGATTTATGGAATCGATTGCCTTTGGCCAATGCAAAATAGCTAATAGTGTCAAATAAATCATTTATATTATGATAAAAACATGTCTGGATGACGGCCAAACAATCACATTAGATTTAAAAGAATCCGCTAATTATAATTATTTCTCCTGGGGTTTTTTCATCTTCGGAATATTAGAAAATAACAATAATCAGCGTAAACGCAGTTCGGAGCGGTATACTAATTCGAACGGGTCGACAGAAAGAAGTGTTGGAATATTCAAGCAATTATCTTTTAATTTTTGTTTATTAATATTTTATAATTAAATTTTATAATTATTCAATAGTATGTTTTGCCGCTTTGAAAAATATAAATATTTATAACTCTGGCCAGATTCGTACGAGATCTTGCAGTTGTGGCCTGATGGATTTTGCGATAAATTTACGCTTTTATGAAGACGTTTCAAATTTGAAAATTTCGAGTTCCCAGCCACTAAGGCGATCAAAGAAGGCACTTTTAATGAATTCCATCAATGCAATCGTTTCGTTTCAATTAAACGCGCAATTCACAAGTGAAATTTTGGTAAATGTTCACACAATGTGACAAATTTGAATACTATTGCTGCTAACTTGTCCAACGATTAATAACTTATTATTCAAGCCGAAGATAGCAACAAACTTGAAATGTCTTGCGTGAAACCAGTACCACTTAGTGCTAAAACAACTCCTAGATTATCTCATGATTGCATTTGACACATCTGGTATCTGGGTATTTGCCAGAATTGGTTGCGTCATGCCTCAAGTACTGTATTGCAGATACTCGTACATTTGTTGTTATAATTTACATTGTATAGATTTGGACAAATTTACGAGTCACTTGGAGTAATTTATGAGTCATATCAAACGGGTATCTAAGCCACAAAATGCTCTTAATTTGTTCAATCAAGTTCTCAAGTACTCATAATGACAATAGTGCCCTATACAGATCATGATACGAGTATATTGATATACGCAAGGATGTCTGCACCTGAAGAATCTTCCATTTAATGTTTAGGTTGCTGTTACAGTTATAAGCGTGTATGTTTTGACCCTTGCTGGTCGCTTGGTTTTGCCCTTTTTGTCGTCAAACACGCCGCTAATTTCTTTGGAGAATCCCAAAATTCAACTAGACCACGAGCTCAATTGATTTCCTTGTGTATTTAACATGCAGACAATATTCCTTACAAACTATAACCCAATGCTAATAACAGAGCTGTAACTGCAAATATATTATATGGGCATTTCCACAGAAAGGTCCACATTTTGTCACATCACGTCACCCTCGTTAATTGCTTATATTTTAAGACTAGTTAGTTAGATTGTTTTCTCATATATTATAAAATAAAGAGCTTCTTACATTCTGTATTTAGTAAAAGAATAGAAAACAATCGAACTTCATGTTCCTAAAATATAAACAATTTACGATGGTGACGTGATGCGACATAGGGTGATACTTCTGTGGAAATGCCCATATCCAAAATTTACAAAAAAAACAACAATATTCGGATTAGAAATTCCACTAAATTCATAATATAGCCCTATTTCAATTGGTTCAGTAGCCACATATTCAGACCGACGAATGGACAAAGTAAAGATACAGTTATGACGCAAAATCCTAGTGGGAACATTAACACATATTTGACCAAGAAAAGCAGAACGATATCAATATAGCCACACGCAGAAAAGGTTTTTAAAATGTTTACACGTTATTATAATATGTTTACAAACTACTATAAACGTGTTGTGTCCATATTGCATTATTAATTCTTACTTGCTTACTTAAATAGGTGGCCTCAAACAACCCAGAATGGTCAAGGCCCTAACAAAATGAGCATAACTTGTTTATTCACCCGGCTCGATCTTCAGCTTTTCTTCACTCCAGTTTGGTTCCACTGGGTCTTCCAGCGAAGTCTTGGTCATCCTATTTCTCAATGTCCTCGGCGTACGTTTTCGAATAACTTTCGCACTGGTTCATTCTGATCCATTCTACTGACATGTCCTAGCCAGCCTATACGCGATATTTGGATACGTATAACTACGTCAAAGACGGGATACAGATTATAGAGCTCATGGTTCATCCGTCGTCGATACTCGCCGTTGTCTATTATAGGACCAACTGTCGCAGTGGCGTTTCATCAGCATGCGATGTGACCCAGGATTCAGCGCCATAAATATTGTATTAGAGTCTGATGTTGTTGGGCCTTCGTTTCTCGAGAGAGGGTATTATCGCTGAAGTGCTTGCCTTAAATAACACTTGTTTGCAAGCACAAATCTCCATTTGATTTCGAGGCTGACGTTATTGCTCCTGTTCACGGCAGATACGAGGTAAATAAATGCGTCCACTATTAACTTTCAACGTTCACCCTTTCATCCAATCGGGAAGATGTTCTGCTTATCGAAACCATTGATTTTGTCTGGTCCTCGTTCACTGCCAAACCCACTTCTGCCGATTCCTTCTCAATTCTCGAATACCTCAGTACTTCACACAGATTTCGCCCAATGATGTCTAAATCATCAGCATACGCGAGCAACATGTTACGTTAGTTTCCTAGCGGACAGGACGTTCCGTGTGAGGGTTGGCGATTCGCTCTCTTAGGAGAAGTTGGTGTCGGCGGGTGTACCGCAAGGCTCATTGTTGGGACCTGTGTTATACAATATTCTTCTCAGCGATATGCCCTTTCCTCCGGGGGGGATTTGTTGCTGGTGTATGGGGACGACATGTTGCAGCTTCTGGCCCTAGGGCGAGCAACGTGAATCATAGGCTAAACACCTACCTTGAGACCCTGAGTGGGTTCTTTTCCAAATGGGCAATTGGGCTTAATGTGGCCAAATCAAGAGGGCTCATCTTCAAGGGGAAGCGCAGGAATCTGTATCCGAATGCCAGGGGCTACATCCCCAGGCTCAAGGTGGGAGATACTGATTTCGAGGGCTATTAAATACCTTGGAGTGATGTTCTATGAGCGGTTCACCTTTGTGAGCCATGTTGACTACGCTTTGCGGAAGGCAAGATTTGTCTTCTCTACATACTACAGGCTGTTGGGGTGGGCGAATGGCCTGAGTAAGGAGGTGCGTCTGCTGGTGAACAGGCAGATCATAAGGCCTGTTTTAGTGTATGCGTTCCCAGCTTGGTTTCCCATCTCGTCTAGTCAGATGAGAGGCTGAGTCAGTGGGAAAGGAAAGTACTCAGGACCTGTTTGGGTCTGAGAATGACGGTGATGGCTCTTTACGCATGCCCTCCTGTAGAAGGGTGTATGATGGTGCTCAAATTGGGAGGATTGACAGGTTCATGGTGGACTCTGCTCTGACTTTATTGGGAGAGGCGTCGGATGTTGAGAATGACCTAGTCAGGGCATGCTTTGACACAACGGATGCGGACAGTCTTCTGTCACGCTGGTTCTTTAGACCAGCTGATCTTCTGGCCCTCAGTAATGGGGACTTTCTACGAACGGACGAGGCTCTATTGTTTTACCACAGGAGATTCGGTACACTGGGTGTCGATGACACTGTGTACAATACTACGCAGTAGTTTTTTCTGGTAACCGAGATGGAAGTTAAATTCTTTGGAATTGCTAATGTAGTAATTTATGCGATCCAGCTTGATGGAATTTTTTTTGTTTGTTTTTATTTAGTTTGTTATTTATTTTTTAAGTTTTATTTTTAGGTCACGACGACAACTGATGTGTTCCTGTTTTTAATTGAATTTTTCAGGAAAATATTTATTGATCATATATATAATTTATTAGAATTAAGGATGATGTATTTATATAATGTTTTATGAGGTTGGAAGGTTCCGAAGGGCGCCCAATGGGTGTGAGGGAATTAGTTTTAAGTAAAATTAAGATGTATCTATTTGTTGTGTATTACTTAGTAGAATGTAATTTGATTTTCTAACAATAAAAACCCGTTTAAAAGAAAGTTGTAAATAAAGTGTAATAACACAATCAAGTCAAAAACGAACATTTTACCCCTTTCTCTTCTGATGAAGTTGTAATTAAATTGCTAATTAAATCGCCAATACCATGCACGTTTGTCTATGTATTCATGCTGAAATCGTACAGCATATTATATCCCTTTGTTTTGCTCTTGTTGGCCAATTAAAGAGGTTCCCATGCTAGCTTACCCTAATGATAGGAGATTGATGAATATACATACAAGTACAAACGTAATATTTTACTCCCGTACTGTGATTGATTTGGCGTGCAAGGTCAAATAACACCATTTGAAAATCATATAATTATTACGGTTCATAATTCTTGCTCTGCGGACGTGACTGATTCACTATTGATTAGTTACAATGTACAAGTACGAGTATACGCATGTATGCATGTGTGTAAAGAACAAGCTCACACTTCATTCTGACAACGACTGAAGAAGCTTAACACAGAAAAAAATTCATGTTAATATTGGCCGGTCAGTCATATCCATTTGTTGTTTTTTCTGTTTTACTGATTTTATACATCAAGTTGTATACTTAGCCAGTATATCCGATGTTGGCTTAAAATAAATGCGTTGAGGAAATGAGACGCGTGCTCCCATACACCAGATGTGACTGACTGACTACGTATGTACGTATGCATGTACTCAGCTGTGTCTGACGACGAGTTGAATACTTCGTTACTGTTTGTATTGGACCATAAAAAATACTTCATGTTATTTGCTGGCTGTCTGCCGTGATTCATGTCATGAACGTATAAAAAGATTTATGTGGCCACTTATTGTATTACGGGTAGCAATCGGACCAGTGGACTCTATAATAAAATGTGTTAAAATTAATAGCACTTTAAAGATTCGTTCATTCGTTGATTCATTCATACATTTCTGCATTTCTTAATTCCAAGCATTCATTTTAATCGATTTATTTGTCGCTGTTTCACAAAATCCCACTGAGTTGGCGCTTAAATTCTGTTTGCATCATAATAACAAACATCAAATGATTATCAGTGTAAATTTATGTTAATTAATTACTGCTGGTTGCCGCCCGGCCGATCACTTTAAACGAGCGAGTACTGTCCGGATTGTAAGTGGCATTCTATTGAATACCGGTACGTGTACGAGTGAGTATCTATGATGATTATGCTGTGGCTAACGATGCGGCTGCTGCCATCCATGTTGCATCTGCCACCACCGCCAGCAGCAACCGCAACCGCAACAACAACACCAACACTACTGCTGTGAAATTATCCATGATGAATTGCTTAAAGATGTTGTTTTCAGCAATTTTTCACTAAATAGACAATTTTAATAAAAATCATAAATGTTGTTGTTTTTTTTTGTCTTCTTTGGGCGAAATAGCAAATGATGACAGACGTCAGAGTATTGCAGACAAATACACTGGTCGCTCAGTCATGTCATACATCAAGCCTTCGATGATGAACTCGTCATCCATCCATCAATGTGCATTTGTCTTTGTCGTCATCCACTCCAGTGGATATCTATGCTGTGCGTTAGTACTTAACAAATGTCAAGTGTAATTTTTCCACAAGCAAAACCACAACACATCAAGAATTTGTTTGTGGCATCAACAACAACTGATACCGCTAATATTGTGGTTGGAATTTGGTTGGAAGCCTCTTAGTGTGATGATGCAGTGTGGTTACGTCTTTAATGAAGACGCATCTATGCGGTATGGAAAGGTCAGAGATGTCATGTAACACTTCCTTACAATTAAATTACCATAATAATTTAGATATGTGTAGTAGATACAGTTCCAAATCTAAGTAGTGTTAATCGCACAATAGTGCAATTGAAATGTTATGTCAATATTCCGGCATGTGATGAAAATCGATCGAGACGAAAGCGAATACCATGTGATTACACTGAAAGAACAACGCTTTGTCGCATGGATGAAATATTTTCATTAATGTTTTTACGTTGCCACAATGAAAAGTTTCGTCTATCCAACAATTTGGTAGTCGCTGCAACGAAAAATTTCATACATGATTTTTTGACAATTTTTCATTTCGTTGCTGCAACAATTTTATTTAATTTAAATTTTGTAGAAAAATCGGATAAAAATTAAAAAAAAAGTAAAGGCATTAGATTTAAACTATTAATATTTTGTTTCTCTCTTACTTTTTATAGTTTATTTTTATTATTTATTTATTTTAGAGTTTTGCCAACCTTTATAGTAGACGAAACAATTTCGTTATTGCAACAAATCAAAATTTTTTGAAGATAAAGAGAGAAGAGAAGTTGACAAAATAAGCGAGCGTAACAAAGAGGCCAGCAAGAGAAAATGGTGAGCGTGAGTGGTGGGTCACGTACACATCTTAAATCAGTTCCATTGCAACAACCGAAAATGATAGACATATTTCTCCGCCGGAATAATTTAAATAAATTTTTTAAAACAGACTAATTAGTTATACTTAGTAATAATATTTTATTGTGAAAACTAAATTGTGTGAATTTATGTGTTTGCTGTGATCGTTTGTGTAACTTGCGAATCTATAATAAAATAGATAAATAAACAGAATGCAAGGAGCAACACGACAGCAAAGAAAGTGACGCATCGATAGCAGAAAAACTACCCCAAAATATGTAACTAATCATTTGTGTGTGTGTATGCGCGTTTTGTGTTTTAACCATAATTCGGTCGCGCTTGTTGCGTTGGAGTTGTATTTTGATTCGAATTCAATAAGAACGAAAAAGTCAAAGAAACAAAGTGTTTCAAGTGAGACGAAAATAAAAAACAACAATTTAACGTGCAATGAAATGAATCCAATCGAAGTTTCAAAAAATTTGGTTGAAATAAATAAAAGAGCAGTTGAAGAAAATGCTTACAGAGCGATCACTGGCTTAATGATGCGGAGATGTGGCGCTACAATTGAATGAGAGAACCCCTCAACACAACAGCAATTACATAATGTAAGAAACAATGATGTGGTTCTTTGATAAAGACAGTTTTGAACATAGATCAATTGCTATGATGAAACCCATAGGACAGTAGAGCTTATATTCATGGTAAGTACAAACATAGATATGTACATATCTAAACTATAAATCTTAATAATAAATTCCTCATACATATTTGTTTTTAATTGCAGGATCTGAATACAACGGAAACAGTAACACTCAACCCCTCGACTACCATAATCTTTCCCCAGACGAGTGGAATGGATAAGATATATTTAGCAAATTTAGACCATTTTCGAAACAAAAATTGCTATCATAACACCTGCAATGTAATACTGACAATGTATTTATGTTCAATAAACAATAAATAATTTCAAACACACTTGAACATTGAAAATGAACTGGAAGCATTGAAACAAGTTCATAGCAGCAATGAAACAAATTCATAGCCGCAACGAACAAAATTCATTGCAGCAATGAAGCAACTTCATTACTGTAATGAAGCAACTTCATTACTGTAATGAAGCAACTTCATTACCGTAATGAAACAAATTCATTGCAGCAATGAAATCATTTCATTGCAAGGACGATACTTATTCATTGGAACAATGAAACAAATTCATTGTAACAATGAAGAAAATTCATTGCAATAATGAATCAAATTCATTGCAGCAACAACCATACGCTCATCGCAGTGACGAACAATTTGCAGTTGATGAACACTTGTTCATAGCGGGAATGAAACTGTACGTTAGCTCACTTTCGATGACAAAAGTTGTTGGGGTGATAAACATTTTCATCCCTGTGACGATACTTTTCCGTTCAGTGTGGGTAATAAGTAAGTAAAGGCCTAAAGAGACTTTCCATCGTATGGGGTTATTTCCCCATACCCTGTGCATAATGAGTAAAACTATATTCGTAACCACATACAAACAGTTATAATTTAAAAATATCATATGTAAGGGTTTTTCAACAGAGACGCTACAAAAGTAAAACGATAGGGACAGCAAACGACGCCATATTTTTTCCCGCTCTTTTGACATATCTCTTCAGTAAGGTTTGTGATTTCATCATGGAAAGATATACGAGCCAACAACGAGTCGAACTTATTAAAATTTACTACCGAAATTTGGAGTCAGTGGCCTCAACTTTAAGAGCGCTACGATTCGGATTTTCATCGGAAAATCATCTTCAGCGATGAGGCTCATTTCTGGCTGAATGGCTTCGTCCATAAGCAAAATATGCGTTATTGGTCAGACAGCAATCCACACGTAATCCATGAGTCATCATTGCATCCCGAAAAAATTACGGTTTGGTGCGGGCCGGCGGCGTCATTGGGCCGTACTTCTTCCGTGATGATCAAGACCGGCACATAACTGTGAATGTGAATCGCTACCGTTCAATGATAACCGAATATTTTTGGCCCCAATTGGATAATATGGACTTGAAGGAGATGTGGTTCCTACAGGACGGCGCCACAAGCCACACAGCGAATGCCACAATCAATTTATTGGAAACCAAGTTTGGTGAACGTGTTATCTCACGAAAAGGCCCAGTCGATTGGCCGCCTCGGTCGTGCGATTTGACGCCGTTAGATTATTTCCTGTGGGGCTACGTCAAGTCTATGGTCTATGCCAACAAGCCAGCGACGATTGATGAACTTCGTACAAATATCGAACGTGAAATTGCAGCAGTATCGGCCGATTTATGCTTGAAAACCGTCGAAAATTGGGTTCAGCGTCTGGACTTCTGCAAGCGTGCCCGTGGTGACCATGCAAAAGAAATCGAGTTCCATACTTAATGGCATCGAACGTACTTTCACAGGAATAAAGAATTTCTTATTGAAAACCCCGTTATGTTTAAGTTAATTTGTGTCATCCGCAATAATAGTTCCTCCAGACAAGTGTCCACAATTTGTTGCATGTTTGTGAAGGCCCCAATAGTCGCGTCAGATTCAACAATTGTGGTTCAAAGTCTCACTTCACCTCAATTTATGGTAATAGTAGTAAAATAAAAAAAAAACATGCGATTCAGACACTAGTGTGGTGTGATATATCAACTGGGCATATTCGTCTTGTCGATAACAGTAAAATATACATGGACTTTAATGACCTTCTTTTGATTTTTTATAGAAACATATACAGTGGTGTGCGATGAAATAGAGTCACACACTCGTCAAAACTTTTATTCTCTGAAAATCAGTGGTCCAAGATGTTTCATGTCAAGAAATTCTTAACCTGATTGACCGGTCCTCTGCTGAATATAATGCCGTCATTTTTAATAAATTTTGTACACTACTGTTCTCCAGGTCAGTTTCAGTATTTTAAAGGCTATGTAATGACGTGTGCTATAAAATAGAGTCAATTACAAAAAATATATTTCTTTTTGAAATGGTTAACGGTAGTTTGGATTTGAATTTGAAAACAAAGTTTAGCTTCTAAATATGATTAATGTTTATTAGTAGCATTAATAAATTGTCATTATTGACGTTCCAAAATGGGCCGATGTAAATATTGCAATCATGAGCGCCAAGAAAGAATAAAAGAGACGATAAAAGAATTCAGCAGCTACATACAAATTACTGACATAATTGGATGCTCAAAGAAAATGTTGGAGACCGGAATAAAATATAACCCCAATCCAGGAAACAGGCGGTAAAACGCTGAAAATTACAGAACATTTGGAACCAAAAATATGGCGCCACGTAGAGTTCGATTTTTGTTACCTCTTCCCCCCTTAAAAGGCAATACGGTCGGGATGTTGACACCTCTACATTAAGAAAAATGCTAACAAAAAACAATTTAAAGGCAAAAAGTGTCCGAAAAGTTCCATTTCTATCCAAACGGAACGTTCAAAAAATGTTGCATTTTGCCAAGGAGCATGTGAAATAGTTCGTACGCAAATGGCGAAATATTTTGAGGACAGCTGAAACTAAAGTGAGATTGGGTAATTATGATAAGAGTAATCTTCCTGTACGAAGACCTTCCAACACCGAATTCAGGCCCAGAACTCAATCCAAACAGTTAAACGTGGTAGCGGAAACATAATGGGGTTGTTACTCTTAAAATGGGACAGAACCTTTATTCCAAATTAAACAGACAATGGACGCTGCATATTATACCACTGTATTAAAAAAACATCATGATGCCTTGTGCGATGGGTGTTTCAACATAATATCGACCCCAAACTCACATCGAAGCGAGCAAAAGCTTCGTTTGAAAATAATAGTGTCATAGTTTTAAGATGGCCTATGCAGTCGCCGGGCTTAAATCCTATTCAGAATTTGTGGCGGGGCATCTATCAAAGGAATAAACCAATTTAATAAAGATGAGCTTATGACACTGGTTCAATCGGCGTGGAAAACATGACTTGTGGAGACTTGATGATTCAATGTCAAGGCGTTGCTTAGCTGTGATAAAAAATAATAGTTATTTCATAAAGTACTGAGATAATATAAAGGATTAATGAAACATACATTTTATTTGACACAGCTATTTATTCTAGCTCAGATGATGAATCGCGATGACTCTATTTTAATTCACAGGCAAAACGGGGCGTTTTGAAATATTTTGATTTATACCTAATGATTTAATTTTAAATTACGACACTAATGTTCTAAAATGTTATATCTAGTTCTTAATTGAACAATTAAAAATAAAAGTTATAAACAAAATTTAATTTTTCTACATTTGTTTTTGTTTTGAAAATGTTGATTATTGTTGACTCTATTTCATCGCACACCACTGTATGTCAACCGTTGTTTTTGTCCAAAGCATAACAAATTCTGGGTCTATACAGCGTAAAATGTGAATATGTATACTTACCATACTTTTCGCTGGATGATATTTATATACTTTATTGTTTTTTCACAAGTTTGTTTCTCACTTTCTGTTTAAAATAATAGTTTTTCTGAAAAATCCTCGTGTAACATTCAAATATATGGCCCTGTTCTGTAAACAGAATCCAGATAGACATAAAACGTTTCGGAATATTTGGATTTCTGTCAAACAATTCAGAAGAAAAATCCCAGTTTTGCATTTGGATGCAAATGCCTTGTGGTTTTAAAAACAAACAATTCAGAACAAATATATTTCATGTTTTAAGAACATCAAAATTGTAGACTTTATTCTGAAAGAAAATTCTGATTCAAAGTGATTCTGTATGCTGAACAGAGCCGATAGTGTTTGTTTTATAGCAAAGCCTCTTATGAAAAATCGAATACATAACTTTGTAACACGTGGCTTTGTAACAGAATCTACATTATTTGAACTCGAATTATAATATTGTACTTTTTATGAGTTGTAACTTCCATTTCAGATGAATGAGGTTTTAGAAATACTCAAATTGGATAATATAACTTAATTTCTGATTTCTGTAGTAACAACTTCAATTTAGTAAAATCTATTTTTAATTTATCAATAACATCAACAACAACTTCTGATGTATGATAATTATGAATTCTAATCAAAATATTGACTTTATCATGAAATTTCCAATGCCTGAATTGATTCCCAACTAATCTTTTGCCTGTGTGTAGGAAGAATTCTACAAGAATCATGAAAATAATTTGTTATGTCTTAATTATAAAAAAAGTAAATAACCATAAAATGCAAAATTTCGACCCGCTTCTCAATCTGCCAGTATGTGATACAATTCCACTATACTTGTCTGATAAGTTGTTAAATTATAGTGGAACTTATAAACAAAATTGCAAAAAGATTAAACAAAGTTTATTTTTTTTTGAGCTGGACATATCATGCGAAATCCACCATACTCATGCAGAGGTACGAGTATACATACATGTATATTTAAGCAGGACAACACAACCACAACCTACAGTACAAAATACACAACAAAAACATAAACTTGATTCAAGCGATTTAGCTGGCATTAATCTGCACCTACTTTACAATTTGGTGCAATTGACTACGACAAGAGCAAATTGAGTGCTAAAAAGATACAAAAAGAAAAGTCATCCCATCCCATATGCCAATCGATTTGATTACTGTATGACTTTAATTGCAAATGATTGTTAACCAATACAATTCAGGGTTAAGTAAACAATAATACTAAATTAATTGGCACCAAACAAATACTCGTACTCGTATGCCTGACACACTCGTTCAATACTCAGTAATTGAAAAGAAAAACTCTTATCTACTGCCGTATCCTTGGCTAGGCATTACCATTACCCGTCCGTCTCACACTCGCTTCACTATGGGCGCGTAGCCACGACGCCAGCTTATGCATTTCCAAATACGATTATGTATCGTAACATACATATGCATGTACTCGTACATACATATTTATTTATACCAGTATAAACCCTCGTATGTTAATGTGTGTGTGTGTACGCTGATTGATTTAAACTGAAGCGAATTCATGTATTTAAATCAAGTGGATAGTTCGTTTTGGGGGGAGCACCTTGAAATGCGACCGACCATCTTTCATCTTGTCAGGAGAATTGCTTAACATATCAATGGAGCGAACGGCGGCGCTCAAAATCAATCGACTGGTGCTATTAGTTCCGCATCGTCTGTAATACTCGTACAATGTGGAATTTGTTTCTCGGTTCACATCTAGAGTTAACCAAAATTGGCGGTGGCCAACTTACAAAGTGGCTCTGATCAAATATTTATGTGTTGGATATAACTTTATTGTTAGATATGACTGCATTGTCGTTGATTTAATATGTTATATTAATTTATATTTAATTTTTGGAGCTAAACACCTAATCACATTTCCATGCAAAAGACCTATTATCGTATGTAAATTTATTATCAAAATACGATTAGTTTTATATTGATAATCAAATACTAATTTCGGGATTATGATAAAGTTGTGATAAATCAACAGCATTGGTGGGGGACAATGTTTCCCTCTAACTAAGATTTTATATACATTTGCTTCTCCGTCCATTGCGATTCGTAGAAAATTACATTCATTTCCAATAGTTCAATTATTTCCTAGGGCGTCATTTACTCGCCATTTAAAATCTCAATTTAAAAGCCCACAGAAAATTTTCAAATTTTCAATTGTCATTTAAATGACGAACACGGGCATTTCAATAAAGAATTTTCAACTGTGCAACTGAGCATTAAAAGCACAAATTTTTTTTTCAACAATGATTTCCTTTTGAATACAAAAGAGAATTTTAAAATATTTTAGAAAAAAATTAAATATTATCTTTGATTGTATATTATTTTAATAAAATTCTTAGTCCTACAGTTTGGGTAGGTAGAAGTGTCTGTCACTGTTGACACATTTATTCCAATCAGGCCCGAGGTGATACCACGGTACGCCATCTCCCTTCGTTTTCATTGACCCTGTAAATTGACCTGACGATACCCCATCCCAGTGTTACGGAATGTGGCTTAAAAGGAAATGGAAATTCGTTTGTGCCTGATGAACCAATTTGTACTGATTGACGTTCTGACCCTCCTCTTTGTACCCACAGCTCCGAGAGGTAATGTGCTGAGCTACCTAGTTTAGACGAATGTTTGCCTACCAACCAGCGTGCAGTGATCACAGCTACTAGTGTAGACATATCTTATCTATGATTGAATATCAAATTTTTCGAATGACTCAAGTCATAACTTTGCCAAACATATCAGGTGATACTGCAGTTTGTGCCTCCATATCATCTGTCATTCGCCTGTCTGAGAGGTTCGGGTTTTTTTTTGTATGTAGAAAGGCGCTTACCCAGTCAGTTCTATACTTCCCCTGGGATGTCCATGTGCTTCGGCACCCATATAATATGCATGTTAAACTGCTTGACCATCTCATAAAGGTATCTGCGGCAGTTGCGAGAATTTTTTAAAGTCATGACTACATATTGCAGAGATTTAATAGCAGCCTGACTGTTGGGAGTGGCCGCGATGACATTTCCTTCCAGCCCTATACCAACTTCTCCTATTGCCATGTCTTATGCCTGAAAAGAACTACAATTTTCTGGTAGCCTTTGTGCAATGTCTACACTAAAGTCTCAAAAAATTTAAAACAAATTTTTTAAATTTAAAAAAAAACCGGGTCTCGGTGTATTCGGAAAATCAATATTTTAAGAAATTGGTTTTCGATTTCTAATTTTGGTAAAACAGCGGCTTAATCTAGATTAGCCCCAACTCTCGTATTGGCTCCAAGCTTTTTCCACATACAGAACTAGTCGTTCATAGAAAATATATATATATATTACCGCCCATATTTCTCGGATTACGGAGCCCCAAACCTTTAGTATATACATATACCCCTATATGGTTTATATTTTCCGGTGGGATATTGCAATATGGGTATCGTTGGAAAACCTAAGAAGATTTCTCAAAAACCACATACAAAAATTTTATTTCCACTAACGCATTAAGCGCCAATTCATAATATACGACTTTTATAGGCCTTCCTTAGCCCGGCCCTTTGATTTTATGTTGTAACATAAAAAACTGCCGAGGCCGGTGTTGAAACCTTCCCAGAGCGGAAAATCCCTAAACCCGACCACGCAGAAGGCGTTGTTACTTAAAAAACTGTCGAAGCCGGTGTTGAACCCTTCCCAGAGGAGGTAATTGATAAAAACAGCCGAAGACCGTCCACGATTAATGCATTTTCTTAATTTAAAAAAATCGATAAATATCAAAATTTCCAACTCCTATAACAGATATCGATACCTAAACAAGTTATAGGTAACGCTTATTTAATATTTTTTTTTTTTTTAATTTTTGCATTTTCTATCAAATTCTAATCAATAATAATAATATAACCCTTCCCAGAGGAGGCAATATCTAAACCCGGACGTAGGCCGTCCACACTTAATGCATTTTCTTAATTTAAAAAAAAATCGGTAAATATAAAAATTTCCAACTCCTATAACATATATCGATACTTAAACAAGTTATCGATAACGCTTATTTAATATTATTTTGTTATTTTTGAATTTTCTACCAAACTCTTAATCAATAATTTTTTAAAATTTTGGAAGAAACGATATTTTAAAATATTTCAACTCTGATAACTCGATAATTTTATCTTTTATACTTATTTCTAAAGTACCCGTTTTGCAGAAAACAGGTCGGGTGCTAGAGGTAGTTCGAATCACATAATAAAAAAATAGTCTCCCATAACATCCAATGAAGGGATTGGGGAGAGCTTCTCACAATCAGTGAGATGTGCGCTTTCTAGTTTTTCACTCACTGATTGGGTCCTACAGTTTTACACCGGTTCCGAACCGTCGAAAGAAATGTAAGGTGGTCTGAGCAGAGAAATGTTAGGTGGTCATGTACAAGAACTGCGCACACTAGTCACATAATACCACTCTATATATCTGAACTTTGGAGAACCGTATTTTTTATTTATATTTTTTATTATACAAAAAATACGGTTCTCCAAAGTTCAGATATATAGAGTGGTATTATGTGACTAGTGTGCGCAGTTCTTTTTAATTTTTTTTTAGGAGGTCGGCCTAATACAGAGAATCTTCTGAATTTGTTTAGAGGCCGTTATATATTTTTATTTGTGTTTAGATTTCAATATTTTCTGACAGTATTTCATGTTTAATCATGTTTAAACTTTGAACCGAACAACACTATTATCAATCATGAGCATGCGCAGCAGTCATCGTTGATATTTATTATCGCTTTACCTTTCTTCTTGGTACCAAATAAAATGTAATCGAAGTTACTTTGGCATCACTATCATGATTACAAAATTGTTTTTGGTAAAGTATTTTGAATTTCATCAGCCAGAGAAATGGATCGACCAAGCTCATAATTATACTTACTACATTTTAAATCATATTCCAATTTGAATTTTAGCCTCAACCAAAAAAACGCACTTGTGTCAGTTGCGGAAAAAGCCTTGAAGTATATTCGTCATTCCAACCTTTTAGACAATTTGTACAAACAAAACATTTCGCGCGGGTGACAACTGCGGATTTTGTTTGAGGCCTTATGCTTTATAAAATTGTACATTTTCATTCTAGTTCACGTTCAATTCTTTTATATATGATAATATTATTCAAATTTTAAAAATATATGAATATATAAATCGTATTAGATTTGCAAAAATTAAAATGGTAATTTAGATTATGAATAAAATTATTTTCGAGAATTTAATTAAAATTTTAAAAAAAACTATTTTATTTGTTTAAGGATGTTTTACACAATACCGACGTAAAATAACTGATTTCCAGTTTGTTAGAAA
Organism: Phaonia tiefii; assembly: GCA_963931995.1. Lineage (NCBI taxonomy): Eukaryota > Metazoa > Arthropoda > Insecta > Diptera > Muscidae > Phaonia > Phaonia tiefii. The sequence continues at coordinate 214,084,775 of OZ008371.1, forward strand.
ATTTCGTTTTAAAACACCGGCAGTTAGTTAAGTCCAAAAAAGCGGTCAACCGAGGTTTCGGTTTTGGACGCTGTAGTCTAGACCAACGTTTCTGGTACAGCCTGCAATGCCTACTTTGCCATTTGTGTTTAGAACATTAGTATTTATTATTTGGTAAATATTTTCTATTACCTGGCTGACGTCCTTACCAGTCCTCTCAATCTAGTTCAGACCTACGTAGCTGAAGAAGTTTTTCCCTTAGGAACTGGTGACGTATTGCGGAGAATGTCTTATGCGGATTGGTTACGTTTCCGCCATTTGCTTGTCCAGCAAATCTATCGGTATATGGTGGACGATAACACGCCAGGCCCTCGGTAGCTGTTATGCGAAGGACACCCGTGATACACATAATTGCCATTCTCTGGAGCTTTGTCAGCAACCTTAGGTAAGTGGATTTCCCTAGTAACGGCCACCAAACGACAATGCGGTAGAACAATATCGGGCGGGCAAAAATTAATATATTCAGTAAACTATCCTTCACGATAGGCCAGCGGATGGCCTTTTTATAGTGATCGTTGGTGGTGCAGTTGATGTGGCTCTTGTACATGAGGACGTGGGTTCAACCATCTGTTCTGACCATCTTTTATTTCTTTCGACGACGGACTCCTCCCTTAGTGATGGCAACACTATAGCCTACTGAGCCATACAACAGCTGCTACAAGTACCGTTCGGAACCGGTGTAAAACTGTAGGTCCAATGAGTGAGTGTAAAACTAGAAAGCGCACAGCTCACTGTCTGTGAGAAGCTTTCCCCAATTCATCGTTTTAGACTTGAAACAGTGGTTCCGACTAGAATCACCCCTAGATATCCTGCATACAAATTTCTCTACCACACTTACAGAACGAATTGTTTGAAAATACAATGTAGCAATTCGGCACTTGTCACCGAATTGCAGTTGCCATAACCGAATTGAGAGTTACACGGCTGAATTAAGTCTACAGAATTGAAATTCAACGACTAGACAAACCTCTCGACTTGGTCCACACTTGAACATCGACAACCGATTTAATTTTGAAGTGGTAGATCAACTTATCTGCCTTGGATCCCCCGTGAACAAGGACAACAACGTCAGCCTGGAGATAACTAGGAGAACTGTGCTTGCAAATATATGCTATTTTGGGCTCACCAAACAGTTTAAGGCCGTCGGTGGTGCAATGGTAGTGTGCGCGGTTATTGTACATGAGAACGTGCGTTCGATCCCTAGTCAGATCACCTAACATTTCTTTCGACGGCAGTCACCTCGCGTAGTGACGGCTATACTATTGAGTATTTAGCCATGAAAAATCTTCTCAAAAATACCGTTCGGAGCCGGTGTAAAACTGTAGGTCCCAATCAGTGAGTATAACAATAGAAAGCGCACAGCTCCCTGGTTGTGAGAAGCTCTCCCCGATTCCTTCTTGGGATGTAATGGGAAACCATTTATTTATTTAAGCAGTTTAAAAACAAAACCCTCTCTCGACAGCCAAAAGTCCAGCTATACCAGACTCTCAGTTTACCAGTCCTGGCATATGGCTCCGAAACTTGGGTCAAATCGCAAGCGGATAAAAAACACCTGGTAGTATTCGAGAGGAAAATTCTCCGTAAAATATATGGTCCTGTTAAAGAAAACGGCGAGTACCGACGTCGTTGGAATCAAGAGCTATATCATTTATATTCTGACGTGGACATCTCTAGGTGAATCAAATTAGGCCAGTTGCGGTGGCTAGGACATGTTATCAGAATGGATAAGTTAGCGCGAAAGGGTTTCAATAAAGTACCCGGTGGAAGCAGGAAAAGAGGAAAAAAAGCCTCCGCTGGAAAGACCAGGCAGAAGAATCCCTCCGCATGCTTGGTGTTACCAATTGGCGAGAAAAGGCGAAGGATAGAACCAGTTGGAGGAATATGTTAAACTTTGTTTAATTTATTTATTTGTTTGTTTAATTAATATGTGTAAGACATCTGACTTCATGACGTTGTAAAATAGTCAATAAAAAGAAAGAAATGAAAAAGAATTGAAATTCTGTTAAATCAATCTCTAATAGTTTGTGACAACCTCTAATTCAGTTGTGACAACCTCAAATTCGGTTGTGATTATATCTAATGTCGTTGTGATTATATCTAATATGGTTGTAATGACATCTAGTATTGTTGTACCGACCTCTAATTCGGTTGTTACAACCTTTAATACGGTTGTTACAACCTTTCATTCGGTTGTTACAACATTTAATTCGGTTGTGGCAACCTCTAGTGCGTTTGTGATGACATCGAATGTGGTTATGATAACTTCTAAATTCCGGTTACGGCTAATTCGGTTATTTATTGTTATTTTCACCTAAATGCAATCGTTCATTGACCATCAGTGGTGCAATGGTTAGTGTGCGCCCCTCTTGTAATAAGATCCTGGGTTTGATTCCTGATCTGACCACCTAAAATTTCTTTCGACGGCGTTCACCTCGCATAGTGACGGCGACACTATCGAGTATTTAGCCATGAAAAATCGTCTCAAAATACCGTTCGGAACCGGCGTAAAACTGAAGGTCCCAATCAGTGAGTGTAACACTAGAAAGCGCACAGCTCACTGGTTGTGAGAGCTGGGATGTAATGGTAAACCAATTATTTTTATTTTATTCAATATACGATAACTTCTAGTTCCAGGTAAAGAGTACCAGCTAGTTTTTCTCCGGATTTACTCTTAAACCATTCCCCGTAGACCAATATACTGATACAAACCTACATGTATATTCCAACCGTTACAATGGTCTGGTATCTAACCGGTGTCGGAGTCAACATTTTGAAGTGTTATATCAGAGTAGGTGTGTTTGGGCAATACTACACAGTCCTGAAATGGTACCAGAGGGCTCTTTTTGTTACTGAACTTGGAATATTCATTCCCGGGCATTAAAGGAATCCTCTTGAGCTGTTTTGCAATTGAGTTATTAGTTAATCATAAGATGTTATATGAATGGAATTAGATTTGTTTCTTATTCTTATTTTTACAGAAGAAAACTTCAGAATTAAAAATAGCAAATGCCAAAGGTCAATTTAAATTCTATAGCTTTGATGGTTTCAATATGATTTGATGTTGGCGGTCTTCTTCGCTGTCTTATTGTTGGTGACGTCTCTGTGTATCTTTATATGAATTTAAAAAAAAATCAACCCAATTTCAGTAATTTGCTTTAAAATGTTAATGTTATTGTTATTATTGTTAAGGTTTACTTTTTCAAGTTCAGAGCGATTTTTGACCTTTGGCTTTGACGATGATGATGATGATGATGATGATGGTGGTGATGGCATTAGGGTTATTGTGATGATAATTTCATGATCCAAATACAACAATTGCTTGCTACAAAAACACAAACAAAAAGAGTACTGGGTACTGGGCACTAGGAATTTTCAAGTGATCTTGCACGGAAGCAGTATAAACCCGACGTATGTATGTTACCGTTTGGATCGACTTCCTATAAAAAATGTCATCAATCACCACCGACAATGTCGCAAATGACTTTGTATATATGTATGTATAAATATTTGGAAGAAATGTCATAAAACTTTGTAGATTATTTGTCACATCGCGTTAAGACAAAAGATGTTAAGAAGCCATTAAAGACATTGTATGGTATTCCCAAGCCTAGACAGATAGACCAGTTGCTGGTAGCATCAATAGCAATTAATAACAGTCTTGTTCGACTATAGTGCATTATAAATAATCTTAAGCGTTTGCTGTCAAAAGCTGTTTCTAAACAAATTTGCCAAAATAACAAATTGCTAATATTAATGAAGCATTTTACAATCTGCGAACTGTGATACTGGAAATGTCGCTATTTAAGGGTTATACCCGTATGTGCATTCCATTTCATTTCCTTCAATATATCCATACATACATACATATGTATGGATGGATATATGTACTGAGCGAAACAGTTTCATACATAAAAATGTTGGCCCCACAAAATTAAACTATTATCAATTAAAACAATTAATTTCATTTGTCAAAAATAAAGTGATTTTCAAATCGATTAGCTGGCTGCACAGATGGAGACGTAAATAGTTGCTGGTTTACCTTGAAATTGCATATTGATACTGCAGATAAACAAATTCGGGTGATCGATACATAATGTCCGAACATACATAATTTGTTGACTATTGACACTATTCTGGTCTGTAGTATTATTGTTTTCCCACTAAACATCAATACGAGTATCACTAATTTTGAATCCCATTAAGTAGTCACTGCACTATGCACAACTTGGACGGATAGCAGCTGGCAAGAGTAGAGGAAAAAAGATAAACAATTTGTCGGAATTGATTTGTAATTTGACACTTAATTGCTAAAAATCAATCTGAATTGATTCGTTGAGCATTTTTATGTTTCAACGCGCACATAGATTGAATTTACTGGTGCCAGAAGAAGTCTATTTAACAGAAAGAGGCTTTGAATTGTTTGACATTTTTGATGACTCTGAGCTTGACTACAAAAAATATAATAAATATTTTCCCATTAAATTCCATCGAGGGTCAAGGGGGAAAGCTGGTTACAATCACTACGCTGTGCGGTTTATAGTTTTACAATCACTGAGTTTAGACCTACAGTTTTACACCAGTTCCGAACGGGCTTTTGAAATGCTTGACTCTAGAATTGACTTTTTGTATTACATTATTGCAAATATGTCACCACCATCAACATCCGGTTCAACAATTTATAGTTGGTTTCGAATTAATGATTAAAACTACAATAAATTCTTCTATGCCGTGATTGATAAGTAACGATTGAACTCTAGTTCCGTCATAATTTCCTATCAATTTGAATTGAAACATACGCTAGCGTGACTTTGTGATTTAGCATCATTATAAGCATTTTTGTTTCAGCCACAGCTTAGCTACGTACTAGTCTTCATTCTAGCTTATTAGCTATTCAGTTTCATCATTGCGATGTCGCGTCTAAAAAAATATATAATAAACTACTAATGTTTGGATGGAGATATAATTAATTAAGATGTCTCTTCTCTATTTATAGTAATAATAACTTGTCATTGCATTTGTGGATGTTTCTTTCGACTATTTGGAAATTCTATAAACAAATACATAGTATTTCTATACTCTCAGTTCAGCTCAGCTCAGTCTGCCTGCCTGCCTGTATCCACAAAATTTCGCAACTACTTTTTATATTTCAACGGTGGTTATTTTTGTCCGTGCGTCTGGCAGTTCGTCTGGTTTTTTGGTATTTTTTGTTCTCTAAGATTCCAAAAATATTCGATCATAGATAAATTTATTTGTGTTTGCTGTCATTTTTTCTAACACATTTTATGATGTGTATAGGAAAGTGGTATAAAAAAGTATGGACGATTTTTCTGTATTGGAATGCAATTCTTATTAAAAATATATATCCAGTTGATGACATGAGAGAGAGAGACAAGATGTTTTTTACTGCAAAGCAGCCATAACATTCCTATCTCTCTCTTGGTAATTGGCGAGAATCTATGAAAAGAATATTCGAAAATATATACATATGTATGTATGTAGAAGAATTTTCGAAATACTTCGAAAGAAACAACATATCGATATTCTTGGCACGCAGTTGTTAATTATTCATCTGTATCTTTTGTGTCTCAATTGAACTGGTGTTTTTTCCATGCACAACTTAAATATTAAATCAATAAATGTTAATCTACTTAGAGCTCAATACTTATTGTGGAACGAATTCAATATATTCTATTCTAATTTTCTATTGTTTTGAACACATAAAAAAAAACATAAACTAGAATTTGAATTTTAATGGCGCCTGGAATAGAAAACCAGTATAATTATATCGAAGAGTAAAGACAAAATTAAAATTAAACTGTTATAATCCTCACCTTCTCAAATGGGCATCCACCTATACAGACGTATTTTTCAAAATTACGTATTGGTATGTGTGGTCTAATAACAGAGAATGCTGTATGTGCTACAGGCTACGTTGGATCACAAGAATCAAATACCCAGTAAACCTATTTAGGTTGGTGGCCTTGCAGTGCAAAGATATCGAAGCATAAGATTCCGTTTTTGATTAATTTTTAATTAAACTGTGCGACAGTGGATTTAGGACCTCAATCAAATCAAAATAAATTAAGGAACTACATGGACGTGGTATTACAAAATTCCACTCCTGATCATCATATAATACTTTTTACAGATCACACAAAAAATTTCAAATTCCCATAGAAGTTCGCTCAGGAGGTTTCGTTAAAACAGCTGATCGACCTCCTAGTTGCAAACTGTGATACAGGATAGAATGTGAAGGAGAATGAGCGATAGGCGGATTGTAAGAACTGACGGCCTAAATTTACTTTAAGAGCAATTGTGTGATCTATACCAAAATTTCAACACCGACAGAGTATGCTGCGATATGTTCAAAAAGTTGTTTTTTCATTCAGCTCGACCCAATTTCTTGAGATATAGATCTTTAAAGCTTGAGTATATAATCGGTCAGATTTCAGGAATTTATAACCCGATATGGTTCAAATGGATGTCATTACAAAGGTATTTTTAAAACTCTATAAATCCTTCTACAAATATATTTCGTCTAATTAATCCCTTGGGTTTTATTTAAATAAGGGGGTTTAACCTCACTTTTTTGTTAAAACTATTCTATTTTCAAACAAACCTTCTGTACCTATTTTCTTGCTAGTCTCTGATAAGAGACAAGACTTCAAGCCTTTTTTTTAAGTTGTAATACTACGTATTAATCCACCAAACACCGGAGATACATATTTACGTTCAAAGATTTGGAATACATTTTTCCACATAAAATAAAAAAAAAAATTATTTCAAATAAATCGCGCGATTTTTTTGAATTAATTTTTTGACTGCGGCGCTTTTCGTAACCCGGTTTTACACATAAAACAAAAATAAAAAAATTTTTCATTATTTAATATTATTTATTATGACACAAAAATACTGTGCCGTAGCTGGTGATGGCCCACTCCAAAGGAGAAAATCCGTAAGCCCGGCCAAAAGCGGGCCACGCAGGAAGCCTTATAACACAAAAATATACCTAAGCCCGGCCGTAGGCCGTTTACATAGAAAGCCTTATAACACAAAATTACTATGCCAAAGCCCCGAAGCCAGTGTTGGACTCACCCCAGAGGAGAATAATCCTAACCCTGCCGAAGGGCGTTTACGTAGAAAGCTTTATAACACAAAAATACTATGAACTTGAATTTTGAACTTTAATATCTCCGGCCTTTGAAGGGTTATTGGTGAATTTTATACCTTAAAAAAGGTATTAAAGGCCTTAAAAGGCTAAAAATATGTGTAATAGGGCATTTTTTTTTGAGAAATATAAATTTTTTATCAAAAATGTAAGGTTAAAAAATCTTTTTGATTTGTTAACATCTGTAGGCGCGGGTAGGGCAATCTATCAAAGTGAACAAATGCAAACAACACAGAGCGTTAATATCACATACGTGGTTGTTGTACAACAATGGTCTCTGCCTGTAAAGAAGTATGATGGTATTGATGTAGCGGCAGCGAACAAACAAGCCGGTCGTCGTCGCCAAAGAGTATTGAGTAGTATAGAGAACTCATGGAACGAATTGTATGGCTCAAAAGCACTGGCGACATCTGGCGAGTGATTCAAAACGTATTACTCTCTTTTTGTCATAACTTGGTCCAATCATAATATTGATGTGAAACATTGATGCCATTTGAAGAATTTATGCGTTTTGTATTGTTTTATGTAATAACATTGTCGAAATGGTGCATTTATATTGAAACATTCTATAAAGCGAATAAGACTCGTTTATGCTCTTTTACTCAGACTCTCTACATGAGAGCGGAAAAAGAGTGCAATAAGTTCTCTATACTATTTAATACTTTTTGTCTTCGTTCTGTTTGTGACATTGCTTTATTTATTTTACCAATATTACATCTAATGTTAAAGCAGAAGTAAGGAAAAAGAAAGTGCAACAGCAAAATAGCCTTCAGCAGAAAAAAAAAGATTTCAAACCACAAAAAAACAATTTTAAACTAAATTTTATGTATAATGGAAGTAAGTACATTTAGTATAATGGTGTTTGGAATTGACTGCATTAAACCTTGATCAATACTTATTAAATGAATTTATGAATTTTTTATGATCGAATAATAAATGGCTGCCTTATGTCCGATTATACATTCAACCTTTGGAGGCCTATATTCGGAAAATACGGACCACCGGGCAATTTGTTGGTTCTTAAATCAGCGATTAATGCCCTATCAGGCAAAAAAATACGCCATTGGCTCCTAAAGTAAATTTGTTCCGAACTGACTTTAAATTGGAGTTTATTGGCACTTATGTCTTTTAAAATAATATGAATGTCTTTTAAAATAAAATAAATAAATGAGTTTTTATTTGAACGAACACACCAATTTTATATTATGTAACATATCTCTGTAAGATCAAATTGTATTTTTGGATTAATAAATATTTTGAATTGAATTTTATTTTCTTTTTATTTGTGTTAAGTTGCAATTCTGAAACTTCATCAAATCTGGCATTAGCCCAGTGACTTTCGACGAGAATTTGGTGGAACTGAAACACACATGCACACTAGGGTGGCAATGAAAAATCAACTTCAGATTTTTCGTAAATACCAAGCGGTCTATAACTAACGTTATGAAAATTTGAGCCCAATCGGATAACTCTAAGCCCGCCCGACTTGTGGTCAAAGTTTTCGGGATTTGGCATTTTGTTTGTAAATTTGTATACACTAGAAAATTTTCATTTCTCAGTTTGAATTGCTCATGGATTTAGTTTGACCTGAGTACTGGTAAAAATTTGAGTAAAATCCAACCACTCTAGGGGTCCAAATTCTCAACTTGAAAAAACCGGTAATTTTTAGAAAAATTTGCTTTTCCAAGTTATCAACATAGGTCACGACTGATTTTTATTTCTTAAGCGAACCACAGACTTGTCATTCATGAGCATGAGCTTCGTCGACAACTTTTTATCAGACTGATAAATTTGAGAAAATATTACCAAACAATTTTGTGCACATGATAGTGATGCGAACAACTTCGATTACATTCTTATTTGGTACCAGCAAGGGCGGTAAACCGACAATAAACATCAACGATAGCTGATGTTCATGATCACGAATGACAAGTCTGTGGTTCGCTTTAGACTCTAAATGAAAATACGGGATGTAGGGGTGACCCTGCCTGGCCATATGTGGTGGTCATTCTCCGATTGATGGTTAACCGTTTATTTCACAGTTATGCTCCACATAGAGGTCCAATTTCTGGAAGGCGCAATGGAGTTTTAATTTCTACAGATAAGGGTGAGGCTGTGGCATATGCAATTTTCAATTTGCAAGACAGGGGAATTATGTTTAGGAAATTAGGAAATATCTAAAGGAATACACTCTTGTGTCGCATATGTCGATATAAAGGATGCCTTTAATAACGTCTGACCGGGATCGAAAAAATCGGCTCTATCGGCACTTTGTGTTGGATCAATAATTTGATCTATGGATTACTTACGCGGAGGCGCATAACCTAGATCCTGAGTCAGACTACTTTAACCGGAAATATGAAAAGGGAAGCAACCCAAAGGGAAGTGTTATCTTCACTTCTCTGGAATTTAGCACTAGATAGTGTTTCACTAGTGCTGAAGGGATCAGGTTGCACAGTCGGAGCAAATGCTGACGACTCGGCAAATGAAGTGCAGAGAAAATATCGTTCCACATGCAGATATGTTCTTCAGGGCTTAATCCGCAAACACTTTAGGTAGGCCATGGAGAATGTGCTGGGTGTAAATCGGGGAAACACTCACAGAAAAATTCGGTTGAGACAGCCGAATAAGCCGTAACCGAACTTAGAGGTTGTCACAACCTCATTAGAGGTTGACACAACCTCAATAGAGTTTGACACAACCTCAATAGAGGTTGACACGACCGCAGTAGAGGTTGACACAACCTCATTAGAGGTTGACACAACCTCATTAGAGGTTGACACAACCTCATTAGAGGTTGTCACAACCTCATTAGAGGTTGACACAACCTCAGTAGAGGTTGACACAACCTCATTAGAGGTTGACCCAACCTCATTAGAAGTTGTTGCAACCTCATTAGAAGTTGTTGCAACCTCACTAGAGGTTGTCACAACCGAATTTAGATTGTGTCAGAAATGAAATTTGAATTTTTTTTTATTATTAACTAATGATTTATTAACCAGTATTCTTATGAAAGACATTAGAGAGCGAGAAAATAAAGTTATTTATATGGGATTATCTTTAGAATAACACATTTATTTCATGTCACTACCGACCTTTTTTGAAGTCCCGGCCATCATGGGTCACCGCACCAATTCTGGCGTGTTGTATCTATTGATTTAGATCCTAAACCACTTCCTACACAGATTTTTGCAGCATTATTGCATACCGAACTTGGAAAGCTTCAAAACTCTTGATATCGGCTTGGACAAAACCACAATTACAATATTTTTACTTACCTTACCACCAACAACACCGTGACGAGAACACTTATAGAATCTTTAACTTCTTTTAATTTAATATTTGTTGTTATAATTTTAAACGTCAAATTTTAAATACATTGAATTATGTTGTGGTAACCGAATGGAAAACGAAATTCGGTTGTACCTACAGAATTCATGAGAAATTCGGTTACAGCAACCGAATTGACGCCGAATTCGGTCGTTGCAACCGACTTTAGGATTAATTCGGTTAATGCGATCGAATTGATACCAAATTCGGTAGTGACAACTGAATTGAAACCAAATTCGACAGTTACAACCGAATTGATACTAAATTCGGTTACTGCAACCGAATTGATGCCAAATTCGGCTATTCCAACCGAATTTGGTACAAATTTCGGTTGTTGTATCCGAATTAATTTCAAATTCGGTTGTTCCAACCGAAATTTTCGAAAATTTAGTTGATTGAACGAATATAATTGAAGATTCAGTTGTCACAACCGAATCAATTATGAAACGAGAATATTTCCACCGAATTGCGGTTGTTGGGACTAAATTCGGTCGTAGCAACCTCAATTCGGTGTTAACAGCCGAATTTACGGTTGCTACAACCTCTTTTCAAACAGTTACTTCTCTGAGTGTAGAAAGTTCAGTACATTCAACAATTTTCTCGACGAGGTAGAGAAATTTATCTAAGGAATAGTGCAAGATATCAAGGTGTGATTCTCGACAGAGAACGTAGTTTCAAGTCAAACACTATGGGTAGGACAATAAAGCCACAGTGGCACTATATTCCTGTAAAAAGGACTTCGGAGGACGATAGGGCCTATCCCCGAAAATAGTTTAGTGGATATATACAGGATATATCTGCGGCATTGTCGTTTGGCGACCGATACTGGAAAAATCTACTTGTCTAAGTCTTTAACAAAAGTCCAGAGAATGACAATGGTGCGCCTCACGGGTGCCATTCGCACAGCTCCTACCGAGGGTTTGGGGCTTATGCTTTATCTGTTACCACTAGATATGCTCGAAAGGAGAATGGATGCAATGTCGGTAATCCGCATAAGACATTGCTCACAATGGATCCCCAGTCCATATGGTATTGGGAACTAGCTTATCTATTCCAATGGATATGGATGATATGGGTATGACACTTTCTGCATGCAAGTTCATGCTTAAACAATAAGCTCTCAGATATGCGAATGATATTTGGTCTGGAGGAACAAAATTCAGGAACACCAGGCAAGTATGGCCAAGTTATGACCTGAATCATATGCTAAACTTGATATTAATTCCCAGATAAGCTATCACTGGCCACTGTTTACTAGGCAGATATGCATTTAGACTTGGAATCTCAGCTCATTATTATTGCAGAAGGTGTGGAGATGAAGAGGAGGACGAGTGCATTGAACGTCTCATATGCTATTGCCTTTTGTATGTATAGGGGGCAATATCTAGGACAATAATTCATGTTGGATCTAACAAACATTCATGAATGCTGTTAGAACCTTGTTGCAGAGCACAAATTGGTTCACCAGGGACTAATGTATGTCCCTTCTTCGACCTCATCCTGGAATATAGAAATGAGGTATCGTATGGCTTGAACCACATCAGACCAATTTAACGATGGGGACGAAATATGATATCTCGTGGTATCACAACAGTTCTAATTGAACTAAGTGTGTCCAAAGTGATAGCCACTTCTACCTAATATAACCTACACTAAATTCAAATGGGTTTCGTTGTCCTCCATGGAATTACGAATAACAATAATGAATGCGAGTTGTTGTTTGGGCTGGGTTTGCCTCCCGCCACCGTTCATAATGGCAGTGAAAATACGTAAACGAACAAGAAAAAATAAACAACCCCTATTTGTTGACGACCCCCGCAAACGTTATAAGGACCACGATTTACGGATATGAACTTGGAATGTAAGAACTCTATATAGATCCGGTGCAAGTATCCAACCGGCAGATGTCCTCGAAAGTTATAAGGCTGACATTACCGCTATCCAGGAAATGCGATGGACAGGACATGGCTGCACAAGAGACAGAAACTGCGATATATACTACAGTTGCCATGAAAAAAACATGAATTTGGTTGCGGATTTGTAGTTGGCAAAAGACTGCGGCATCTAGTCTCTAGGTTCAATCCTGTGAGTGAATGTATAACCACAATCCGCATAAAAGCGAAATATTTTTATATTTCTCTAATTTGTGTGCATGTTCCGACAGAAGAGAAAGATGATGATGCCAAAGACATATTCTATGACCTCCTAGAGGAAACGTATGAACTAGGAGATTTTAATGCCAAAGTAGGAAGGGGGAATGTGTTTAATCCAACTATTGGCAATTTCAGTCTACATGCTGACAGTTCCGACAAAGGTATGAGACTGATTGACTTTGCCGCGGCAAAAAAACAAGATTCCAGCATAAAGACATCCACAAGGCTACTTGGGTATCCCCTGATCAAAGAACTAAGAACCAAATTGATCACGTGGTAATTGATGGAAGGCACTCATCCAGTGTAATGGACGTACGAGTGATCAGAGGAGCTAACATCGATTCTGATCACTACCTGGTAGCAGCAAAGGTTCGCACAAGATTGAGTAGAGCGAAAATCGTACGAAACCAGACGCAGAGGAAGCTGGACATCGGAAAGCTGCAATTACCAGAGGTAGCCACAGCCTACTCAAGGAAATTCTAGCAACTTTTGCCACAGAACCCACCCCCTCCCGATGAGGACCCTGATGCGAAGTGGAAATCCATTTCCGACTCTATAAAAACTGCCGCAACTACCGTACTTGGTTTCGAAAAACCGCTTCGCAATAAACCGTGGTACGATGAAGAGTGTCGCATTGCAAATGACGAAAAGAACGCTGCACGTATGGTAATGCTTCACTCAATTGCAACGCGAGCTGCAACTGAGCGGTATAGGGATAAAAGAAAGGAGGTAAACCGTCTCTTTAGGCGTAAGACACGGCAGTGGAGAAAGCGCGAGTTAAAAACGGAACTAATGGACACGGTTCAGGGCCCCCCTTCTGTAAAAACAAGGACGGAAATCTCGTCGTAGATGTGCAGAGCATGTTGGGAATATGGAGAGAGCATTTCTCCGCGCTACTAGTACCTGAGATATCCAATGACGATGGAACAATCGATCACAATATGGACGACGACGTCGATTGCCCCCTCCTAACCAAGACGAGGTCAGAACAGCTATTGCCCGGCTTAAGAACAACAAAGCCGCAGGAGCCGATGGATTACCGGCGGAGCTGATTAAGGCTGGCGGCGATGAGCTGGTAAGGTGCATGCATCAGCTCACTAGCAAAATTTGGTTAGATGAATGCATGCCCGGCGATTCGAGTCTCAGTGTACTATGTCCCATATTTAAAAAAGGCGACCCGAGTATCTGTGCCAACTACCGTGGAATAAGCCTTTTATCCATAGCATATAAGGTTCTATCAAGTCTAATTTGCGAAAGACTAAAACCAATTATCGCTGACCTGAATGGACCATACCAGTGTGGCTTTAGGCCTGGCAAATCGACAACTGACCAGATTTTCACGCTACGCCAAATCCTGGAGAAGACAACCGAAAAACAAATCGACACCTATCATCTATTTATCGATTATAAAGCGGCCTTCGATAGTCTGATACGGGAGAAACTCTATGAAACAATGTCTGAGCTTGGTATTCCTGCAAAACTCATACGCCTTTGCAGGATGACCTTGACGAAGACCAAATCCGCAGTGAAAGTTGGTAAGGATCTTACCGAACCTTTCGAAACTAAGCAAGGCCTCAGGCAAGGCGACACCCTATCGTGCGATCTCTTTAACATCTTAATGGAGATCATTATGAGAAAAGCTGCAATCAACATGAATAAAACCATCAGCAGCAAAAGCCACATGCTGCTCGCGTATGCTGATGATATAGATATCATTGGGCGCACAATTAGAGAAGTTACTGCGGTTTTTTCGAGAATTGAGAAGGGTCAGCAAAAGTGGGTCTGATGGTAAATGAGGACAAGACAAAATTAACGGTTTCAACGAACAGGGCCTCCGCGCGATTAGACCAAAGCGTGAACGTTGATAACCGTTATAACTTCGAGGTAGTGGACGAATTTATATACTTCGGATCTGCCGTGATCAAAAACAACAACGTCAGCCTTGAGATCAAGCGGAGAATTGTGCTGGCGAATAGATGTTATTTTGGGCTAAGCAAGCACTTTAGAGATAAAGCCCTCTCTCGAGTAACAAAAGTCCAGCTGTACCAGACTCTCAATCAACCTGTCTTGCTTTATGGCGCAGAATCCTGGGTCCTATCGCAAGCAGATGAAACATCTGTAGGACTCTTCGAGAGAAAAATACTCCGAAAAATTTATGGCCCTATAGTGCACAACGGCGAGTATCGGCGACGCATGAATCATGAGCTGTATGAGCTATATCCTGACATTGACATAGTTAAGCGGATCAAGATAACGCGATTGCGCTGGCTAGGCCATGTCAGTACAATGGATGAAGACGAACCAGCACGAAGGGTTTTCGAAACCGAACTCGAAGGAAGACGAAAAATAGGAAGACCAAGACTCCGCTGGAGGGATCAGGTTGATGAATCCCTGTGTACACTTGGAATTGCCAACTGGAGAAATAAAGCAAAAGATCGAACTGGTTGGCGAAATATGTTATCTTCATTTTGTATGTAAGTAAGTTGTTGTTTTATACAAAGCAAAGATATTAGAAGTAATTCCGAGGGAATAGCGTTCTCATTACTTCCATATTCTGAACATATGAAGGAATTGCCTTAAACCACTTCCAAATATTCGTGCATAGTCGTAATGCTGGACTAGGTTTCAATATACAACAAAAACCACGAAAAATCTTCTCAAAAGACCGTTCGGAACCGAGGTAAAACTGTATGTCCTAATCAGTGGGTGCAAAACAAGAAAGTGCACAGCTGACTGGTTGTGGGAAGCTCTCCCCAATCCCTTCATGGGATGTAATGGGAATCCATTTTTTAAAAAACAACGTGTTCACTATTGAAAACAAAACACACGTGTTTCTGTTAATTTAATAAAATAAACCTCAATGTCATACCTTCAATAGTACACGTGTTAAATTCACTACTCCATATAAAGGGTTTTTCAATAAGAGCGCTACAAAAGTTTTTTTAAATAAAAATAAACCGGTTTTAGATACCAATGAAATTCTTTATTCCAGTGAAAGTACGTTCGATGCCATTATGTATGGAACTCAATTTCTTTTGCATGGCCACCACGGGCACGCTTGCAGAAGTCCAGACGCTGAACCCAATTTTCGACGGCTTTCATGCATAAATCGGCCGATACTGCTGCAATTTCACGTTCGATATTCGTACGAAGTTCATCAATCGTCGCTGGCTTGTTGGCATGGACCATAGACTTGACGTAGCCCCACAGGAAATAATCTAACGGCGTCAAATCGCACGACCGAGGCGGCCAATCGACTGGGCCATTTCGTGAGATAACACGTTCACCAAACTTGGTTTCCAATAAATTAATTGTGGCATTCGCTGTGTGGCTTGTGGCGCCGTCCTGTAGGAACCATATCTCGTCCAAGTCCATATTATCCAATTGGGGCCAAAAATATTCGGTTATCATTGAACGATTCGCATTCACAGTTATGTGCCGGTCTTGATCATCACGGAAGAAGTACGGCCCAATGACGCCGCCGGCCCGCACCAAACCGTAATTTTTTCGGGATGCAATGATAACTCATGGATTACGTGTGGATTGCTGTCTGACCAATAACGCATATTTTGCTTATTGACGAAGCCATTCAGCCAGAAATGAGCCTCATCGCTGAAGATGATTTTCCGATGAAAATCCGAATCATTTTCAAGTTGTTGCTCAGCCCAATACACGAACATACGACGCTTATGGTGGTCAAGCGGCTTCTGTTCTTGCGTCAAATTGATCTGGTAAGGATGTAGGCCAAGATCTTTTCGCAAAATTCGCCACAACGACGTCACAGAGATGCCCAACGCTTGAGAAAGACGTGTGAGAGACACATTTCGGCTTTCTTGAACTGAAGCCTCAGCGGCAGCAATATTCTCGACACTACGGGCACTTCTTTGTCTCACTGGCACGGGAACATTTTGTACTGTGCCTGTGGATTCAAATTTCTCCACTAAACGCTCAATTGTTGATCTGGTAGGACGATTATGATGACCATAAATTGGACGTAGCGCTCTTAAAGTTGAGGCCACTGACTCCAAATTTCGGTAGTAAATTTTAATAATTTCGACTCGTTGTTGGCTCGTGTATCTTTCCATGATGAAATGGCAAACCTTACTGAAGAGAAATGTCAAAAGAGCGGGAAAAAATATGGCGTCGTTTGCTGTCCCTATCGATTTACTTTTGTAGCGTCTCTGTTGAAAAACCCGTTACATGTAGTTTTTCACATCAATTGTATTTCTTTTTCTACTTCTTTGGAAGCAAATTAATTTTATTGGGTTATGATCATCAGGTCTCTGCTCTTATTAAACATGTTACCAAATGGCATTGCTTATAAATATACATATGTATATATGTTTATAAATCTCTGAAATACTTCGAACCAATGCTCCACTACAATAGAGTGTTCCACTGTCTGCCATAGCTGAATGGCGTAGTGACATTTATCATATTTGCAAATATATAGTCACAGTACATTTAACATTTGTCACTATAAATTATAAATTATAAACGAAAAAGTAATAAAAGAGATGTCAATAAAAATAAAACCAACCGATTCGCCACAGTCACTCAGTAGCAAGCGCCTTCGATGATGATAATTTCTGATTATAAATGTATATCCACGACGATTCCAATCAAGCATTCAATTAAATTGGTCAGCAATAATAAAAAAAACAGAGTCATCAAAAGGTTATAAAGAAGAAGATTAATTTATAAATATGATAAAGCGCCTAATGTGTTTGTAAGTGTAAAATTCTGCCGACATGGAGAACTTCGCAAACAGCTTAAAAATAACAAAAATATTTCAAAATTGTGTAATTTAAATTCACATCTTGGAAATATTATTGTAATGAGAATCTCCAAGAGCTTGAATGTAATTTGGAGCCTAGTGCAGGTGCCAATGTGGCAATAAATAAAACATAAATGTTTATCAACGGTTGATATGACGGGCATGGACAATGCGAGTGTCACTGGCCAGTCATTACAATCATTTGGAACAAGGACTAAAGTCCCATTTGATTCAACAGCTATCAATCCTCGTTGGAAATCCCGCATTAAATGTGTTACGTATATTGCATGCATTCTGTGCTGTATCCAATCGATAGGAAGATGAAGAAAGAATTCAAATATTACTCGTATTATGCAATCTGAATATATAACAGCAAGAATCTTTTTAGAGTTTTATTGAATTGATTGTGTGAATAAGCAAAGTGTCTCGCATTGCATGCATCCCATCGATTTTAACTTGATTTGTTTATGAGCGTTTTTTCTGTGCGCCCATAAAGTTTGTTGCTTAAGTCTTTTGTTTTGAATGGATATATATACAAACAAAAGCAAATGATCAATAACAATTAATTTGCATACTATGTAGAGCTCTTTTCGTACTACAAGTGTAGATATAAATATTTTATTTTGGAGAACACACATTTATTTGCTACCAATAAATTCGTAGGTATTACGTTGTACCAAATCACGATTCGATGACAATGGATTGCGTCTACCAGAGACTGAGCCCCAGCCCACCAAGCCAGTGTTCTTGTTCGGATATTTGAAAATCCATTCTTTGTATGCTCACGTAATGGTGCTTTTAGTACCCTCATGGTGATGGCGACGACACGACGCTGACAATGATGATGATGATGGTGTTTCAAAGAAACCCCCTATAAGAATGAAATACAAAAGTTATACCATATAACTACAAAGGCGTCAAAGTGTAAACCCCCAGAGAACAAAACACGATTTCATTGTATCCGCAATATGCTGGATCGACCTTGTCAATGACCACTCATCTTGCAGTGGTTGTTGGTGTTGTTAGTGCGTGTTTGTTATGTTTTTGAACTTCAGTAATGATACGGTTAATTCTCGACTCTCTTCTTTGTTTTTCCCCTCTCAACCGAAGACACTTAAGCTAGCGTCACAAGGCTTTTGTGCGGGTTAGTCTGTCCATTGACGTGTTTCTTCTCTTAGGCTTCTTATTACATAGAAATTTATTTATAATCAAATTCAATCATTCTAGGTGAAAATTAAATTTATCAAGGTCAATTTAATAAAAATTATAACTAATGCTACAATTGAGTAGAAGGAGAAAAAAAATGCATTGGAAATATTAGGTAAGGGAAGATCCCTTCTTATGTATCTTGATGATTGATAATTTTATTAGTTTTTAAAGAGATAAAAAATAGTATTTATTTTTATTTTGCTCATTTGCAATTCATTGTTTCTACAAATATTGAGCCTAGAATAAAGTTTAGTGGGTATATTCCAAACAAGAAACGTCTGAAACATGAACCTGGTTAACCTAGCCGTGCTTTTTCATCGTATCCAAGTCGTTGCCATCTGGTGAAAATGATGAATAATCGAATACACCATATATGGTATTTCTATCATCTTTGATAAACGTCAATGAATATTATGAGAAACTTCAATGAGAGTTACAAATCGACAGGACAGCACCTGGTGACAGTACTTGACAACGCCAGTGCGATATCTACACACAGATAAGAGATTCGTTGTAACAACTGAATTTACAGCCAACTTAAATTTGGCGGTAGCTTGGATTATCATGCTGGAGTTAATGTCGACGTCGTTGACGGCGTCTCAACGCCGAAATTGTGATGTTCGGCGTAAAATTTCATTTTGCTGTTAATGTCAACGCCGTCGACGACGTTAACACAGCTGTGTACTACTGCATTGCTTCATCTGTTTTGACGATTCATCATATGTTTTTGTCTGAGCAACGCCGCAACGACGCCGAAAAAGTTGATACGGACTTTTCGGAATCGAATTTCTCATACAATTTCATACGATTCAACTTTTTTTTGACATTTGACGCCGTCGACGACGTCGACATTAACTCCAGCATCACATTATTTAGATGTGATTACCAATAATTGTATTTCGTATCACCAAATGTTGCGCATATCAATTAATATGAAATTCAGTTTTGGTTGCAAGAAATGAAATATAAAATGTGATCTGTCGATCGAGATATAGTTGTAGCAATCAAATTATCCTGTAGTGGTGAATATTCTATTTGTTGGATCAATGAAAAATCTAAAAACTAATTCGGTTGTACCAAATAATATATTGGCAAGCTCAACTAATTACTTGAATTTAATGGCTGTCACAACCTTTTGTTGATGCTATGACCCAATTATTAATTTTATAAAAAAAAATCTAAAACAAATAATTTGTTGATGTGTTAACATCTATAGGTACGGGTAGGGCAATCTATCAAAGTGAAAACATGCAAACAACACACGGCGTTAGCATCACATACGTGGTTGTTGTACAACAATAGTTTCAGCCTGAAAATAAGTATGATGACATTGATATAGCGGCAGCGAACAAACAGGCAGGTCGTCGTCGCCAAAGAGATTGAATAGTATAGAGAACTCATGGAACGTATTGTATGACTCAAAAGCAATGGCGACATCTGGCGAATGACTCAAAACGTATTACTCCCTTTTTGTCATAACTTGGGCCATTCATAATTTTGATGTGAAACATATGCTTATTCTGTTGTTTTATGTAATAACATTGTCGAAATGGTGCATTTATATTGAAATATTCTATAACTCGTTTACACTCTTTTACTCAGACTGTCTACATGAGAGCGGAAAAAGAATGCAATAAGTTCTCTATAATATTCAATACTTTTTATCGTCGCTCTGTTTATGACAAAACAAAAACAATTATTGTGAGAAATACAGTGAGCTAAATATTGCTTTATTTATTTTAACAATATTACATCGAATGTTAAGGCAGATGCAAGAAAAAAGAAAGTGCAATAGCCAAAGAGTCTTCAGCACAAAAACTATTCACTTTTTTATTTTCCGAAGTAACATTTACTAATGTGTTCATAGACATCGCCCGTGAGTTCGAACACTCATTGATATTTTTTAAATTATGTATTTTATATTTAAATATAAAGAAAAACGTTCTTAATAATTGTTCGGTTCAAGATCAATAACTATTAAAAAGTACTTTTTCTACGAAAACGTACATTTTAATAGAAATATTAAAAAAGAAAAATTGTGAAATTGATCATTATGGTGGATGGTTGGGAATATAGCTATTTCAATGCCCTCCCAGGCATATCATCAGCTCCCTTCTCCACAAGTATTTAGGTATATCATCACACATTATAGGGATAAACAAATCTCAATTAAGCGAGAATTGTCTAAACTTGTCTAAACTTGTGCGAAGCTGATGATATGCCTGGGAGGGCATTGAAATAGCTATATTCCCAACCATCCACCATAATGATCAATTTCACAATTTTTCTTTTTTAATATTTCTATTAAAATTTACTTTTTCATAGAAAGAGTACTTTTTAATAGTTATTGATCTTGAACCGAAAAATTATTAAGAACATAACAAATGAAAGATCGAATAATATAAACTCGTATAAAGAAAAATATTATTATTTGTAACAAGGGTTCGTATTTCGTGGGCAATTTGTAATCCATACCCAAATGTTTAAATGTATACTTACCATATTTTGCGGTGGATGATATCTATACAATTACTTACTTATCCGATCTCCAACAACCCCGGGGGGTCAGGGACCTTACAACATAACATATTTCGCCAATCAGTGCGATCTTTTGCCTTATCTCTCCAGTTGGCAATACCAAGTGTACGACTCCTTTCAGGAGAATTGACTCCTTTTCAATTCTCAAAAACTTAACTAACTAAAGTAACTTCTCTAAATGTGAGCCTAATGATATCTACATCATCAGCATACGCGAGCAGCATGTGACTTTTGCTGTTGATGGTTTTATTCATGTTGACTGCAGCTTTTATCATAATGATCTCAATTACGATGTTAAAGAGATCGCACGATAGCGTATCGCCTTGTCTGAAGCCTCACTTAGTTTCGGAATGTTCGATGACATCCTTACCTACTGTCACTGTGGATTTGGTGTTCGCCAAGCTCATCCTGCAAAGGCGAATAACAAGCTCAGACATTGCTTCGTAGAGTTCCTCCCGTATTTGGCTATAGAACGCCGCCTTATAATCGATAGATAGATGATATGTGTAGATGATCCTTTGTCGACAGTACTTGGTCGTCGCAACTTCCTTACAGTACATTTCTTGGAAAAAAGCTAATTTCTTGAATGACCATTCAATACATGTTGTGCAGAAATCTAGTACCCACATAGCGATTAGCTGTTTGGTTTCACAGTTGCCCATTATCCACTTAAATTAAATCACTTAAACGCCCGATGTTTGTAGTTTGAATGACATTTAATACGAAAAATGATTGTCAGATTTTAAATGTCAATTGTATAACTCGCCCTTACTGTACTAACTTAAGCCATTCATCCAGACCAATGACCATTCACCCCCATCCATACCTTTACCACCAAAATTGTCGCACAGTGAAATCAAGCAGTAGACATGGGAAATTAATTTATTTTGGATTTCTTTCATAACTAATTAACCTTAAAGAGTTACTAAAGTTTTTGGTGGTTGCGATAAAATGACGGAAGTGTTGAATCTCGAAGAATGTTAAGAAGCTTATAGACCGTATTGCATAAATTGCCCCAGATATTAAACGCTTTCGGAAAAGTGATTTAACAGTTGAATGCTGCTTCCAACCACGTCACATAACACATCGACCACAGTGTCATGTAGAGCCAATTACCTCGAAAAATTATATAGGAAATTGACCAGTGATATTTGTGCTATCGATGATTAAATACTAAACATTTAAACTAATTAGAGGAAATCGTAGATAAAATGCAGATTAAAAAATTTCGACACTTTGTGACAATGCCTTTGAGCATTCATCCAAGTGTTTCTTTCTTTGTTTGTGTCTTGTATTAAAAAAAAAAATATTAACCAACTGATTGACTGACGACAGCAAAATCAGATGCACAGACAATTACACACCTTTTGTGAGGCCATCCGTCACTGGTGGCAATACTAATCAATTCTCTGATATTGATGGATTCAAACTATGAGGTCTTCCAAGTGCTGAATTATATGACTTGCAGATTGGAAGGATTTTAATTTTTTTTTTTTTGATTTTGGTTGGCGAAACTTTAATTGAAAGAAACTATTGATTATCAACTCGGTTGCTCACTCATTCATCCATTCGCTAATCATGTTCCCAAAGCAACTAATTTAAACGTGTAATCATTGATAACTTGAAGTTAACATCAGTGTTTGGTCCATTCATTACACCGACGACATTGTAATGACTTGCCAGATAATCAGAATCAGCCCAAATGGAAAGGAGCATTTGCCGCCAAGTAATTATGTATTGGCCTAAATTTTCAAATGCACAGACTGATTGAATCGATAATCAGGGTGCACTACTGCAAAGAAGTAGAGTTAGTAACCATACGAACCGAAATCACGCTGGTTGCAGCGGTTGGTTGTTTCTATACGGGTTTATCATCTGGTTAACGAATTAATTAGTATTTGTTGTTGTTAAGCGTTGGGTTTTTTGCTGTACTTTATAATTTAATAATTAATTCTGCGATTCTTCTATACTAAGAGGCACAATAATGCAGAATCCATAGATGGGACTTTACGCGTGTCTAAACATTTGATAAACGTCCTGCTGTTTACGCTGAACGTAACAGCACATTGTGACTCTATATCTGATTGAATCAAACTGGAATTGTTTAAGTTAATTTATTCCCAGTGACGATTACATTTATGATTGAAAATTTGTATCTGAATGAAATCATTTTGGCACCAAATCAATGTCACTATTACTTGGCATTACACAGTGTTTTGAAGTAGTGCCAACAAATGCATAGACAAGTTAATTTCAATGTCAATTGAATATTCCCGTGTTCGTTCAACACTGACCGTGAGATCAAGAGCATTCATTCATTCATTACCCATTTCACAAATAGACATTTCGGTAATTCCTAAAAATAAATATATATACTTTAATGTGGTGAAGTTAATTTAATAGAATTTATTAAATTTCTTTAATAAAACCAACTGCATTATTTATATTTTATTGAAAACAAAATTTATTAAAAGCTAATTCTGTTTTTAGTTAAATTTTTTCCCCATTTTTATTGTTGTTTATAAAGCATTAGGAGTCCAATTAAACTCATATCGTTTGATGTCTTTTGGAAAAACAAATTAACTGGAAATAATTTTGAATTTTAAAGACTAACTTAGGAATACCCAGCAGCATTCAGATATCACATTGGGAATACACGTATTTAACACCTTTGGCTTGAAATGTTACCGATCCACTTTTGTTTTGTTTTGGTGTTTGTTTCTATTCCTATATCAATTGTTTTTTTCTCTTTTTGAAATCAACGATTATCGCCTTTTTTGTGCTACAAATTTGAATTTAATCACGAAGATAATAATTTATGTTTGGTATTGGTTGGCATCATTGTGGTTCTGTTTTAAAGCAAAACAAAGCAAAGCACAACAAAAGACTTAAGCAACAAACTTTCCTGCGGAACATGCTCATAAGCGGCGGCAGCAGAAGCAGCAGCATTCTCATGTCGAATTAAGACAAATGATGTGATATTATTTGGTACACTACTTTCAAATTAGCCGTTGTTTTGATTTATTTTATTTGTATTTTTTTTTTTATAAGCGGTTCTATTTAAATTCCACCTGCATTTAAATCACATGTTTCACGTTGTCTTCTTCGAAAGGAGGTGTCTGCTTGGCGTCTTTGCTTTGCTATCACAATATTAGTCTATTGCTATTTTATATGCTAAAGAGTTTCACAGTTTTATTTTTTTGATAAAACAGCAATAGGATTTTGCGACACGGCGTTTTATTTGTTTATTGTGCGTCATATTTGATGAGTATAAAAAGGAGTTTGGTTTTGTTGAATTTACCGAGAATAGTTATGTATTTGATTGACATTGAAATCTCAATACTCGTTTTAAGATTTGAAAATGATGGTAAGAGTAGATATATATATCAGATGAATACTAAGTACTAAAGTGCATTTCACACACGTTGAAAAAACAAATACCCCAGCAATATATTGCAGGAACCATCTATACAAGGGCGGTCCCAAACTAGCCGACCAGACGTATAGATGGTGCCAGCAGTTAGAAAAAAAAAATATTTTGGTGAAAAGTGGCAACCTTATAAAACATATGTTTTAAGTTTCAAGGCGGCACATTGTTTAGTATTTTTTATTTGAGCCATCGACAGTAACGATCTCAGTGAATTTGTAAACATGGAAAAATTTGAAACATCAATATTTCCATTTGAACGGTCTCAGTCCAAGCAATGTTAAAGCCGAGCTAGGCCTCGTTTAAGGCCGTACGAGCTGCCAAGACGAACACCGTAGTGATCGACTAGTTGAGGTGACCACGCCAGACACGGTTAAGAAAATCTACAAAATGGTATTGGATGATCGCCGGCTGAAGGTGCGTGAGCTAGCTGAAATAATAGGCACTTCAAAAAGTGTTATACATCATATATTGACCGAAGATTTGAAGATGAGAAAGCTGTGCGCAAGATGGGTGCCGCGCTTAATTTCAATAGAGCAAAAACAGCGTCGTGAAGTTGTTTTCAGTAACCATGGATGAGACATGTGTCCACCACTTCACACCTCAGACAAAGGAACATTCAACGCAGTGAACTGGAATGGGAGAATCATGCCCAAAGAAGGCGAATACCGTTCCATCTGCAGGCAAGGTCATAGCGTCTGTTTTTTGGGATGCGCGTGGGATAATTTCTGTTGATTATCTTCAGAAAGGAATAACCATCAACGGCGAATAATATGGTAATTTATTGCAGCGTTTAAGTGATGAAATTGTGGGAAAAGGCCGCATTTGGCGAAGAAGAAAGTGTTGTTTCATTATTTCACACATCCACAATTGCGATGGCCAACATTAATGAATTAAAGTTCAAATTGCTTCATCATGCACCTTATTCGCCAAATTTAGCTCCCTAGGACTATTTTCTATTTCCAAACTTGGAAAAATGGTTGGGCGGTAGAAGATTTGCCAACAATGAAGAGGTGGAGTCTGCGGTTGATGGCTAGTTTAAGGAGTTGGACAGTTCTTACTACAAACAGGGTATCGAAGCTATTGAATATCGCTGGAAAAAGTGTATCGAGCTAAGAGGAGATTATGTTGAAAAATAAAAAAAAAATTCCCCAACTTCTTTGTGTCTTCTTTGTTAGGTCGGATAGTTTTGCGACCGCCCTCGTATGTTTTCACGCACTGTTTTCATGAATTTAAGAGTTGCTGCTTTTTGTCTCATTGTTGTCTGTAACATTTTTGTTTCCAGCAGTTTTCAACAAGCAAAGCCACATTTGGGTCACAACAATTTTTAGAATAAAATCATAAAATCATTGTGTCTCCAACATGAAATATTCAACAGCAAACACAATGTGTTTGGTCACAAGTATACTATATTTACGACAAGCTACAAACACGGTTATATTTGCAAGCAAACCACAAAAAACAGATTTTTCAGCGTGCAGAAAACAAATTTGAGCCAACTAAACGATATTTGAATCAATAAAATTTTGAATTCACTAGGTTGATAGAAAATGAAAAATTATCAGTTCAAAAGCCAAATAAATATATATTTTATAAAATACAAATACTTACGAGTATAAACTATTTCCTATAACATCCTTTGAAGTAAGATAGCTGCTCACAATCAGTTAGCTGTGTGATTTCCGGTTCCGACTAGTTTTTTCAGAAGCTTTTACATGGCTAATTGGTCGATAGTTTCGACGTCACTAAGCGAGGCAACCGTCGTCGAAATGAAAGGGGAAACAACAGGGATCGATTTCACCACCGATGACCACAAAACTCCATACTATTTCTTGACTTTGGATTCAAAAATTTAATTAATTCAAATAAAAACTTGTTGACTAATATTCTTTTAATACCAAGAAATCGTTTAATTAGAACAATTTTTGTTTCTGGGTTTGTAGAGGGGCCTTGTCGAAGTAAAAGAAAGAAGCAATTTCCTTTAAAATTTTAGAAGACTAGCAGTTAACTTAGTCTCAATTACAATCTTAACCTAGGGTTAAGGAGTGCTTCCCACAATCAGGTCCATTTTAAAAATCCCTGGTCGTGACATACACGCTGACACAAAACCGACTCAGCACAACATTTTGCGGGAACCATGTACATGATTGCAAGCATTTCGGGGATCACACACGGCAATTTTACTTGCGCAAGTCTTGCGTTTATAGGAGCTTCCGTTCTCTTTCCCTCTCTCTCTCTCTCTCCTGTAAACTCCAAACTTGCCCTAGTAAAATTGCCGTGTGTGATCCGCGAGATTGTTTTCATGAATTGAAGATCTTCCGCTTTTTTGTTTCTTTGTTGTCTGTCACGTTTTTGTTTTCAGCAGTTTTCAAAATACGCCATATTTGAATCACAGGAACGTATATTATAACCTACTACTAGACCCGGCAGACGTTGTCCTGCATAATATTTCAAGCGATTTGTATGGGAGGTATCACGCCCCTTTCTCCAATTGGACCGAATAGTAAATCTAAACCACCCAGGGCGCCACCCAAACGCATACAAAACAATGTATTCAAATCGGTCCAGAAGTTTAGGAGGAGTTCAGTCACAAACACACGTGCAGTAGAATTAGATATATAAAGATTAATCATTGTGTCTCCAATATGTAATATTGAATAGCAAACACAATGTGGTTGCACACAATTACACTATATTTGCGACAATCTACAAACACGTGTTATTTGCATCCTAACAACAACAAAAATACAGAATTCTCAGCATGTACAGATTTACATTGAGGTCGAACGATTGTGATTTGAGAGACATTGTCATGGCTAATTACAGTGTCGGTGCCACTAAGCGAGGGATCGTCGCCGATGGAAGGTGGCAAGACCAGGGCTAAAGTCTACGTTTGCATATGCAAAAGTTGCGCATGCCAACCAATGTTTTACCGAAACTGTAGCTACATTTTTAAGTTTCCGTCAGTGTTATTCTCTTTTGACACAAAGGTATTACAATTTAAAGCGTAACCAATAAAATGCCGAAAGTGATGAAATATCTCAGCTTTCCCAGTCCAAGGCCTTAGTTAATAATTTCAAACGATTAATATGAAATCAAATATTTTTAAATTGTTAAAATGTTTCTAAAAATACCTGTGCCAGCAACCTGTTCAGGTATTTGCTGCACCTATAGACTAACAACAATACTCTGCAGGCGTCATTAATGTTACATGATCCGATATTAACGCTTTCATCCAGTCCGATCCAGTTTTTTGATTACTGCCCGGACCAAATCAGATTTCAAAAACGCTTGACACTACAACACATGTAAGTACGACTACATCCAAGTGGAGAGTATGAAATTAATAAAGACGTTGTGACTAATTAGTCATTCCTTACCATACGAGTATAAATGGCCGCAAGGTGTCATATAAATCCACAAAACCTGCACAACACCCATTTCCCAATACCATGACTGTGACGTAGGTTAAACTACTGGCTGCTCCTCATCACACCAACAATCAAATGTATTTCAAATCAATCGTTAATTATTATTAATATTCGCTCTGGCTCTGTGGAACCGGGCACGTTGAAGAAATACGAGTACAATGTTGTTTTCGAATATTCGTACGAGTGAAAAATTTGTTAAATGATAAGGCCAGGCGTATTACTCGTAAGGATGTTGCAACACTTCTCCGCCATCGCCACTGGATTGTACCGGATACTGGGCTATTTTTGTGAATCTCGTTGGTATTTGATTACTATGGCTGTTGGTACATCCCAACTGCGATGCCACCATTGATTCCAGTTTTAGATTATTTTATGGACTACACATGATGTCGGTCACGATTGTTAGGGCGATAAACAAAAATGTTTGTGATTTATTTTGTGGTGGTGTCGGAGGGAAAGGGGGAAAGTACAAAATCCCCAAAGCTATAAAATGTAATTTCTTCGGTTTGCTCACATGCTTACAAATGATATCGAACAAGTTTGCAAAAATAATTTAATAAATTTTATTGTTAACAGTAGTTTTTGAGGTTTTGACAATCATTGGTATCACTTTGTGCGAGTATTTCATTATTAAGTCATCATGATTTGTTCAAGTGACCAATTACTTGTGTTTTATTGTACCCCATGCTGTCCAACAATTAAACGCTTAACTCGCACATACCGACATACATATGTTTGTTCAAACCGTAGAGAAAATAAAGGTATAGAGGGTAGATCTCTCTCAGTAAACATTTATGACATTAGGCGGCGTGGTTGCCTATGAACGTTGGATGTTGAAGTGGATTGCTTTAATAATACCAAATAGACATTAGTTCTAAACAACCTACATGAAAACAAAACCTAATTGTAGGCTAACAATAAAATATAACAAACAAGTTAAAAACAAATTTGATATTCACAGTTATCCACCAAAACGACATGCAAAATTACGTCACCAGTGCTGGCAACTCCACCTGGTGTATTCAATTTGTGTCCTACATCACGAAAGGGAAATGAAACGTAAGATGAGACGGACGTTCCCTCTATACCTATATTTACTCTATGGTTCAAACACTTGTATGTATATTAGAGTGGCTTTTTGTTTGTCTGCGAAATTTTTATTATTGAAATTCAAGCAGTGTCGAGCGGAATAATTTGGCACTTCACATAATGCTGAAGATTTGGGGAAAATTGCACAACGTTGAAAAGTCAAAGTTAAAATTTTAGAAAAGTATGTATTTTCAACAGTCAGCGTAAACAAAGCCACTCATCTCTTGGCTGATTTTAATGAAACGTGGGAAAAGTCATTCCTCTGACTAATTTCTTGATGAAATTTGGAGTATATCGGACAACGTTATCCTGTGGCACCTCGAGGTCGAAGTTCAAATTTAAGTAAAACAGCTGATTTGTTGAAAATTCATAACTCTTAAAACTTTTCATTTTGACTCAGAGGCGCTACAGTATTAATGTTGTCTGCACGAAAAATAGCTCATAACAAAATCGCCCAAAACATAAATGAAAAATGACCCAATAAAAAAATCTCTTTTTTTTTTTGAAATTTTTCATTATTTGGGCATTGAATAACCGTCGGTATTGCTTATTTAAAGGGCAAGGGATTGGTATATCTGGAAGGCAGCGAGAATTCAATCCCAAGAGCGTTTTTGTGGAACCTTTTAGATTTGTTGTTAAGTAGTCTGGCTAAGCGATCAATCACCAATGAACTGAATGCAACCTGTGTGGATATAACTTGTTTGGGTGATATAATTTCTCAAGTAATAAGAAATTATATTGCGGGGTGTAACAGGTAGAGGTGAAAAGAAAGAGTACAAGGGGGCAAATTAGTTTCCTTCAATGTTTGTGGATGTTATGCCTAGTTGGGTATGAGTTCCAAAAGTAAACTGAACAAATTTTGCACAGCGGACTTAGCACGAAAGGTTTTGTTTCATTCTCAACATGTCAAACAAATTCACAATGACTTATTCTATGTTTTGCTTACATTCAAGTTTCAATTCAAATACAAATTTTAATTCACTATAATTCATTGACTTAAGCTATCGTTAATATTAAATACAATTTGCATTGATACTGACGAAAATTTATAAAAAATTAAATTCAAAGTTTCAAAATTAATAAGTCTAATTGAATTCAATTCAATTCAATTTATATTCAGTTTATTGAATGAGCAAATTGGTCAGAAATGTAAAATTAAAAAAATTTTAAATAGGGAAAACCCAAAATTTAGAAGCGATTTTTCATAATGACAAATGGACCAAAAACTTATTATGAGAAATTGCCCAATTTTCGGTTGTCGTTTTTGCTATACAAAGTTGATTAAAATGTATTCTCCTTAGAAGATTTTTGGTTTTTCTACGAGCTAACAGATGAGGTTTTTCTATTTTATGATTTTTTTAGAGTAATTGAATAGAGGTGGTTCCGAATATAAAAATGTCTTCATGTATAGTATGTACTTATATATATATATGTATATATATGTCCTTTATTTATTTAAACAGAATATAACAATATAAAACAAAATTACAATGCAACGTTTAAATAAAGGGTTCACGATGAACATAGGGCGTCAATGAGTTCCCTCCATCGATTTCTGTCTTAGGCAAGTGATTTAATTTGGTCCCATGATAGTCGAGTATGTTTGTATTGTTTTTCCAGACACCGCTTCCATGTATTTGGTGGTCTTCCTGGCCTTCGATACACCTGCGGGTTACATTCAAGTGCCGTTCAACAATATGGGCGCTTAAGTATACGGGCGATCCAAGTCCATTTTCTTCTACGTATATACGGAATATTTGTCTCAGACAACGGTTGACAAACGTTTAGAGCTTCTTCATTGTCAGCTTGGTTAAGCTCCAAGTAGTACAACCGTACAACAGTACAGACTTCACACTGCAATTGAATATTCCCAATTTCGTCTTTTCCGATATCGCCTTATTGCACCAAATTTTGTGCAGGTTTAGAAATGCAACACGGGTCTTATTTATTCGATCACCTATATCCGTCGCGGGGCCACCATCCTTGGTAATCTTGTATCCTAAATAAAGGGTCCGCCATCTAACGTTTTTTTTCAACTAGTGCTTATTTCGTGAATGGTAACACTTAGCTCATTTCTGATTTGACAGATAATTAGTTTTATCCTTCCGCTGAACGAATATGGTTGTGTATACGCTTGAGTGCGTACACCCGAGAATATTGCTGCTGTGGCAGAAAGTGTGCTTGAAGCGCCATCAACATCAATTCTTAATGCTTAAATGTTGGACTTAAAAATTGGATGCTTAGAAATTGGACCGATCGTGTAGGCTACTGCATGGCCAGCCGAGGCAGCCATTTGAATGAAATTATTTTCCACTATTAACCGAAAGGATTGTACTTTCAAATAAAAAAAGAAATTTGAGAAAATATTCAGTAGTTTTTTTTTATAGCATTTTCAAACAAAAAAAGTTATTTGGCGGACACGTTAGTTGATTGAATTCACGTACTCAATTAACGAACCATCAACTGTTAGTAGACAATTCCGTTCTGTTCGAATACGCTTTAGCTTTGTCTTCTTTATATTTATTTTCAATCCTATTTTTTTCGCATTTTTGGAGAGTCTGTTTAACTTGGCCAGGGACACTATATTGGCCGGTATCCCATTTTTGGTCAATGTGGACCACCACATAGATCACCTTTTTCGGGATATTGATAACTACTCCGTTTTTCCACTCCGTAGGGATTTTGTTGCCTACCCATGCACTTCTGATGACCAGCGTAATGACATCTGTTAACGCTGATGCACCATGTTTCAACAGTCCCGGTGTAATATTATCCTGACCAGATGAATTCTGATCATTTCACCCAGTGCCGCCTCCATCTCTGCTTGCGACGGTGGTTCCGTTGAAATATCTTTTCTCGGGTTGCGACGTGACTATACTACAGAAGGGGTATGATCTTCATCATCCGGGGGTGTATATTGTGTTGTCAAGAATTCACGCCATCGCTCCACTTGCTGTTCTGTAGTGCGATTCAGTAAGCTGTTTTAACGATAATCGAATCGTTAAGTTCACTTAACGATAAAATTAACGATTTTGTTATTCTGCAGGCAGTTTGATAACGATATTCGCTATCGCTAAAACAGCTGTTGAAGTTAGCGATTCGACTATCGCAAAATTAACGACAACTATTTTTGTGTTGTTAAGTTCAACAAAACAAAAAGATCCAGCAATATCGACAGTTGCTCCAGCGAGGCGCCACTCCATTTCCCACTTGGATTGGTAGTCATTCTAAAAAATATAAAAAATATATTATGCACAAATACCAAATATATATATACATACTTACATTGTTATAACGTTTATAAAATAACAAATTCAATTTTATAACAGAAATTTGTTTGTTTTTTCGATTCCTCTTTATGCTTTTCATATATTTTGGGATTTACATGGACAGAGCTGCCACTTAATATCAAAGTCACAAAAAGTCAGCTGTTTACTATCGTTAAGGATGAGTTAGTGAATCACACAATCGTTATTGCAAGCGACAAAAATCGTTAAGTAACATAGCGATTATCGGTTCGCTAAAATTTACTGAATCGAACTACTGGTCATGCTATATCCATGCCTCATTAGCTTTTAACGATGCAATACTCCTGACGTTGTTGCCGCACAGCTTTTGATTGCAGAGTACACAATCCGGAGGTTACCTGTGTTTGCAGCTTTTTCGGTTTCCTCAGCTTTATTGTTTAGACAATTGTTGTAGTCTGAATGGACCATGTAACCCACTCTACGTGCTGATTGGCGATAGTCTGATTTTAACTGACTCTTCAACGTTGGTGTCTTAGTTCGTATACGCATATTGTGCAGGCATCCAAGATTTCGAATTTCGGTTCAGGATTCTGCACTAATCCAAGATTTATTCACACATCTTTTCTCACCAAGGACCTCCATGGCTGTTTCCTTCAGCGTACGAACCACGTATTTTGAGTGTCCTGCCTGGCCACCTATCCTGTGCCAAATTGGAGCGTAGAGTTTGACCGTACATCATTGCTATAGATAGATCCTGCAGACGGTCTCCCCCGTTGACAGCCTCTAATACCGTTGACAGCCTCTGAACGGAGGCGAAAGATGCCCACTAAGATTTGGTGGTCACTATTAATATCAGCACCACATCTAGTTTCGACTTCCAGCAAGGAACTTAAAAACATCTTGCTGACAAGTATATTGTCAATTTGATTGAAGGTTTGATCAGCAGGCGATTCCCATGTATACTTGTGTATATTTCTATGGGGGAATTTCGTTGATGGCAAGTTCAGAAATCTATGGCCCTGTCACCATTGTCATTTCTCATAGTTCAAAGACCATGTCTTCCCATTACTTCCTGTAGGTTGTTGTTGTCGTTGGTCATTTTGCCATAGAAATCTCCCAGAAATGTTTGAATGTCGTCAATTGACAAGGAGCTTACAGCAACATCCCGTTGGGTAAAGAAATCGTCCTTAACACTGTCCTCATCAGACTGTACGACAGACATCCTGCGGAATTTCAAATTAAAACTGTCAATGACGATGTGATCAGATATAGCCTTTATGATATTAGAGGTTTTCTGGCGCTAGGTGAAAGAAGAAGACCGACTCCGTTTATACGTTGCGTATCATTGCCGGAGTATATAAAGCAGTGACTAGATGGTAATTGAAATTTGCTACTATTAAGCCATGTACATGCTTTATAATAAATACATTTTCAATTTTCACTTGCGGCGCTTACTACGATACTTGAAAAATTAAATGAAAATGATATTGAATTGAAAATTATTTGAAAAAGTGATGATTTATCCGACCTTTCGTATTCTATTCAAAATTAAAATGTTCGAGCGTTTGGTCTTCTTTCAATTATTTTATTCTGCAATATTTCGCTGCGCTGCATCGTCAGGAAGATAAACACAATTATTAATGAAAACTGAAATGAATTTTTAATTAATAATTGTGTTTATCTTCTTCACGGTGCTACCCAAAGGGAAGCGAAATATTGGAGAATAAAATAGTTGAAAGATGGCCAAACTCGAACATTTTAATTTTGAATTATTTGAAAAATCACACTATTTTTTTTATAAAAGGTTTCACAATAGCACACAGCGTTAGCATCACATACGTGGTTGTTGTACAACAATAGTCTCTGCCTTTAAATATTATGATAGGATTGATGTAGCGGCAGCGAACAAACAAGCAGGTCGTCGTCGCCACAGAGTATTGAATAGTATAGAGAACTCATGGAACGAATTGTATAACTCAAAAGCACTGGCGAATGATTCAAAACGTATTTCTTTTTGTCATAACTTGGTCCAGTCATAATTTTGATGTAAAACATTGATGCCTATTGAAACATTTATGCTTTTTGTATTGTGTTTTGTAATATCATTGTTGAAATGTTGCATTTATATTGAAATATTCTACAAGGAGAATAAGATTCATTTATGCTCTTTTACTCAGACTCTCGACATGAGAGCGCAAAAAGAGTGCAATAAGTTCTCCATACTATTCAATACTTTTTGTCATCGGTCTGTTTATGACAAAACAAAACCAATTATTTCATGAGCTAAATATTGCTTTATTTATTTTAACAATATTACATCTAATGTTAAAGCAGATGTAAGAAAAAAGAGAGTGCAATAGCAAAAGATCCTTCAGCACAAAAACTATTCTTTTTTTACTTTCCAATGCAACATTTACTAATGTGTTCATAGAAATCGAACAGGTGCCGTGTAACAAAAAGGTGTTAACACATCAACCATCATCGTAATTTTTCATGCCTCCATTAATGTCCGATTTTGTCCAAATTTCCACCACACGCTGAAAAATCTGTACTTTTTATTTTTATTTGGATGCAATTATAGTTTGTGTTTGAAGCTTGTCGCAAATATAGTATAGTGTCCAAACACATTGTGTTTCCTATGTGTTATGTGTTTAAGTGATGTATGTGTTTATGATACAAATACAGCTTTGTTTGTGATACAAATATAGCTGTGTTTGGCGCACTATTTACTTTATTTTTTGTCGCTATGCTTTGTCGAGAGCAATATAATAAAAGAGGGACAAAGAGAGATTGTTCTCAGTCTAAGTTAATGTTATTGCAAGTGTATAACTGCATTTTTGCATTATTCTTTCATTCAGTGATTCATAAATATTCCTGAATGCGTGTGTAAATGAATTGAGTGTGTCTTATGTGGACTGATCTTTGGCATTTGAGTTTCATGCATTCAGTCATCAATTGTTCGATTGCGAGGAAACACACGAATGCTTCGACGTCAGAACTATATGTAAGTATGAATCTTTGCAAGCAAACATGATAACGATTGAATTTATATAGTGGACTTAGAACTTGCAAATATACGAATATTTGGAGTGTGTTCCCAACATATACATGGTTCCTGCAGAATGTGTTACAGAGGCCGTTTTTCTACAGTAAGTACAGTGTATTTATTTTGCCGCGATTCATAAATATCCATCGAAAAATTAGTAATTTTCTACAAGGTATTTGGTAACTGTGGGCCGTCGGTGGTGCAATGGTTAGTGTGCGGGGCTCTTGTACATGAGAACGTGGGTTCGATCCCTGCTCAGACCACCTTAAATTTTTTTCGACGGCGGTCACCTCGCTTAGTGATGGCGACACTATCGAGTAATTAGCCATGAAAATGCTTCTCAAAAAAACGTTCGGAACCGGTGTAAAACTGTAGGTCCCAATCAGTGAGTGTAAAACTAGAAAGCGCACATCTCACTGATTGTGAGAAGCTCTCCCCAATCCCTTCATGGGATGTTATGGGACACCATTTTTTTTTTTTTGTTAAAAATATGTAACGTCCTAATGTTTGAAGTTTGACCTTGATTAGCAACGTTTTAACGTTGGCCGACTTTCCCCAAATTTTCAGTGTAATATTTTTTACACCAAATGCCATAATATTGCTCGCGTGAATTTCAAAATAAAAGAACAAAATGCCACTCTAATGCATATGGATAACTAAGCAATGAACGTTAGTAGTTGTGGTTTCCAAAAATGAGCAATAATCTAATTTCCAGACTGCACACAAAACAAAACAATGACGTTTGTGACAACACATACAAATAGAAGAAAATACTATCAGCTGATGATATTTTCTTTACTATTGACATTGATCGATTTAATTTGAATACTTTGAAATAACAGCCATGGCTGGCATTTATTCTATTTTAAATTCATATTCTACATCAAAACAACATAAACAAGATCCGGATTTCTACAAGAATTGTATGAATAATCGATGATCTGGTGTAAATTTGGAAAGGCCCCAACGTTAGCGCTGGATGAGTCAGCCGCAATAATTTTGACAACTAACCTAATTTCGTTAATTAAATATTCAAAATTGGATGGATGTGAGAGTTGCCTTCAGAATTTCCAGTTCCACACAATTATGTCCCAATAACCTTTGACGATTATGAATAAATAATGTTAGAAGTTGAAAGTAATTACAATTATAAAATGTAGACATTTTTGTAAAAATATTTTAATGACTCCCGGCAACATTAAGTGTTATGGTTTCTCACACTTCTTGCTGGGCTGTCTGTTGTTTTGTTAATGGTAAATTTCACAGGTATTTTTTTTAAGTTTATAATGAAGAGGGGATTAAGCATGAGGAGGAGTACATTAAGTACATTAGATTGACGACAACATCGCCGGTGAGCTGTTCCAGTGCAGAAAAAAAAACATGTGTTTGACTGTATGTGAATGTTGTCGTTAATATACATACCAACAAATTGCTATTAAGCTGAATCATAGCAATTTAAATGCGAATAAGAACCCCAAAAAACAAAGATGAAAAATAAAACAAAACCAAAAGCATGACAAAACAAAAATAAAGATGTGCACACTCAGTCAAAACAATCGCACAGCAGCAACAATTTGTTAATGTTTATAATACAAATTTACATTTTGTTTGTTAAGTTTTATATGTTAAATAAAAACGCACATACTACTACCAATTTAATTGTTATTAATGTTTTCTTTGCCGCGGAACAACAGAGATTACAGCAACAATGGGTTAGGGGTATTTTTTCAAGTCTAGGGTTGCCACACGCAATGGTGTTTACTGCAATTTAATGTTAGTTTGTAAATATTTTCAAAAATTATAAAAAATTAAACTATTTCAGTGACCACCTAGGCATGGCATCAGCTCCCTTCTCCACAAGTATTTAGGTATATCATCACACATTATAGGGATAAACAAATCTCAAGTAAGCGAGAATTGCCTAAACTCCTACTTGTGCGAAAACATCCACAACAATACTTTGCCATAACCGTCAATGATGATATGCCTTGGTCGAGCTGATGATATGCCTTGGTGGGCATATCATCAACCTGTGTACTAAGTTGTGTCTTTAAAATAAAGAACAATTTTACTATTTTCAAATTTTTAAACAAAGTGTTTTTATTTTGGTGGCTCAAGGAGACAATAATTATCTTAAATGTTTATAGTACTTTTTAATAGATATTGATCTTGAACCGAACAATTATTAAAAACATAACAACTGAAAGATCGAATAATATAAACTCAATAAAATAATATTCGTAGTAGTCACCACGTCAACGAATTGTAACGAAGGAATTATTGGAAAAGTGGAAAATAATGTAAAGAGCAACAACAATTCCTTGTTCGTTTAGCGAAAATAGATATATTCACTGTTTGCTACATACTGTTCTCCGTACATATCTGCTTTCGGCAAACGGTGATTTGTTCACATGGACATATCCACACTCAGAGAACAAATTGATTGAGAAGAGGTTATAGCAACCGTAAATTCGGCTGTTACCACTGAATTGCGGTTGCCACAACCGAATCGAGGTTGTCAGGAACGAATTTAGTCGTCACAACTGAAATTCGAATGTACCAACCGAAAATGGCACCAAATTCGGTTGTAGTAACCGAATGTGGCATCAATTCAGGCGCAACAACCGAATTTGGTATCAATTCGGTTGTCACTACCGATTCAATTCGGTTGTAACTACCGAATTTGGTATCAATTCGGTTGTTACTACCGAATTTGGTAGCAATTCGGTCGCAATAACCGAAATAATGCATAAGTCGGTTGCAACGACCAAATTCGGCGTCAATTCGGTTGCTGTAACTGAATTTCTCATGAATTCTGTAGGCCCAACCGAATTTCATTTTCAATTCGGTTACCACAACATAATTCAATGTATTTAAAATTTGACGTTTAAAATTATAAAAACAAATATTTTATTAAAAGAAGTTAAATAATGTATATGTTTCTATTGACGGTATTGTTGGTGGTTATTAAGAAAGGTAAGTAAAAATATTGTAATTGTGGTTTTTGTGTTAAATCGTCTTATTTTGCAGAGAATGTCCAAGGTGATATCAAGAGTTTTGTATCTTTCCAAGTTCGGTAGTTCGAGATATGCTGCAATAATCTGTGTAGGAAACGGTTTAGTACCTAAATGAACAGATACAACACGCCAGAATTGGTGTGGTGATCCTTGATGGCCGGAACTTCAAAAACTGTCGGTACTGACATATAAAATAAATGTGTTATTCTAAAGCTTACCCTATATAAATACCTTTATTTTCTCGCTCTATGCTCTCCCTGCTGTGACAACCTTACATTTCTTTCGACCTCGCTTAGTGACGGCGACACTATCGAGTATACCGGTGTAAAACTGTAGGTCTCAATCAGTGAGAATAAAACTAGAACGCGCACAGCTCACTGGTTTGTGAGAGGCTCTCCCTAATCCCTCCATGGGATGTAACGGGAAACCATTTATTTATTTTAATGTATTTTATAAGAATACTGGATAATAAATCATTAGTTAATAATAAAAAAAATCCAAAATTCATTTCTGACACTATATAAATTCGGTTGTGACAACTTCTAATGAGGTTGTGATAACCTCCAATGAGGTTATGTCAACCTCTACTGAGGTTGTGTCAACTTCTAATGAGATTGTGACAACCTCTACTGAGGTTGTGTCAACTTCTAATGAGATTGTGACAACCTCTAAATTCGGTTACGGCTAATTCGGCTGTCTCAACCGAATTTTTCTGTGAGTGCAGATTTTATTACTGTTAGTAAAATACAAACTCACTAGACTGGGCATATCAGCTCTTGGAATACGGTAGAAATGATAATATACCAGTGTAGGAACAAAAATTAATCACGCTTATTACAATTGTCGTCATCAACATAAAGCGACGTCGTCTTGTGACGACAGTTGAAAATCGGTATTTGTGTAGTCGTTATCGGTCACCAACAACGACTATCGACACATATTTGGTATTTTGTAACTAGAATTGGCGTCGACATTGAATTGAAACGAATCTATTTCTGTCGACACAGTTTTTGATAACGACTTGAAGAAAATTCCCAATTTTTTTCTCAATTTAAGAAATGTTCAGTTTTATTTTTGAATTATGGATAAAAAAATTTAGTTCGAAACTTTTAATGGCGGACGGAAACCCACAAGGAGAGTATGCAGGAGTTTTCCAGAACAGGATCCGCTTTATATGACCTATATGCCTGTTCTGCGCCCTTTCAGTCATGCAATTGGTGTAATATTAGCCTGATATCTTTCAAACAAGCGGCCGCTAACGAAACGTACAGTTCAAATCCTTTAAGATAGTCGAATGTTCGGTCCATGTTGAATTTGATGAGTTCATTTTTTGCTCTCCATTATGTCCTTGTCTCCAATACACGCAGCTCTGGGGCCAATAAATGCCGTATGTGCCTCCATGGAGAACACCTCTCGATTCACCGCTTCCATTCGCCTAACTTGGTGATATAGGGCGTCTACATCCAATAACTTCCAAATCGGAGTCGATATGATTACGATAATTAAATACTTGTTAGGAACTTGGAAAAACTTTTACCAAATAAAATAAAATAATAGAAGTACAGACGTAAAATGTTCTTCTTCCTGCTTTCATTCACTACGAATGACAACTTTGTTTATGTTTTTAATAGGTTATCGATAAACAGTCGACGTCGTCTCAAGCCAGTTACAGAATACCACACTAGCGTTGATGTGACGACGATGTTGACACGAAGTGGTGTTGAAATAAAAACGACAACGACGTCGACGACGACAACCGTAATAAGGGCGAATAAATAACTAAATATTTTCCCATTACATCCCATAAAGGGACAATCACTGAGCCGTGCGATTTCCAGTTTTCACTCACTGATTGTGACCTACAGTTTTACACCGGTTCCGAACGATTTTTTGAGAAACTACCCTATAGGAAGCCTAGGGCTAAATGTATCCATGTCACCACTTTTGTTGACTATTTTGGCGACTTTTTGGTGACATTGGCAACAAAGCGTCTACACTTTTCACTTTGCCTTTTGCAATTTATGACAGTTCCAAAGCTGAGCATCGTCTTGATTCTTTTATTGTGTTATTTTGTTAGATTAAAAATACACATGAGTGCGCGCAAAATAAGAGTTTTTTATAAAAAAATAAATAAAGAAAAGTGAATTTAAAAAGCAAATACACGCGTAATTTCTTTAACAAATATCAAATTGTAACAAAACAAATGCACCTGTTTGAACTTATACCCCTCCACATATTACTTGTTTGTATATTTAGTAAAACTTAGAAAAGAGTAGACTAGAATTATTAAAATGTACTACTGAATCTCTGTTTCCAATGTCTCCATGTAGTTCCATAAGAACCGCCTAGTCAATAGTTCTAAGGTCAGTAGTACATTCTCAATGACAAGCACATGTTAAAGTCTACAACAGAGAGACAATAGTGAATCAGTACAGTTTTACTATCGACATTTCCTTCAGGGTATTTCATGGCTTATTACTCGATAGTGTCGCCGCCACTAAGCTAGGTGGTCGTCATTGAAAGAAGTGTAAGTTGGTGAGAGCAGCGATCAAACCCACGTTCTCTCACACAACAGCCGCGCACACTAACCGTTGCACCACCGACGGACACATTAGCAATACAGAAGCATTACACTGCGATATAAAAAATATTGAAGTAAAAATACCTGGGAAGTGATTTTATTTTTGATGTGTTAACATCTATAGGTGAACACATGTAAACTACACACAGAGTTAGCATCACATACGTGGTTGTTGTACAACAATAGTCTCTGCCTGAAAATAAGAATGAATAGTATAGAGTTAGCATCACATACGTGGTTGTTGTACAACAATAGTCTCTGCCTGAAAATAAGAATGATGGGAAGCAGGTCGTCCTTGCCAAAGAGTATTGAATAGTATAGAACTCATGGAACGAATTGTATGACTCAAATCACTGGCGGCATCTGGCAAATGTTTCAAAACGTACTACTACTCTCTTTTTGTTCATAATTTTGATGTGAAACATTGATGCCTTTTGAAACATTTATCCTTTTTGTATTGTTTTATGTAATAACATTGCGGAAATGGTGCATTTATATTAAAATATTCTACAAAGAGAATAAGACTCGTTTATGCTCTTTTACTCAGACTCTCTACGTGAGAGCGGAAAAAGAGTGCAATAAGTTCTCTGTACTATTCAATACTGTTCATCGTCGCTCTGTTTATGACAAAACAAAAACAATTATTTCATTGAGCTAAATATTGCTTTATTTATTTTAACAATATTACATCTAATGTTAAAGCAGATGTAAGAAAAATGGCAGTGCAGTAGCAAAAGAGCCTTCAGTACAAAAACTATTCTTTTTTTATTTTTCAATGTAACATTTACTAATGTGTTCATAGAAATCGAACAGGTGCCGTGTAACAAAAATGAGTTAACACATCGCCCGTGAGTTCGAAAATTCATTGATTTTTGTTAGGTGTTTCGAGTAGAACAATAATCCATTTGTGAAATTCCCCAAAGACCCGCAAATGTTGACATACGGGTAAAAACCCGGGTTTTCGTACATTTTTCGATTACAAAGCTGTAACTAAGGTTGTTATCAACCCATTTTCAGTTGCTTAAATGAGTTGGAAAGATGGAACCTAGACCTTTCGAATGATGTATACGTTATTTAAGAACACTTTAGAAATCTGTGTGGATTTGTCGAAGAAACACTTTTTTAATTCTTTCGCAATTTTTTCAACTATAGCGATATTTTAACGGATTATATTATAGGGAAACCGTACTACTTTTGTATTTATTTAAAAAAAAGTCATATTTACTAAGGAGTAAAACGCAACTTAGGTTTTAAAAATCCGTGGGTAATTGACTGAGTTATTGAAGTTTTTGTTTAAATTTAATTATTTGAAAAATATACAAGTTTTGGTCATTCAACTCAAAAATGTGTTCTTGTGCGTTGTCTTTTAAATTCAGCATTATTAGTTTGTCTTTAACGTGAACAGCAATATTCTGAAATCATCTTTATTTTATTTTTTCCTTCAAAGCGATTTTCAATTGTAGCCATTTCTTGGTGAAAATGTTCCCCTTGTTGAACGTTGAACAGGTCGAAGTTATGTGGGATGAAGTCCAAATGCGAATGCAGAAAATTTCCTTCTTTCGAAATTACCTAAGTTACAGCCGTTTAACCCCAAAAAATGCGAAAACCCGGGTTTTTACCCGTAGTCAAGATTTTGGGCGTGTTTGGGAAATTTCACAAATGGTTTCTTATTTTATTCGACAGCATCTACTAGAAAAATAGTAATAGAGAATGCGGTGTTGGACCCACCCCAGAAGATAAAATATTCAAACCCAGTCGAAAGCCGATCACGCATAAACCTTGTAATACAATAAATAGTATCATAGCCGCGAAGACGATATGGAGCCTACCCCAGAGGCGAAAATCCACAAGCGCGGCCGAAGACCAGTCAATATGTCACACGAAAAAAGTAAAGTCACCGTGTAATTCGTAAGAAAACTCACCCTTATTACGGTTGTCGTCATCGCACAAAACGACGTCGTCTTGTGACGACAGTTGAAAATCGATATTTGTGTTGTTGTCGTTATCGATCACTAACGACGACTGTTGACACATATTTGGTATTTTGCAACTAGAATTGGCGTCGACATTGAATTGAAAAGACTCTATTTCTGTCGACACAGTTTTTGGTATTGACTTGACGAAGAAAGAAAAGAAAGAAATTTCAAGTTTTATACCCGAATTATGGATTGACAAATTACAATTTTTAGATCGCAACTTTTAATGCCGGACGGATATCCCAAGGTGGGTATGCTGCAGGTGTGTTCCAGAGTAGGATCCGCTTTATACTTATGGCGAGTATGCAAGTGCAACTGTCTGTTTGGCGGGAAATGCAACGAACAAACGGTTCGTTTTAATGCTAATTTATTGGATTGGATTTATTGAATTTATACAAACAGATGAATTAAAAATCATATTGAGTATTTGAATCGCATGGTTTATTGCCTCCAACGTCCCTATTGTGGAAATTGTTTTCTGAGCTGTTAACACTGCCCACTAGGGTGGAGCGATTTTATACAAAAAAAAATTAATTTTAATTTTCCTCTTGACCTGTGTGCTCGATTGGTGTCTTTTTATATGGTTAATGAAATGACAAAATTTGAACTCCTAAATGTGACGTCTTCAGGTTCCTAGATGACCTCGAAAATTTACCCAAAATTAAAATGTATAAATAACAAAATAATTGTGTTCATATTACTAGTTGCAGCTCTCCGCTTGGTTTTCTTCGCAGAAAAACAACCCAGAACCCACCACGGGGATGTGGCTGCAAATCGGGTTCCACCCAATCCCACCCTCCCAATTTAAATAATTCAAAAGTAAACAAAACTAACCGAAGCTACTCACAGAAATGTTTTTTGGTTTCAACTTTTGGGAATTTTTGTCTTGATGATATTCTAGCTCTTATAAATCCATCACGTGATGTCGTGCCACAAACTAATGAAGAAGCTTCAGTAACCAACTTTATATGCCGTTCAACCGCTTGCGTATGGCATGGGAATTTTAGTACTTCAATCTCATCAGGAACGTCTAAAATCATTTCTGAAAGTTCATCGCCACTTACGTTTTTCATTATAGGAGGCTCTGTTATTTCAACTGACTGCCAGTCTACCAAGTCAACATACTCTTGGGCATCAAAATTAATAGGTGGTACTTTAAATTCGCGAACACTTTCGTCTCTATTCTGTGATCGGCACTTTAATATGCGACGTAAAGATATCTCACGGATGTGTTTTCGATCATCAGCCAACATGGCGAGCAGTACATTCTCAGGGTGACCAAAATAGCTGTTTCGTTGAATAACTGAGTCCACTATCTTTTTTATTTCACTTGGTAAGTACCGAGACGATTT
Organism: Phaonia tiefii; assembly: GCA_963931995.1. NCBI lineage: Eukaryota > Metazoa > Arthropoda > Insecta > Diptera > Muscidae > Phaonia > Phaonia tiefii. Next base: position 214,129,156 of record OZ008371.1, read on the forward strand.
TATCATATGAATAGATGTCCGTATTTGCAGGACCATTGGCACTTAATTAGAAACCAAGTAGTCGCATACACCTTAACAACATACTCCGCCAAAATTTTTAATTGACTTGACGGATCTTTAATATAAATATACAAACGGAGTATTCTATTGGCCGTTGTTAGCCACCTGGAATGAGATATCTTTCCAGGTTGCCTTTCGGCAAGATGCGTCGGAATCAGCCCACTTTTGATTGCTAAGCACAGTCCACAAAGGTATTTTTGATCTGTGCTAAGTTTATCTATATTCACAAGAGGGAATTCATCATCTATTTTCTCAAACAACTGCCATTTGTTCACACCGATCAAGAAGTTTTCCGATAGTACCTGTAAAGCCACGAGGATCATTTGTTTTCCCATCTAACTGCTGCATTAAATGGCGGAGCGCTAGTTCGTTATCGTGTAACAAACATATGAACCATTGAACTGGCTTCCCAAGTGAGAGTTCTATTTGTCTAATAACACCATTTTTCAAACCAGTATTGACAACGGTCCCATCACAACCGACAACCTCTAAAAAAAATAAATAAATGGTTTCCCATTACATCCCATGAAGGGACTGGGGAGAACTTCTCACAATCACTGAGCTGTGCGCTTTCCAGTTTTCACTCACTGATTGGGACCTACAGTTTTACACCGATTCCGAACGGTAATTTGAGAAGCTTTTTCATGGCTAGATACTCGATAGTGTCGCCGTCACTATGCGAGGTGGCCGCCGCCGAAAGAAAATTTGAAGGTGGTCAGAGCCGGGTTCGAACCCAGGATCTCATATACAAGAGCCGCGCACACTAACCATTGCACCACCGACGGCCACAACCTCTATCGTACTTAAATCTTCATCCAATGAGTCTTTTAGGAAGTTTATGATGCTGTCTTTAATGGACTTCGCGCTATCGTTTTCTGGAGATACGTGTCCCATGTATTTGGAGCCTGGTTCAGCCAATATGATACGTTGACTTGACTCTGTTTTTTCAAAAACTAATGTTCTGTCTTTTCTCCCATCAAAGTAAATTCCAATAATTGAAGGAAGCTCGTCATCTGTCCCTCTTTTAATAAGACCCGTCCTACATTTCTTGCGTTCCCTTCTAATTTTAGATCTGTCAATAATTTTAGTAGTGTCCTCTTGGGATATCAATCCCAAATCTTTCAAAACAGCGTTTGCAATAAGGGATGCTGATCTGTCAGATACGCCGACCCTGTTACATGCTTCTGCAAGGTTCGTAAGTTTTAATCCCGTGTTGTATGGTACCTTTAAGCCTTTTGATGATGACGGATGCTCCGATCCTTGTGGTGTAAGCATACCTTGATTTGCAGTCATGCCCTCATCAATGTTTCTACATTTACCTTCAGTGCTTCTTATGGACTCCGGATCGGACAAAACACTATCATGTATACTCTCGTTCTTAGATTTTTGATCTTTCTTCTTCTAATACTTTCCTTTTTATTGATTTCAAATTTTGCTTCGTAATTTTTACATCTGTACCTCCTATCATCATTTTTCTTGTTGTTCTTTGATCTAATAAAAAGTTTCTTTCACAAAGTGGCACCTTAACTTTACAGAGGCATTTGGAAAAATCATCACATTTGCAGGGTGATATGTCAAAAAGTTTTGAACTGTTCTTCTTAAAAACCTCAATTTTTTCTAGGCACTTCTTATTATAGGCTGATTTTTGGTTTTTCTTGAGGACCTTCCATTTTTCATTATAGTCTTTTATTTTTTGTATTATTTGTTGATGAGATATTGTAGGGAGAGAAGCTTTTTGCCATATCTTTTTAATATCAATTAAAAGTTTCTTTGAAATATCCAAAACAATTGGGTCTTTGTCACTTTCAGATTTCAAACACTCTCTCTGCCACAAAAAGCATCTCATAACGTCCGAGTAGGTGGGAAGCACGTTAGGATAAAGTTCACTAGAAGTTCCAAATATAGGATCCTTCACCCGCGTTTTCGGCATAATAAAAATTTAAATTCTTCACTTTTCTTAACTAAACAGAAAACTCTCGCAGCGTAACACACTCGATCGAGCCCAGTTCAGAACTAAACTGATTTTATTAGCAAACGAACAAAAGAAAATCTCCCCCACACCACTATGTAGTTTACTGTTTTTATTTCCGCTGAAATGTGTCTGCCCTCTTGTCTCCCCCAAATGACCCGCCGGCACAGACAAAACTATTGGCAAACAGCAAAAGTGACAAAATTGTAAGTGTAAATTGTAATTGTAAAATTGAGGGCAAGGCGCAAGCAGTCAATCGGTTGGTTGGTAGCATCATTCTAGACACTTCTTCTTTCACCATCGCATTCATCAGTCGCATTATCGGACTCATTTGCGCGAGTCAATGCACCACATACAACATTTGAACTTACATGAAAGGAAATAAAATAAAACTACATAATTTTGTATATATCTATTGAATATAAAACTCGTGTAGAATTTTATTTCTTTTGAGCAGCTACTTTTCCTTACAAGTAAGTAGTAACGGAAACAACAAAAAAAGTTGTCCCGGATATTGGAAAGGCCCAATGGCCCCATCCAGTGATGTTTACAGAAAAAAATAAGATACATCATAAATAACACTAGCGATTAAAAAACTATAAGAAAAATATGTTAGAGAATTTAAATTCAAAGTTACTAAAATGAATAATAATAAGAAATTTCCCCCCCCACCTAGGAACCTGAAGATGAAGTCCGATAAGAGTGAGATTTTTTTTGGTTCATACTTACCCTAAAAGACATTCATTCCGATACCAGGCATTATCAGATTTCAAAATTCAGAAAATTGCTCCACCCTACTGCCCACTGCCCTGCATCAAATTTAGCTGCTGGAATTGAGTTCCTTCGGGGATCACTTAGAACTAAAGGCATCGGTGTCTTCAGTGTCAAGTGTCCACCAGTAGATGCATTGCCGTGGCAGTGGCTGTTTTCTTGTTGTGGCACATACGCCTGCTCTATCAGTCATGCATTTGAAGTCTTTTCATTTTAAGCGAACCACAGACTTGTAATTCATGAGCATGAGCTTGGTCGATAACTTTTTATCTAACTGATGAATTTAAAAAAATATTACCAACAAATTTTGTAAACATGATAGTGATGCGAACAACTTCGATTACACTCTTATTTGGTATATCAAGAATGTTGGTAAATCGACAATAAACATCAACGATAGCTGGTGTTCATGCTCATGAATTACAAGTCTGTGGCTCGCTTTAGTCTAATACAGTGGTGGTCCAGTATAACGAACGCCGATATAACGAACGCGTTTTTCTAGTCCATTGATGACTCTAAATAACGAACGGTTGAAAAATTAAGTATTCTATATCTGTGGTCACAAACAATAACAGCCTAACTCGAGTTAGGACAAAATTGAAAAAAAAATTTTGAGAAATCACCGTGCTCAAATAAGCAACTCTTTTTTGTTAAGAAGTAAGTAAAAGAATTCGTTTCCTTGTTATCTGTATCAAAGTTATCACAAACACTCCGACTCCTGATTTCCAGTAAAGATATTAAACTTTAAACTGCTCTCCCTGAGAATTTTTAGAATCGACTTAGGCTGTTATTGTTTGTGAACACAGATATAACGAAAGCTCTCTTTTTCTATGCTTTGTTTTATTCTTTGTTATTTTTGTTTGTTTGCTTTGTGCACTTACACATAGAAAAAATTTCATTTGCCTAATTTTTAAAAAGGAAAGTTCCCGTTTATTTGCTGTGAGATTTGTTGACCACTGGTTGCGTTAAGTGGGGTACACACTAGCGATCATGTTCGTCAGTTTTGCTCATATTTCTCTTGCTTGCGTGTGTGACCGTTAATTTTCGTCAGTCAACAGTCAACCACAAAAATTTTTGTGGTTGAGTGACAGTCAGCGGCCATATTTGTTTTTGACTGATAGTGTGAACCAAAAAGTGTCAGTCAAGCGGATTTTAAGGAGATTGCAAGAACAAGCTATTGACTTCAGTACAACAATTAAAAAAAAAAAACACATATTGGAGATTTTTTTTCTAAAAATAAATAATTTTGCTCATGTATGTAAATTTTTTCCTTTTTTTTAAATAAATGAATTAATATAATACGAATAGAGTTTAACTTGCTACTATGCTAATATTTATGAAAAGAAATATATATGTATTTCGATATAACGAATTTTCGATATACCGAACGACCCTGGACATTATATCATTCGTTATACTGGACCACCACTGTATTTGTAAACAAGCGGCCGCTAATGAAACGTACAGCTCAAATCCTTTAAGATAGCCGAATATAGTCGGTCCATGGTGAATTTGATGAGATCATTTCTTACTCTCCAGTTCGTTCTTCTCTCTAATACATGCAGCTCTGGGGCCAATAAAGGCTGCATGTTCCTCCATGGAGAGCTCGTCTCAATTCACGGCTTCCATTCTTCTTAACACAATTTGTATTGATGTTTTTTGTTATAATTAATATAAAAAACTTTCCTGAAGAAGATTTCCAAAGGAAAAGCAAAAAAGTTTTATGAATCTGCAGAGACCTTAAGCTGGAATAACTAGTCGAGAATAATTTACAAACATAATTTTAAAAATATTCAAACCGATTTGAAAATAAGACTTTAAAGTAAGCACAGTTCAGGCAAAATCAAACCACATGTACATTCGAAATCTTTGTGATTGTAATAAATTACATCTTTGCATACAATCCTGCCCGAACAAACTTCTTACATGAAATATCTTCGTAAATTCACGCATGTATAAATTCCAAATTTTATGGTGATTATTCTTTTCTTTGTCCAACAATTACCTGGCAACCCTGCTACTACTATATGTTCCATGCAAAATACCCCAAAATGAGAGCCGAGTAATATCTATCAAAATTCAGTCGCTTCTTTGCGTAGCAGCACCCGCGACGTCTTAAGTGCCGGCTGCAGAGGCAGAATCCCATGATTTCTGTGTAAATGTGTAAGTTTGTAGCAGCGCTGGTCACTGCTACCTCGCTGCGAACGTTGGAAACCAAATCAAAACACTTGTTTTTTTGGTGCAGATCATCACAAATCAAAGAGTCAGTCAACAACAGTTGGTTTAGCAAATCTCCCTACACCAAATACAAAGTATAACAACACTCACTCCGCACACACACACACACACACAGCAACGCATCCGTACATGGAAGAAAAGGAACAGCCAGAAGAAGAAGAAGAAGAATACTACAATAATAAAAATAATAATAATAATAAGCAAAAGAAGAAACGACACGACGAACGATGCGGCGACGACGACGACGATGCGCGCCGATGAAACAAATTCTGCCCATCTGTAAAGACGGCCGTCGTCAACTGCGAATTGTTAACGAAAGCTTCACCCACCAAAATAAAAAAAGCTGCTGCATATAAAAGGCACGAACTTAGCACAGATAAAGACAATCTCAAATTAACAGTGCGCGGACGTTGACACAGACGTTTCTGTCTCTCGAAAAGAAAAAAAAACGCTTAAGCTAAATAATTAACAAACAAAAAAATAGGTAAAGGAGTTCAATATCAAAATCTTATAACTTCAAGAAAGCAAACAAATGAAAAGAACTGAACTGAATTGCAACAAAACAAAAAAATGAACATAACAATTGAACTATACAGAGTGATACTTGCAAAAACAATAACAACAAAACTATTTAATTTTGAAACAAAAAAGGATTAAAAAACTTAAACAAAAAACAATTGTGCAGAAAAGAATTAAAGGAAATAGAAAAACAAAAAAAAAAAAACAAACAACTAAAATTTGCACAAAACAGTGCCAAGATTTTCTTTAGCCAATTTTAAATGTTACAAATTTTGTCCAATGGCAGAAAATGTGGAAAATGCAAAGCAACAATAACCATAGCAACAACGACAACGACAAACACAAAATCAGTGAAAAACATCTGTTGCATTCAATGCAAAACTCATTCAAATCAAATGGATAATTGTTCAAATGATTTCATTTAACGTAACGTATTTTGATTGATGGATGGATGGCTGGATGCGATGCGATGCGATGATGGCAATAAAACCCCCAATGTTTCTTGGCGACCATGTGCACAACCAGTGCTTTTTCAGTATTCAGTAGACGGACGGGACGACACATAAATTTATGAGTATTTGTTAGTTTTGTATTTAAAATTCTCCAAACAATGCCTGTCCAGCGAAGCACATTGGCAATGCAATCAAATGCAATTTATGACAACATTTTGAAAATCTTTAGTCAGTCGTCCAATCGAGCCTTTCTTCTCCTCCACCTCCTCGTCTCTGTTATTGGGCATCATAACATGTGTAAAAATGTTTGTTACTTCAGTCTTTTGTTTCTGCAAATGGCAACGATTATTTACTTTGAACGTTTAACAAAACCTTAATGTTTGACAACAAAATTAAGAGACGTTGCTGAGATAGCTGTCTATAGGTGCTAAATGCCAAGTCCACATATAAAGAAAAATATATTAGATGTCAAACAATGTGTTCTGGTCAAGTTTTATTCACCACCATGTGCATGACAAAAAATACTTGATAATTTTCGCAGTTCCTTAAAATATAGTCACGTGTGACTTGCTTCTGAAATATCACATTCTTAAAAATACAAAACGATACTGATATACATACGTATGTATGTATGTAGTATATATTTTTTCCATTTTTAATGAAAATTGTTGCTGGATGAAACAGCAAAATATTCTTCTGTGTTTATTCGCTTTTGAAATTGTTATGCACATATTCTAAGCAGAGAACATAAAAGAAATACAAAAGATTTAAGCAACGAACTTGCATTCAAAATATCTACATATCACATGTCCATACATACATACAAACATACACATGTGTGAAAGGAATAGAATAAATCCATGTTCCAGTAAACGTCCAACACCATGATGTTGACTCTTTCTAAAATATGATGGAAAATACAATAGTTATGAATATGAATATGAATAATTAAATGTATTCTGTCAATTCTATAAATAACAAAAAGTGCCAGAACATTTTGCCCAGCAGCCCCCACATTCACGCAAAATAATATTAATGTCGCGAGGGAGAGATGGAAGCAGGATTATGGCATAAAATGCTTCCGGCAATTTTATTGTGTTCTCAAACTTCAGTGGATTGACGTTTTCTGTGATTATTATTAAAAAAACTAGACTCGAAGAGGTTTTTATTTGTGATATCGAAAAACAAATTTATATTTTCTACATAAACAAAGAAATAAGCAAAAAAAAAAAAAACACCACCGGTTTCTACTTTCTATTTCGTTTTTAATTAAAACACAAAGATATAATTCGGTGGCTTGTGGTAAGAGAAAGAGGCAAAGAATAAAATAACAAAAAGAAATTCTTAATTCTTTGCTCATTTCAATCAATATTTATAAATGTTAATGATTATGTCTATTTATTTTCTTCATTATAAATGATAAATGGCATTTATTTTGATTGGGCCAAGTCACTTCAGTTTGCAACAGCCAATTTTATTTGAATATCTTGTGTCTTTTCGATATTTAAAGAAGAAGCAGAAGAAACTAGGGTTGCATTGATTCACCAGTTATTTGGTTTAGTTTACTTTCAACGTTCGCTTTGATTTGGAAATATCTAGGCGTATTTTGTATCTAACTGCCAACAAATATGGTAATGATTCATAAATTTAAACAAAAAACAGTCCATGTGTTTTACATGTTATACTTGTTATACAGCCGATATCTCTATCTGCATATTAGATTGTGAATGGCCAACGTAATTATTAATTTAATAATACGATACAAAAAAACAGTCGTTTAAAAATTTGCATTTTTATGATTCAGCTTAAATTCTGGATATATAAATTAATATATTGAAATGACGTTAATAAAATTAAAATTTAAACTAACCTAGCAAATTTCAGGTTTGTCTAATGCTTCAAAAAAAATACCAAAAAAGATTATGGTCATAACTGGGAGAAATGTTTGTTATTTGTTATACTTATTCGAGACATTTAGTACCTGAAACCATTAGGACCAAAGAATTGCAAAAGCCATAGTTAGATCGTATGATCTCTGATTAGTTTTTAAGGACATTTACGTAAATTCTTTTTCAAAGACGAATTAGGTTGAAACCCACATAAACCCCTTAATTTTGGAACAGTTTTCGAAAAATGATGGATAAAAAATATTACACACCAACAATGATGGAAATTTGTTAGAAAAAATATCGTGAAATATCTAGAATGTCAGAAAACTTTCAGTTTAACACTTCGATCGTAAAGATATGTAGAACCTTGACGAATAAAGTTCGTAATTTTTGAATGAAAATTATGGAATAATTTTGATTTTATTCGTTATAAAGAGAGTGTCTTTTTCGTTATTATTTTTTTTGAAAAACAAGGTCAAGATACTGGTCTTACTTGGACAGATTGTGTGTCACAACTTTCTACAAATTCATTGTGGAATAAATTTCACTACAAGTTGTCAAAGACAAAAATCGACTATTTTTAAGTTTTATAATAATTTTCCCAAAAAAATTTAAAAAATTCATTAAAATTAACGTTTTTTATTTTATTTATTTTGAGCTTGAATAAATAAAATAAAATAGTTAATTTTAAAGCCTTTATTAAATTTTTGTGAAAAATTATTATAAAAATTAAAAATAGACGATTTTTACCTTTGACAACTCTTAGGGAAATGTAATCCACAATTAATTTGTATTTCTATATCTCTATTATTAGAGACATAGTTTTTTTTAAAAAAAGCAATTTTGAAAAATGGATCGTCTTAATTCCTGGCAAACCGTATAGCTATTTCAATCCTATAAACAGATCTTCACCAGTGGTTGTTTGGATTGAAGCTATTGAAAAATTCATCAAACTAAATGCAAACGAATACTTATTTTAATTGAGAATTCCCCACTATACAATTGTTTAAAAAACAGAGAATTCCCCACTATGCAATTGTTTGAATAAATAAAACAAAACAGTTCTAATATAAAAACCGAATAAATAAATATCATGTTTGAAAATGTTTTATTATAGGCAGCCGTCAATTAAAATTTAAAAAAACATGAATTAACATTTAAAAAACATCAATTGAAATTTAAAAAACATCAATTGAAATTTTTGGAGAAATCAGTTGAAGTTTGAAAGACATCAATCGAAATTTACAAGACCAGACATTGACATTTACAAGACATTGAAATGGAGTTTTAAAAGATATTAATTGATATTTAAAGGACATGAATTGAAATTTAAAAGACAAGTTACATTTAGAAGACATCATTTGCAAAATTGAAAGACATCAATAGAAATTTAAAAAACATCAATTGAAATTTAGAAGAAATCAGTTGAAGACTAAAAGACATCAATTGAAATTTACACGTCATCAATTGGAATTTAAAAGACATCAACTGAAATTCATCATCACATTAAGTAAATAAGATATCTATTGAAAATTAAAAGACGTCAATTGAAATTTAAAGAATATGATTTAAAATTTAAAAGACAACCATTAAAATGTAAAAACATAAATTGAAATTTGGAATGAATCAGTTGAAGATTAAAAAACATAAATTTTAAGTTACAAGCCATCAAATGATATTCAAAAATTTAAAAGACATCAATCGAAATTGAAATTTACATAGAGTAATGTCATATACAGCTGTCATTCTTCTCATCTTGGCATTTCCTTTCACAATATTCGTGGTGCGATCGGTGCGATAGAGAGTTATTTGACCTAACTTGGAAGGTAGATTTTCAAAAATTGTTGATTTAAATTTTTCATGTCGTTTCGATAAAAAAAAACTGAAATTTAAACGTATTTTGGACTTTTTGTTATATTTTATTGATAGTATTCAAAAGACACCAAATGAAGCTTAAAAGACATCAATTGAATTTTAAAAATTCTATTTGAAATTTAAAAATTCATCAACAAATGAAACTTAAGATATCATTTGAAGTTTGACAGACAACCATTGAAATTTAAAAGACATCAATTGAAGTTTAAAAAATTACAATTGAGTATTTGTTTAGTTTTGTATTTCAAATTCTACAAAACAATGCCTATCCAGCGAGCACATTGCCAATGCAATCAAATGCAATTTATGACAACATTCTGAAATGCTTTAGTCAGTTTTTGAATCGATCCTTTCTTCTCCTCCTCGTCTCTGTTATTGGGCATAACATGTGTAAAAATGTTTGTTACTTCAGTCTTTTGTTTCTGTTAATTTACTTTGAACATTTAACAAAACCTTAATGTTTGACAACAAAATTAAGAGGAGTTGTTTGTGATAACTAATGCTGATAGCTGTCTATGAGTGTTAAGGCCAAGCCCAAATGTTAAGACAAATATTTTCGTTGTCATTTAATAGCCAAAAAAAATGTGTTCTGATCAAGTTTTATTAACAAAAAAATACTTGATAATTTTCGCAGTTCTTCACACTGTAGTCACGTGTGACTTGCTTCTGAAATATCACATTCTTAAAAATAAAAAACGATATATATTTTTTTTAATTTTGAATGAAAATTGTTGCTGGATGAAACAGCAAAATATTCTTCTGTTTTTATCCGCTTTTGAAATTGTTATGCACATATTCTAAGCAGAGAACATAAAATAAATACAAAAGATTTAAGCAACGAACTTGCGTCTGTTAAATTAACAAAACTTAAGTCTTTAAAATGTAATTTGATGTCTGTCAAAATTCAATTGATTTGTTTTAAATTTCAATTCACGTCTTTTAAATTTCAATTCACGTCTTTTAAATTTCAATAAATGCCTTTTAAATTTCAATTGATATCTCTTAAATTTGAAGTTATCAATTTTTGAATTCAAATTGAATTATTTTAAATTTCAAATGGAATTTTAAAATTTCAAATTAAATTTTAAACTTCAAATGAAGTTTTTTTAATTGTTATTTTTTTGTGTTTAAATTTCAAGTGGAAGTGATGTAGTTGCAGTCAATAAAAGGACATAAACAAAATGTAAAACTGGGGTCTGACGATCGCATCCGTTTCGTAACGTAATTGGTATTTTGGAAGTCCGATAACATGGATATTTGAATTAAAACTTAAGAAATAGTTTCATGAAGCAAGTTAATAGAAGAATAGGATTTCATCAATATTTGTAAGTTTTTTGGAAGTTACCACCAAATTGAGATTACGATACGAAATAGGAAATCCTATATGCTGAAAATAGTGAAAAAATCCTTGTTCTAAAAACATGGGCAGGAAATTCTGAGAATAGGTAAAAATCGATTTTTTCAAATATTTGCCGTGATAATGCAATTTACTAGAACGCTGATATATTTTTCGACTACAACAGTGTAATCTGTAATTGTCTACTTAACAGGAGAAAATAGGCGAGATTGTCACGCTCATTGTGGTACCTGCCTTACAAAAGGCTGGTTGGTCCTCCGGGTTGTCAATCCGATAAATCGCGTGAAACACTTGCAACCTTAATGAAATTAGGTATATGGCTTCAAGTCATCAAACGCTAATCACCGATTAAAATAAGGGTGATTTTGCCACGCCCATTGTGGTACCTCCCACACAAAAGTTGTTTGGCTGTCTGGTTGTTCGGAGCGAGAAGTCCCGCAAAACCGAACCAATCTTTATGAAATTTTGTACTAGTCACTATTTAGTCAAATGCCAGCTACTGTGTAATTAATAATGGACTACTGTGCCACGCCCAGATTCGTACTTTCCATACAAAAGTTTGGGCGTATTTCCGGTTGGCCGACTCGAAATCTCCAGCAAACCACAACCGATCTTAATAAAAATTTGGTACTGATCAATATTTTGACAAAAGCACCAGTGTAATACAAATTTAACAACTTCGCCATGCAAATTGTTGTATCTCTCAAATAAATATTGGGAGGAAAATTGTCTGGTAGTCACGATAAATCCCCAAAACCGCTTAGGATCCGAATAAGGTTGCGTAGTAGATAATGTATAGCGCAATGCCACTCTGCTATTGAATATGGTCACATTTCGTTCAACGTAAGGGTGAAATATATATGAATATATATTTTCAACAGAACTTGAACGCAATGGATATCTTAGGGTGAGGGTATGTTTAATTCGGTTCACCCGGCTGAAATTTATGTACTGGTTCATGATGTTTGTGTCTACAAAATGTACGAAATTTGTTGATCATGGTACAAATATAGGGTAGTAGCACTAGCATTGTTGTCATTTTCGTACCGAGTTATTGTCAAAATCAGCTGAGAAAAATGTCACACATACATGTACAATTTTGGATATATAAGTAAATATATGAAATCAAAAGAATCCCAATAAGCACATCCGATCCGAAGCCGATTCGGATCCGACTTCTCTGAATTGATTTCGAGATAGGGTGCGATCTCGATTTCAGATCGGATACTAAAGCGGCCGCAATTCCTCCTTCGATATCGAAACGAGAAATGTGTCCGATCTCGAAATGACGTCGGATCCGATCTCGAAATCGAGAACGGACCCGATCTAGAAACGAGAAGTGGGTCCGATCTCGAAATGAGGTAGGATCCGATCTCTAAATCGAGAATGCACCCGATCTCGAAACGAGAACGGATCCGATGTGTAAATCATATCGGATTCAGTCTCGAAATAATTTCGGATTAAAATTTGTACCGCATTTATTCGGTACAGCGTTACCTCCAACCACCTCGAATGTAAATTTTTTATAAATTAATTTATTTTGGAGCGTAGTTGCTTCTCTTAGTGAGTCGATCGTTGGCATACTGGAAGTATTTTTTACTGCGGCACTCCATCACTTCCAATCGGATCAGAGAAAACGAAATCTGATGTTACGGACTCAAACCAGATCCGAATCGGATCCGCGTAAGCGGAATTCGACGCGTCGGACTCAAATTGGATCCGAGTCCGAGTTTGTGCTTATTGGGAAACGCACCCAAAACCAACTTGGACATTTACACGGTACGATGCAATTTAAACAAAGGAAATCAACTGGGCTAACGCTGCTACCAAATATTTTTACCACGTTGTTGATGTGGCAAATAATGTTGTTGTCATTCTTTAGAAGTTCCTACCGAAACAGCTGAGTAAAATAGAAAGCTATGTTGATTTAATTTGCAGGCAATTTTATTTCAAATTGTTTGATATACCAGGCAATTTGTTCTTGAGTTACGCGCTTTTTAAATAAAGAAAAATTTGCTTCAAAAATCCTTTAAAAAAATCGAATACATAGGATTTGAAATCTCGACTATTTATGTGTTTAGGGGGCCATCGAGCCGTGTAATGAAACACGCCATCCTCATACTGTAAGGCCCTTGACCCCTCTGGTTTTTTTACATAGGTAAGTGAGTAAATAAGGGGACCATAAGAGGCTTCTGGATCACAGATATTTTTTTTATAATTCCGTTACGTAGTGTAATTATAAAATTAACTGACAAATTATTCCGATAATATTTCAAACAACAAAAACAGACATTCAGATGAGAAAATATTCCATAAGATGCCTGCATGCAGTTAGGCTATTTGCACAGTTCTCATAGACGTCATACATATATTACTTTGTCACCTTGCAGCAATTATGACATTATCACCTTAATCACAATGACGAGAATGTCTGTCTGTCTGTCGACTGGTAAATAAACATCCCCATACATACGAATACATGTATGTATGTTGGTAGCTACTTTGTCGCTTGGCCAAATCTGTTAACAATTTGTTTGATATTTTACGTAATGCGAAGCTTTAGTTTGTCTACTCATAAAGATGAACTTTGAAAGGGGGGGCGGGAGGAAACAAAATACTAATTCAATTATTAGCCGGTGTGAATCAACACATCTAAACACATCCGTCCAAAACTTCCATTCATCCAGTCAGCCACTTCGCAGATAATCAGTTTCTCATGTGAAACTGCATATCAATGTAAAATTCATTTTACCTTTTACGAGCGAAAAAATATACGAGAAAAGGCAATAATTTACTACTCTACCCAGCCAGCGGCGGCTGTTGACGTCAGAAGCGAAGACGATGTTGTAGTCCAAGTCATAGTCAAAGAAGCAAATAGTAACACGCAGTAGGGGAAGTGTTTTCCTATCCACTTGATTTCTACATTTTATATTCTATGCGAACGGGGCAGCAGGGCGGGATGGCACGCGGTTGAACTGTCAGACAGCGAGTGGTGGATATAACAAATGATGCTGGAATATTTTGACAAATTTGTTGGGCAACTTTATTAGTTGATGCCGCGTTTTGAATCAAACTCACTCGTATCTACACATGCACAGGTACTTAGTTACACCGCACATTACAAATATCGCACTTATACATCATGTTTGTGCATGCTTATGTCAAAAACCAGAAGGAAGTAAATTACTTTGCCAAGCCAATCGATTAAACATGTCGCAAATGCAATTTTACACAACTTAACGGCGGCGACAGACAACATTCAAGGGGAGGGGGGTGTTGGGGGGGGGGGAAGTTGCATACTCTTTTACACCTTTGCTAAACTCTATCGAGGAACGTTCAATGTTTGAGTATTGATCATAATAATAATGGTGGTGTCTTTAACAAACTCGCCATTGCCAATCAATTGCCAAGAAGACGAAGAAGAGAAACCATTTACCAAAAACATTTTTGGCCAATATTTCAGTTCTACACATTGAAGGCGAACATCTCCATTTGGAGTTGTTCATATTCATACTTACTTACATGTGTGACATATGTAAAATGTGTGTTTTTGTTTGTTGTAGTAGTAAATAACATATGACTGACTGTGTGTGTCCGATAAGTGTTTGTTTGTTTAGACGTTTCAGCAAAGACCGCTGTCATTTGTCTGTCTGTCTGCTGTTTTATTGCAATGTAAGAATCAACATTTTGCAATTTCCAATTTTGGGGGACATGTTCACACACACACACTCACACACAACCATCGACAAAACCAATTTGCACATTTACATAAAAGATGATAAAGATAGGACCTACATTGAAATATATTTATGTACATATTTCTTGGTACACAGTACACCGAGGTGTAAAATCAAATATACCACTTCAAATTCTAGTTTTAAAGAAGCAAATTCTTTAATGCTAAAGTAACATTAATTTTGTTGCTGTTAATGGATTTTTGGCGAAATAAACCACAGCCATCTTAGTTATTTGCATTTGATCCCATATGACTCCTTGCACTGACAATAAAAAAAAAGTAAAGACTAGCAATCAAACGAAACTCTTTTGTGGAATATAATAGAGGCAAATCAAAAGTTTTTCAAACAAACATATCATTTTGTTTGTAATAAATATATAAAACCGTTAACGGCAAACTGAAATACGTTTAGAACAAATGATGTATGGTTACGAGAAACGAAAAATAGTTGTAGAAACCCCCTGATCCGCATAGCTCAAAGGAAATCGTAAATATTCTTCTAACAAAAAACATTTTCAGTAAATGTTTCTTCATTGACCGCAAACGCGTTATAGGAACCCCAAACATGAAAAAACTTTTGCGAGAAACGAATACTATTTGCAACAAACTGCTTTTCGTTTACTACAAACGAGTTCTACTTCATAATGAACAGAATTTATAACGAATGGAAGTGTACCCTCATTTATAGAATTTTATATACAATTTTATTATATTTTTTCCCTGAATAGGAGTTGGACCAAGACACCATCAATGCACGCCCGCACGCACGTCTATCCCCTAAGCCATCACATTCGTAACGCGAATACGAACATCCCCTTAAGGCAGTGTTAGACTGTATTAGAGAAATCGTTGTTTATGTCAACATTTTCATTCGCGGCGAGCGAATGGAATAGAGTAAATTTGAGAAAAACTGACTGCAAATCGTTCTTTGACATATCTGCTATATTTCTGTCATTTCTTGATTTTCCTCAAAAAATTGCAACCCTGCATTTAAAATGCATTTTAAATGAAATGAAAAACACACAGAAAACTGCAAAAATCACTTTTATTTCGGTGTCTTTATCAAATGCGTAATCCACAGAGTAATGTCATATAGAGCTACCATTCTTCTCATCTGACATATCCCTTCACACTATCCGTGGTGCGGTCGGTGCGGTAGAGAGTTATTTGACGTAAATTGACTTACACCAGGAGGAATTCAAAAATTGTTGACTTAAAATTTTCATGTCTTTTTGATGGAAAACTGTGAAATTTAAACGTATTTTTGACTTTTTGTTGTATTTTATTGTTAGCATATACATATATTACACAAAAATGTTAACGCGCAAAACCAAATGCCGTTGCTGTTTTCTTGTTGGTTGGTTTGAGCCATTGCCTCCATCTGGTATTATTAAAGCAATACTTTCCAACCTGCAATGTCCATATGTAACTACACCGAACTTCGTAAATTTACTGAGTCAAATCGCTTCTCTATATGCCATTTCTCTATGGACAATAAAATCAAATTTAAATTCAGTTTTTCCAATTCACTCTTCTTCCAATTCTATGCTGTATCAAATTTACCACTAGGAGGTCGATCAGCTGTTTCATCGCAACCTCCTGTCATAATAAAATGATTAGCGGAGAAAGAATAATTTTGAAATTTAAAACACATCAATGGAAATTCAAAATATATCAATTGAAATTTAAAAAACATAAATTTAAACACGTCAAATGAAAATTAAAATACATTAATTGACATTTCAACAACATCGATTAATATTTGAAAGACGTCAATTGAAATTTAAAAACATCAATTGATATTTAAAGAACCATCAGTTGAATTTTAAAAATTGAAACGAAATTTGTCAGTTGAAATTCAAAAATTATTAACCGATTGATCTTGAACCGAACAATTATTATAAACATAACAACTCAAAAGATCGAATAATATAAACTCAAACGGAAATTAACCGATTTTATAGATTAGGGGTTTAAACTTCAATTGATGCATTTTAAATTTCAACTGATTTCAATTAAAATTCAATTGAAGTCTTTTAAATTTCAATTGAAGTCTTTTAACTTTTACTTGACGTGTTTTAAATTTTCATTGATGCGCTTTCAATTTCAGCGTATGTACTATAAATTGCAGAGTTTTTAAATTTCAATTGACGTATTTAAATTTCAAATAGAATATTTAAATTTCAATTGATTTTTTGTTTTAAATTTCAAATAGAATATTTAAATTTCAATTGATTTTTGGTTTTAAATTTCAAATAGAATATTTAAATTTCAACTGAGTTTTTGTTTTAGATTTGAATTGGAAATGGGGGTAGTAGGTAGCTGTGCTGTTTTGCCTAACACTTTGTTTTTATTGAGCTAGTCTTTTCAGGGAGCACCAATTTTCGGTATTCAAATCGAAAACTGATGCCTGTAATCAAGCTAATCTTCACACCTTTGATGATTTTCAGCCAACGGTCGTACTTAAATGAAGGTGGTAAGAATCCGATGCGATGGGTTCTCTTGGAATCAACTGCATTAAAAAGTGTACATGATTTTGTATATCCTTTGTCATCCATATTATGACAAATTGAAACCAAACGTTTACCTTTAAGTGGACAAAGGCCTCCTAATGCTATAAATTGATAAGCTCGATTATTAGCCGGCACTGTCTGCTATTTCATGCTATTACTTGCAAACGTACATACACTTTTGTCCGCTAGTGTATGTATGCTAAAATATTTCAACTAATTGCAGTAAATTTAGCAAATTCTAAATAATCGGCAATAACTTGGTAAATGACTATAATATTTTTTTTAAAATATAAAACCAATGAAATACTTAATATTAACAGCCTCCGCACCGTAATAAAAATCATTATTTAATGACGGTTTTGTGAAGAAGTTAATTTAAATAGTTCCCCCCAAAAATCCCAGACAATATAACGAACGATATGTGGACATGACAATAATCATTTCTTCTTCTTCTTCTTCTTTGTTTCAGCTTTTCTTGGATACGAGACAAAAAGAGAAACCAACAACAACAACAACAACAAAGACAGTGTAACGTTGCCCTACAAAATTTGTTGCATTTCATATCCACCAAATATCATAAAGTTTGTCGATTGGCGAATTATGTCACGTTGTCGCACATTAACTGTCGGCATATTGGCCGCTTTAGCGTTTGCCGCCACCGTGGTAAATGCGGCGCAATATTCCTCGAATATGTTCCTCAATGGCGATTACCAGAATGGCCTGAAATTTCATCCGGACGAAGAGTACAGATCGAACCCTGCGGCTGCATTCATCTCCATGTTGAGCAAGCGTGCCTCGCCCTTTGTAGCCCAAATGTACCTGCCATCGCTGCTGGAGTGCCGTGGACGCCAACAATGTGTGCCCAAAGATAAATGTACAAACGGTTACTACACCCAGCAGTTACCCAAAGTACAGGTGAGTCTTGAGCAAGTGCATAAGATAAGGAAGGCTGGGGAAAACCCCTCCCCCCACACACACATAGTATAACAGTTCATTCTAAGACAACACTCAACTGCAAAAAAATGGGGGGGGAAGAAAGAGGCAGGAATGAGTTGGAGGCTACTAGAGTCGAATACATGAAACGGGTTTCCATAATTTATTTATTATTTTTTGTATTTTATTTATCCCCCCCCCTGACAAGGGGTAGAAGATTGGAGGGGGGGGGGGGGGGAGGGTGATTTAAAAGACAGAAAAAAATTCAGGCAACAATGATTAATTTAAAATAAATGTGTTTGTCCGTCTGCTGCTGATGTAGACCCGGTATTCCGGCTGTGAGACTCAGTTTGATTGTTGGTGCGTGTATGTGTGTGTGTGTGTGCATGTGTGTTGCAATTACATAATCAGAATTGTTTTTGGTTTTACCCAAATCCCCAAATAAATTTATTAAAGAAATGATTTTTTTTTTGCAATAAAAGCGTTTATCAATTCAGCGCTTTATATAAATTTTATGCAGATAAGCCAAATTTAAATTATCAAGATGTCGCCGTTATTAATATCGCTGATCGGTGATGTTGTTGTTGTTGCTTTTGTTGTGTTTGTTGTACTTGCAGTAGACAGAAGCAGTAGCTGTTTACTTTTTGTTTGTTAAACCGTTAATTTCCGGTTTAGTCCCGGTTACATTTTTCTCTTTTTTTCCTTTGCATCATCCACATTTTTTGTTGGGGGGGGATTTATTTCATTAACAACAAAAAGGTCTTTACCAGACAAAATAATACACATTTATGAAAATTTCGTAATAAACATTAAATAAACCACCACGAACCAACAAGCAACAATCAACAATCAACCACCAGCCACTGGCAACAACAACAACACCAATAGGCTACCTGTCAGACGTGGAAAAAGTGTGTCGAACTCGAAAATATATATTTTTTGTTCATCCAAAAATATGCTTTTTCTTCATCTCCACCTCCTGCTTGTGCTGATAAATACAAAAAAAAACGAAGTTCATGTTTAATTGCAAAACAGGTTTTTTAAGGGCAGGCAATAATAAAAAAATCAGTCATTTATGCAAATCCATAAAAAAATGCACATATCAATTGGCTTAACCCATTAAGGGCTGTCTGTAAGTTGCAACACACGAGAGAATGTCATCGTTGTGTGTAATATAAGACTTTCTAGCATCTGTGGTTATTCTTCTCATGAGTTGCTTGTTCGACCCACACTTTTCCTTTAAGCCTTATATTCAGCTATTATGAAGTTTTCGTCGCCATAAGAAGTGCGTGAACACAAAATATTCAAAATTTGTTGAATCGTGAATTATTTTTCATTAGCTTAGCACTCTAGTTCTTTAAGAGAATTTCGTCAGCAAAATCGATTACATGGTTGTTTTTTTTAATTTTTCTTTATGACCGATTTTGCCTAAAATGCAAATGACGTGAATTATTAGTAGTGATCGAAGATCCCTAAGTACCAGTTCACACTGAAAAGTCAATTGTTCAAACACAGGGCTGTTTTGTCAAAGTTATTTTGTGCGAAAACAATTGAAGCGCCTGGTTGAAGTAGGTGTTAACTCACTTTTTTTTCCAAAAACTATATTTTCCTACTTTTAATATTTCCATGGTATCTGATTTTGTTTTAGATAAGAAAAACGTCAACATCTGAGATTTAAATTATTAAATTTTTTTTTAAAATTTATTTTAAATCAGAAAAAAGTGAGTTAACACACCTTCTTCCACCAGAGGCTTCAATAGTTTATGACAGAAATGTTGAAATTTTGAGTCTTTCGACAGAAACATTGAAAGGAGTACGAACATGTGCAAGGTAAATTAGAGATAGGTGGTAACTCTCTCCAACAACAATTTTCTTGTATCGATAAATGAAAAAATTTCATTCGATAATTTAGCGAGATCTTAAATATTGTCATAGAGCAATCCATACATGTCGCTATACGTCTCTTTACTTTCTCTCCATGACGACGAGGTAGTGGGTCACATCATCGAGTTGCTGTTGTATGCATCTCTTTGGTTGGACACGTTAGATGCAACTAACATAAAACCTAATTTCGATATCATTAATATCAATCAAACACTATTTAAACTTAGTTTGCTGCATGGTTTGCTTCTGGATGCTTATCGCTCTATCGCCCTATCGCCTATCTACCTTGTTTTCTATCAATTTCCTACTTCTACTGAAGCCTCGTATTCAGTTCTTGCGAAATTTTCGTAAAAATGTTGTCATTTATTTCTAAACGGAAATTTTTGTTGCAGTGAATTACCACCTACCTTTGATTTACCGGGCAAATATTTCATTTATAATTGCTCGACGTACTCCATTTTATTGTTACCGTATGTGGTGTTATTTTTGATTGTTAAAATTATCAAAATGTCAAAATTGCAGTGTCAAACATTTGCACATTTGTTTTCGTACGAAATAACTTGGGCATAAGTAACAACTCTGTAATTGATGTTGCCTACGAAATTTTCGCTAAGAGTTGAGTACCCAGCAAATGAAAAGTGACCGAAATTTTCGTCATTTTTTATACACGTACTTCTTATGGGGAACGAAAATTTCATACATAAAAACTGAATACCGGGCTTGATACGGTGCTTTAATGCCCCTTAGCATGGTTGAACTAGTGCTGGTTGTGTTACAAGAATCACTGATTTGAATTTTTTCTTACCGTAGCACTTGCCAACTGTCAAATTCATATGTATTTGGTTTTTGTAAATTGTTGTTTTCTTTTGTTGTTAGTATACGTTTGTGTTGAATTTTATCGATGCCAAGTACGCAACCAAAACAAAATGCCAGTTGTTGTAGCCAACAGTTACAACAGTACCTACAGTTTTTGCTATGATATTTGTATAAAAGATACAGCGTTGACTCTTCATAATGCCTTCAGCCTGCGTAAAAGGTTAAAATTTCCATGGAGTGAGAACAGATGGAACAGTGCATGGTATAAAAACAAGGTAGTAGCATTAGGATTGTTGTAATTTTTGTAGCGGTTTATTGTCAAAATCAGCTGATAAAAATGTTACACACACATGTACAATTGTGAACATAAATATTAAAAGAAAACCAACTCACACAAACAACTTTGAGATGTACTGGGTACGATAAAATGTAAACAAAGAAAATCAGCTGGGCTGAGGCTACTACCTGAGGCCCATCCAAACTGCTCTCTTATCATTTTCCTGCTACTTAGTCGAACAGCTGTGGCCCTGATTTAGTTTGTCACTTTGCAGAGAGATGTTTTTGCATTCTCCGAAAACAATAGTTTAAATCGAAAGCAGAATGATCGGACGATTTCTTTGAAATGGAAAAGAGTTGCATTCCACTTCTATCTCAGTGAATCGATCCATTTGCACTATTAGTCTAACACGGGCTTTAGCCTCTCTCTATAGCGATAAATGCTTTTGATAATTTCCCGTTTTACTCCCTACGGGCCTTGTTAGACTATCAGTGAAAATAGAACGATTCGCGGAGAGAGAAATGGAGTAAAACTCTCTTCCATTTAAAACACATCGTGCGATCATTCTTCAGCTTTCGATTTACACTGTACGTTTTGGAGAATGCATAAACATCTGTCTGCAAAGTGACAAACAAAATACAAATACAGAGAAAATGAACATTATGAACCATAGAGTAATGTAGTACAGAGTAACGGTTTGTCTCAGTAACTTTACGAAGTTTGGTGTGGTTGCATATGAACGTTGCATGTTGGAAAGTATTTCTTAAATAATAGCAGATAGAGGCAGTGGCTCAAACTAACCAACAAGAAAACAGCGACAGCATTTCGTTTTGTGCGTTAAATTTTTTGTGTCAATACAAAACAAATATATACTAAGAATGAAAGATAAGAAAAAAGTCCAAAATACGTTTAAATTTTGCAGTTCTCAACCAAAAAGACGTGACAAATTTAAGTCAACAATTCTTGTAACTCCACATGGTTTAAGTCAATTTACGTCGAAAATCTTTCTATCGCACCGACGTCACCACGAAGAGTGTGAAATGAAACGTCAGATGAGACAGATGACACCTCTAGATATACGATTACTCTATGACTAAAATAATCATTTGAAAAGCGACTAAATAAAAGTGTGTAATCCCATTGTCTTTGGTTTGGTTCCAAAGACATCCAATCCTAATGCAACCCGAATCAGAGGGTATCGATGAAACATCTATTCGACCTCCTAGCTGCAAATATGATACAGAATGGAATATGAAGGAGAATTAGCGATACACGAATTGAAAAAAACTGACTTGAAAATGGCACTTATGACTTTCAAAATAACTTTATATGCAATAAATGAGAATTGATTTGATTTCTTTTATATTTATTTGTATTTCGTCCAAATTCTGGCATAAATAGAAACTACCAAAACTGTCATTAGCCCAGTCGCTTTGGTGGAGAAACACTTACGCAAACTCTATGAGCCTGATCGCATCATTTTTTGAGGTAAATCAAAAAATTAGAGAGAAATGTCAAAATTTGTTCTGCAAATCTTGCACTATTTCATTTACTCTCTGCAAATGAACATTTTAACATATCCCACGATTTCTCTGACAGTGTAACACAAGGACTTAAGATGCTTAACCACTATCTCTCCCCAATGGGTTAATCGCATATTGGGTTACTTGCATATTGTTTATTATTTGCTAAGGACCACTTTGTATGTGTGTCCCCCTTCCTCGATTCGCTGTCAATATTATTGCATTGGTGTCACAAGTGTCACATAAATTGTAAACTAAATTGAAACATATGCAAGCATTATAGTTACAACGTATAATCCAGGATTTTCTTTAATACCAGAAACCAAAAACCCCAGAAAAAATGCAGCAACTTGTTTGATATTCAGTTTCGGTTTCGATTACAGATTTTTTGTTTTCATTTTCAATATTATATTGAATACCTGATACAACAAAGCCTTTATCAGGCACAAAATTATGCAATTTTACATCGGCACAGTCGAGTGTTTTACAAAATGTTGCAGAGAAATTCAAAAAAAAAAAACCAATCAAACAGATTTAACAAAGTTGTTTCAACTGTGATTGTTATAAATCCACTTGTTGTTCTAATTCGGAAATGGTTACGGAAGAATATTTTGTTTGTGTTTTGTGGATTTCTTAACAACAACATCATCATTAAAATTGTTAACAAATTTTCAGAAAATAACATTTTTCTACAGTCGTAAATCTGCTTTATTCCACGCAGCTGTTTCCTGTTGAACGCACACAACTAGAGAGATGGATGTTAACCCAATATGTTGTATGATTATGAAAATGACCCTGAGATAAATAGATAAATGGCGTGTTTTCCAACAAACAGCCAACATCATGATACATATTTTTTTGCAACATTAAGAGAAATCTAAAACTTTAATACGTTTACAACTCTGTGTTAGATAGGAATATAACTTTTTAGTTGCCTACTTGACATGTGAGTGTATAAGAATATGAATATGAATGTAAGCGTTTGACATTTTTATATACGATACAACGCTTCGTATACAGTTTAAAAGACATGTAGTATTTATTACTCTATTTAGTGCCTACCGTCTTAGTTTATTGGCCCGCAACAAAAGACAAAAACAAACAAAAATACATAAACATTAATTAACCCATTTTGGGATTTTTAAATAAACACGGAAATTTGCGTTTTAAATTTCAGTCGTCGAATTGGTGGTCATGGCCAGACGAAGCAAACAACACCATTTCCAACACAGTTCGTCACACTTACACATTCGCTATTAATGCATTTTCAACATAGACAGCCGTAAGACTGACGAAGAGTTTAAGAAATTACCATTCGTTATTGGTAAAGCAATAAAACTGTAGCGATTTGGCTTTTAGAACATTTACGCTTGTTGTCTAAGTCTTTTGTTTACGAACAACATTTCTCATAAGACACAAGAAGAATGGAAGAATGAAGTGGTGTTGTTTAAACCACCGCTCTTCTGGCCATAAAACAACAAAACGCTTCGTTTGCCTATATAGATAACGATTTTCGATTTAATTTCAGTTCAAGTGTTGATTTGAATTTTACATCTTAATTTGAAGCAGGCATCCAAATGTCATGCTGTTCCTAAGACTGTTAAATCTATAATATTCTCTTTTAGATAAATGTATTCCGTTGCATTGGGGTTTTTTGTTTTGATAACATGTTTGTTTCTTAAGTCTTCTGATTCCACTTGACGTGGGCGTAACTGAGTGCGCATTCGATTCACTCAAGTGTCCCCGAAAATAGGTGATACATCTTAAATGCAATACACGTTTTGGCAAAGCAAATATATTAATGGAATTTCAAAATCATTGAAACACACCTTTTTTAAAAAAAAGAATGCATACTAATATGGAAACAAATATTTAGAATTTTTATAGAGCACATTTATTATCTTCTGTTGATAGCGAACAAAAAATTAGATCGTTATCACAGATCGTATATCAAATATTTGTAGACAAAACGGAAATTCGCAGTTTCACAGTGAATCCATTATTTTGTTGTTATTAAAATAAATAGGATTTCCTTCCTTGGCAGTATTTGAATATGCATAAACTTGAAAACAGATGCTCTGTAATCTTTCATGTTTATGCATATTGGAATATGGCCAAGGAAGCAAACAGAGCAAAATTAGTAGTAGTTACCTTAGCACGAACGTACAGGAAATGTTAACCAGCTACGATGCAAAAATGTTCTAATTATTAAATGAAGTAGGTGATAATTTGCCACCCAACCATAGCACAACTTCCTTATGTTTGTGCGCGCCCATTGTCCACCAACTGCAACACATAGTATTTATTGTTGGCTGGATAAACGTCAGTTGTTGTGAAATGCATTCAAGCTTAAACAAATTCTCAAACGAATGCTAATTTTACTGAAAACACAAAATGTTATCTCATAATTAAAATGTGTGAATTTACAAAATTCCCCCAAAACGAATAACAACAACAAAAATGTAATGTTTAACATGCATTTTCTCAATTCTGGGTATTTCAATAGAGTGGTGGACTGATTCTTCAATCAACATAAAAATGGAATACTAAACAGTTTCGTAAATAAACAATAATAAATTTAAACAAAACCCACTTGAGAAACAGAATGAGAATCACATTACAATGACGTGATATTGTATGCGATTTGTTAACATTACAGTTAACATTGTAATGTTACGAGCAGTAAGTGCAACTGTAATTTGCATGCAATTAAACAGATGTTGCGGGAAAAATAATTGAATTTAATAAATAATATGAAACATTCCCATTCGTAGCACAAGCATCATGTGCGATACCCAAATGCAATCGTACGTACGTATGTACAAACTACTCGATGGCGTTGTCAAAGTCAAGTTTATTGCGATGACATGATTCACTTGTTTGCTCTAAACCCATGTGAAAATGCTAATTTTATGTATAAAATATTGCATTTTACAAATATCACTTCAATTCATCCGCTTTTGCCACTCGAGTCACCAACCGTAATTGTTCAGTGATATACAAAAATGCAAATAAACAGACAATCATCATCATCATTATCATGATCATGATACTTTGATAGAGTCTTCAACACCATTTTCGGGGTTTTTGCTGCCATCGCTTGTAATTTTTTTTTGTGAACAATAAAAATCGTCGAGGCGTCTATAAAACACCTACGACTTAGAATCGTTCGTACATTTGCTCATGATGCCGTCAAATAAGTTATCGTTAGGTGACGCAATAAATTAGTAATAAATATTTTCTATTTATTAATGTGTACATTGACACGTAAATTCCCATTAGCGCAACGATTAAGCGACAGAATGAAACCCCAACAGACAGTATAGTCTAACAGGCACCCACTTAGAAATGTCGTAATATGGAATTTCTATTTATAATTTTGAAATAAATTCTCAAGATGACTCTTTTTCAAACTGAAAAGAAATGGTCATTCTCAAATATGAGAAAGGAAATTATCTGCTATCGGTTATGGGTCAATGAACTGCCGTATTAATTTGCAATTATTGATTCGTATTTTATTTCAATACAAATTATTGCAATAATTAAAATTTTATATAATATATAATAAAAACTAGTAATATACCTAATATTTAAAAAAAAATACAATTATGGCTCCCCAGCGGGAAACATTTCTGATATTAAATTGACCCGTTAACAATGACATTCACTTTAAAGCTGTAGATTTCTCGTCAGGATAATCGTACAATGTAATTTCGATAGAATTATTAATGAATGTTGGCTTCTTAAGTATTTTTGCTTAAAGTTCTATAAGAGTTTTCCCAACAACAAAGAATTAATCTTCTACAACTATTAATGACATTCAGACATTTATCATGAGTGCAATAGTTCACAATAAACTTAATAATTTTTATTCACATGGACAATTTGTGTTACATCACTAATTAAGATTCGCAAGTAAACAACTTTATGTTTACGCTGGAAGTTCAGAATCATTCAATTCATCTATCGAACTAAAGATAGAGATGATTGATTTCCTCACACAAAATAACCATTAATTTTCATAACAGACTAAATTACCCTTTGATTTTATTATTTAAAATTTGTCAGCCGTAAATAGATTCCGTTCTTAAACATCTTGTTGCTGTTGGTGTAAGAACCATCTACAATATTAATAACAGACTGTCAATAAATAAATTGCTACATTAATCAGTGACAACGAATGTAAATGATTATATCAATAGTGGTGGTGGTGGTGGTGGTGGTGGCAGCAGCCAATTCACCAGAACATCGTCCATCCTCGAAAGAGATGACAATCACGAGACAGAACAAACAAGACGACCACCACTTTGCATTTGGATGCAGTCGACAGCCAACAACCAACATCAAGCTAGAACAATGAATGAATGTACTAAGTACTATATGGATGAGTGTATGAATGAATACATTTTCCATACACTGAAAGAATAATCGTCGTAATATTTATAAAACAATCTTCATTAATAATATAAAGTTATTCGTACATTTTATAAATATTATGAAAAACTTTCATAAAGAGTTTACGACATGTATTCATAACAAAAGTTTCATGTGAAATTCGTCTTTAATTGAATGGAAATTTTTAAATTCCGCTTTCTTGTCTTTGGCTGCCGGCATTATTTCTCCCGCAATTACGAGTGTTGCTACTTATATTTCGGGTCCAGCAATAAAAAAAAAAAAAACATATATCATCAGAAATGGTTTTTATCGATTTTCTAAATATTCTCATATTTTCAATATATTTTGCAATTTTCGATGCACTTTTTCCACTGCGATTGAGACACCTCCAAAACATGGGTTTGAACGCTTCAACAGCTGTTTCGGGCGTCGATAAACGTTGACCACGCAGTCAAAAGAAGTCATTGGGTGCCAAATCAGGGCTGTACAGCGGGTGACCCATCAATTCGACATTTTGAGTGCTCAAATAGCTCATTGTCTCAGCTGATGTGTGAGAGCTCGCATTGTCCTGATGCACAATGATCCGTCTTCTCTTGTTGTTTTTCCTTATTTCTTCCAACACTGTTGGCAAACAGATGGTGGTATACAACAAGGAACTGACCGTCCTACGTTCCACTGAAAGCACAGAGCACTAAGGCCACATGACCGGTTAAACTCAAAAAAACGCGATCATTTGCTTCTTCCACGAACAATATTTGTTGGATTTAGCTCGTCTTTAAATACCCATATGTGCGATTGCTGTTTTTTTTTCGGGCGCATATTCATAGATCCATGATACGTCACCTGTGACGATGTTATACACTGTATTTGAGTTACGGCGGTTGTATTTTTTCAACATTTCTTTGTTCCAATCGACACGAGCCTTTTTTTTTTGAGCATTCGTCAAATTATGTGGGATCCTACGAGAACAAATCTTTTTCACGGCCAAATGACCATGCAATCTCTTATTCATGCTAGTGGCACTAATGCCCAGCGAAGCCTCAATCTCACGGTATGTCACACGTTATCAGCGTCGATGGTTTGCGGCAAAACGACCGAAGTTGGACGACCTTCACGAAATTCATCCTGGAGCGAACGGTGTCCGAGTCTGCTCTTGGTACCAGCGATTTACACTGGTTTTTGATGGTGCTTCATCACCAAAAGTCGAAACAAGTTGATTGAGACACTCTTGTCTCGATAATCCACGCCGAAAATCATAAAAAATCATCGCTGTAGGTCCCAATCAGTGACTATAAAACTAGAAAGCTCACAGCTTATTGCTTGTGAGAATCTCTCACAACAAGTAATTTAATAGCGTCATCGAGACCAATATCTGTGAAGAGGATCTGAAATTACATCCATTGCCGGGGATCCAAAAGATGCATTATAATTCTGTGAGAAGTTTCAGAAAATCTATAAAAATATTTCATATATGTTATGGACAAATTTCATCAGTTTCTAGAGGTTCCAGTTCGAGTAATTTCTATTTAATTGCTCAAAATTTCATAACTTTGTAGAGTTGTTGAACTTGCTCCTGTAACATAATCCTTTACAGGAACTAGAGGTTCCAGTTCTGGTAATTTCTATTTAATTGCAACTAAATTATCATTTCCTTGTTTTAGTTCTTGCTGTGTTCTCTGTTCACAATTTTTGTTTTTGCTTTACAACTAATTTTTTTATACAGTTCCGATCATAGAGTAATACCATATAGAGCTGCCATTCTTCTCATCTGAAATTTCCTTTCACACTATTCGTGGTGTGGTCGGTGCGATAGAGAGTCATTTGACGTATATTGACTTACACCAGGTGGAATTACAAAAATTGTTGACTTAAATTTTTCATGTCTTTTTGGTTCAGAACTGTGGAATTTAAAGGTATTTTTGACTTTTTTCTTATCTTTCATTGTTAGGATATATTTATAGTGTATTTGTACACAAAAATGTTAACGCACAAAACGAAATGCCGTTGCTGTTTTCTTGTTGGTTGGTTTGAGCCATTGCCTCTATCTAGTATTATTAAAGCAATACTTTCCAACGTGCGGCGTCCATATGCAACCACACCAAACTTCGTAAATTTACTGAGTCAAATCGCTTCATGTCATTTCTTTATGGTTCCGATATTTATATATTTTAGTTTATATTTTATTTTCTTTACTATCAGTTCCCTTGATTCTTTATCCATTTTATTTAGTTTCCTTTATCTTTAAAAACTTTAAAATTATTTATATTCTCTCTGGCAGTTGCTTTATTCAGTTAATTTAATTTCTTCAGTTATTTTTCTAGTTATTTCATTAAAATGTTTCCACTTCCTCGTTGAATTCTGGAAAACTGTAAGAGAAAATCACATCCCGTTATGGAACTTAGAGGAACTAGGTTCAAAAAAGTATCATGTTATCTTACCGGATCGCAATTAAAAGATCAATATCCCTTTAAGGAACTACAAATTTCGCTTCATATAATCTATGAAAACGCTTTAGTGATATTATTTAGATTTACTTTCATAGAATCTATGAAAATGTTTCATAGATATTATCAACAAATTTCGTTTCATAGAATCTATGAAACTGTTTCCCATGAAATGTTTCATTGGCTGCAAATTAATCAAGCAATTCATAGAATGGTTTGTGAGAAGCTCTTCCCAATTCCTTCGTGGGATGTTATGGGAAACCAGTTATTTATTGAATTCACAGAATCTATGATGAACATAATATTTACGACGCACATTTGTTCAGTGTACCGCAACCAACAGCCATACAGACACATGTCTGCCTAATTAGAGTTCTTGAGGTGTAAATAATTGATCTTTGGCTCTGGGGGTTTAACAAACCACGCTGCTGGGCAATCCGACTCGAGAACACTTTGTATTTTTTTTTTTTTTGGGAATGAACATCTAAAGGCAGTGTTGGACGACCATGTACATATCGTAGTATGTGCGAATGTATGAGCAATGTTCAACAAATTGCCAAGCTAAAAGTTCTTGAGTGTTGACGTTTGGTGGATTCTATTTCTTCTTCGTACATTAACTGATCAGTTATTGTGCTAAAAGTGACGTTTCTTTTTATGATACACTGGCATATGCCAAAGTTAAAGACACTTAAACATTTATCGTTGGCCGAAACTAACGATACAGAGAGTACTACACGTTGGCATGGATCTTGTGTCCAATTAAAAGGTGGCCAATCGGCTGGTTTATATTTTACAGTACCATGAGCTGTACTCATATTGATTGTCATTCCAATGACTGTAATTTTTCTTATTTAAGCCCCGTATTCAGTTCTTGCGAAATTTTCGTAAGAAATAATCAGCCTTATTTTTTTGTAAAAGATTAAAGATAACACGCCACTTTGTCATTAATCTTTTACAAAACTATCGTAGTCGAAATACGAGAACGACATTCGTAATAAGGCTGATTGTCAAAATGTTGTTGTGGAGAGTTACCACAGAAATGTCAAAATTCCGGTCCCAAACAATTGTTTGCGTACGAAATAACTTGGGCGTAACAACCCTGTACTTGATTTTGCCTACGAAATTTTCGCATAGAGCTGAGTACCAAGCAAATGAAAAGTGAGCGAAATGCAATTTTCGTTATTTATTACACACGTATACATGGCAGCTTAAACTTCCCGGGCTTTACGTGAAAAACCTGCGATTTCCAATCAGATGTCCCACCCGTTTTATACGATTAAGATGATAATATGGGTGTTGCATATTAAGCAAATGTCGGCTTCTTATTCTGCTGCTTCTCATGTTGTGCATGCAATTATTGTTTGTTCTTAAGCGAGAGAGGTCAATATGACGGTTTAACATCGTAATATTAAAATAACAACAAACAGCGTTCTTACGTTTAGATTTTGGTGTGTCCAGTCAGACGGCCGATCTGCCGATCTGTGCTGTTCTTTGCTGTTCAAAGTGTTATAACGAGTCTCTGAGAATTAACATCTAAGCGTTCAAATCGCCAATGACAGATCATTAATTGGTTAGGCTGCATAGTTTTTTATGATATTGTTCTTCTTGTATGGGCTTTGGTTAACCTTTTTAACCCGTATTTAATTAACTTACAGGTATTCGTTTTAAATACAGACTGTAACCCAGTGAAACGTCAGCCACTGAATGATTATTAATTGCTACATAAAACCGCCGAGCAAGTGGTAATCACCCAAAATGTCAGAATGTCTCTTTTGTTTTCTACTCGTATCTTAAGCGCGTCTGCCGGACGATGGCTAAACTCACCACTGCAATTGTTGAATTAAGTTTAATCATTTTGCGAAAAAAAATGCTCTTAATGATTGATGATATGAATTTCAGTTGTAGATGCGGTTGCTTCAAAAATCGCCAATGTTACGTTATCTGGGAATTAATTTATTTTTATGCATAATATTTGTAATTGCAAAATTTGATGATAATGCATTTTGGTGCTGCAGTCTGGCAATGTACGAGTAATGATTTGAATTTTTGTTTATTTCTAGAATTGTGCCCCTGAAGAAAATGTGTGCTGCACATATAATCCCCCCACACCGGCACCTACAACAACCACGACCACAAATACACCATATGCAACCTGTTCCACGAATATGGCATGTGCGCCCGCCCGTGATTGTCGCAATGGGGAAATTATTAGCAATGCTGTTGTTAATCTAGAGGTAAGTCTAAGCCTTTATACTAGTAGTGCGTGCGTGTTAATCATTCCAATTGGCAGAATGAATGAATTTGTATCAGACCGAAAGACTATCCTTCCTCCTATCTACTATACGTAATCCAGGCCATAATACCCTTTACTTCCGTTCCAAATGAACGAACCACTTGTGCGCATTGTAAAAAGCCGAAACTACAACTTGCATCGGATGGAAAGTTTGCCATTTCACATGTCTATTTCGAATATTGTTCAGTGTGAATTCCATTATTTATTCTTCCACGAAACCTCTGAAACGAATAAATTTAGAAAGTGTTCTTTCTTTATCATCTGTTAATTCTGTTAATTCTGCTTTTCGCATTTTGTTCTCAATGCTCTTCAACGTCATTTGTGTTTGGCCGTCTTTTTATACCGGTTTCAACAGAATGAGGGTAAATTCACCTTTCATTTTTTTTTGGTTTGTTTTCGGTTTGATCAAGTTTGTAATTAATATTCGCATTTGCTAGAATTGATATTCATACGAACATTCACTTTCGCTTTTGCATTCGCTTCATCGGGATGAACAGAAAATGTTTTGTTCTTAAATCTTTTGTCTAATGATTAGGAATTATGTGCACTAGAAATTTTGTCTTGCATGTCTGGACAACACTTCATCATAGATGGGCATTATTGTGTTACATTTTATTCCCCCAAATGAGAAAATATTTGGTGGTTCATTAAGCAGACAATTGTTTCACATTTGTAGGGATGGAGCAAAGTAAAATTTGTAGTTTAACTCATTTCGAGCCACTGTTCTAGTTTTCGAACGGTTATTTTCAACACAATTGTTTTCTATGACGATGAATACTTGCTTACTTATCCGGTCTCGGACAACCCTGGGGGGTCAGGGACCTTACAAAACGAAGATAACATATTTCGCCAACCAGTTCGATCTTTTGCCTTATCTCTCTAGTTGGTATTACCAAGTGTAAGCAAGGATTCGTCAACCTGATTCCTGCAGCGGAGTCTTATCCTATATTTTTCCTATTTTTCGTCTTCCATCGAGTTCGGTTTCGAAATCCCTTCGTGCGGGTTCGTCTTCATCCATTCTACTGACATAGCCTAGCCACCGCAATCGCGCTAGTTTGATCCGCTTAACTATGTCAATGTCGGGATATACCTCATACAGCTCCTGGTTCATGCGTCGCCGATACTCGCCGTTTTGCACTATAGGGCCATATATTTTACTTTAGAGTATTTTTCTCTCGAAGACCCAGGATTCTGAGCCATAAAACAAGACAGGTTGTATAACGATGAATACGCAATGCAAAACGCAATAATGCAATGAAATTTTGTTGGCTTTCATAAAATAATTACATTGCTCACCCCTCGCCCTTTATGGACTCTGGGAGGGTGTTGAAAAAACCTTATATTTAGACCAAATTTCACATTGACACATTAAAACAATTATTTTTTCAAAAATATATTACTTTTGAAGAAAAAGCAATAAATAAGAAATACCAGATGCCTCCGGTCGGAAAAAAAATTTGGGATCGTTCAAATGGCCATTTTTCGACTTCCCGAACAGCCGATATCGGAGAAACTATATGATAAAATAGTGGAATTCTGACGACGGATTTGTGTTCAGGGGACCCTAATTACCACAGAAAAGTTATTTACAATAAAAATTCAAAACTTTTTGCAACACGGCTCAAAATGGGTTAAGGTATAATGTGATACACAGATTATCCGCTTCCTATTATTATTTCCTATATTTCGTTTTCTTCGATATATTATTATAAAAAATGTATACAATTTTTCGATAACTAACTTAGGTATCGAGATATCGCAGGTTAAAATATCGATAAAAAGAAACATTTTTTCAATTGTTTTGCTAAGTTTTAAAAACTTTGTAATAAAAATGTGTTTTAAAACTAAAAGGAACAAATTAAATACAATTTTTTGATAGCTCGCTTAGGTATCGAGAAAAGTGTAACGCATAGGAGTCATATTAAATCCTATAGTTTTTTTTATATCAAATTCGTTTTTTAGGCGATGAGATAATCGCCGTAAATCTCCACAGATCATAACGAAATTTTGCCAGTGATTATTACACTGTGCAATAAATTTGTTTGTATCCGATTGTATCCCGAATGAAACCTACGGGAAATGGATGTAGACTATCAGTGGACCAAAACTCCTAAATAGTATTGAAAACTGAGTTCGAGTTTTTTTTTTGAAGTTTGGCTATTTTAGACGGAGACGGTGTTTTCAATAATGGAGAAATATTAAAAATTTAAAAGATTAATTAATGGGCAT
The DNA here is from genome assembly GCA_963931995.1 of Phaonia tiefii. NCBI lineage: Eukaryota > Metazoa > Arthropoda > Insecta > Diptera > Muscidae > Phaonia > Phaonia tiefii. The sequence continues at coordinate 214,163,329 of OZ008371.1, forward strand.
GAAAATATGATTTTATGCTTGTTTTATTCGAGTTAATATTAATTTAAACGAAAAAAAACCCAGAAAATGTCTCTGCTACAGAAAAATTGTGTGGTAATAAAAACGAGCTCGTTGTAAAAACTCAAGTTCGTGGTTTTCTACGACGCGCGTTGCAGTTGAAAATGACAAAAATGGGTGCCGAAAAACGGTATTGTGGCCTACCCCATTTGATTGTGCATATTTCTGCGAAAGCTATTGAAAACGCGCGTCAACAAAACGCTAGTGTGGCCCGAGCCTTAGGGATTTTGGTCTACTACTAGTCTACTTGCATTTCCTATTGGTCTCCTTCGGGATAAAACTTCTTGCTACACAGTATTATTTGCTCAAAATTAGTTTGAGGTTAGAAAACGGGCGCTATTTCCACAAAAATTTTACATCATTATGTTTCTTGTAGAACTTATATTTTCGGTGTAAATTTTTAAATTTAAATTCTTGCTAAGTTTTTACTTAACTAGAGAAAATTAGCGAATATGCCACGCCCATTCTGGTATCCTCGGCGGCAGGCCAACTGGTCGACACAACTCCCGTATCGATCTTAGTGGTGTTAACTTTGGTGATAAACTATACTTAAACTAACGCCAGTCCTTTACGGAAAAGGGATGAAATTCCTATATAAGATATATGACCAACTGGTTGGTCAACGTGACTGCTTCGTAAAACACAACCTATCGTAGGGCCTGATTATGTATATCACTTTCACATGCACCTCATTTTTCGACATAATCCGTTGCCTAAATTAAGAACTTGACGTATGATTTTTGTTAAAATGTGTATTCCTTGTGCTCATTTATACATCAAAATGTACTAAAATCTTACAGCAAGTACTTAGTTTGTTTATTAGTTGACGTCAAAAATGTGAAGTGAAGTGACTTGTGCGATTAGGCCTTTAATGACATTTAGTACTGGGCAATGTTTTGCCAAATGCCCCTTCACTATTGGAAATGGACAATTTTGCCACGTTCACATTTGTACCCTCTATACAAATGTTGGGTTGACGATTGTCTGGTATTCACGATAAATCCCGGCAAACGCAACCGACCCTAATTCAATGTTTTTTTAGATAATATGTTGTCCAATGCCACTCTGCTATTGAATATTGTCGAATCTGCTACTGTCATTGGGGAAACTGGTCGCAGCTAAAAAAAATACTACAAAATATGTGTTCATTTCATAAATTATCTTAAAATGTGGATCAACCATTTGAAATTGAGCTCGAAACAATTGTAAGATTTGGCATGAGGGTATGTTTAAGTCGTTCCAGCTGATTGAAATTTCTGTAGTGGTGTAATGATGCCTTGATAGATATATGGACATATGTATCAATGTGCATCATATAGGTTCAATATGTTTCTTGTCTTCGGTAGTGCATCTTTAGATATTCGCAAATAAAATCAACATATCAATGTTTAGTCTTGGAATTCCATACATTACGGTCATTTGGTGCATAATCAGGAGTGAACTGGCAGAGGACTGTTATGCTTCAACCTGTTAACCCTTTCGTGTCGTATTGCATAATGTTGTTTACAAGCAAAACATAAACTGTCTTTATGTTGATGATGTTGCTGTTGCTGCCGGTGTTGATGATACCTATGGGTTGCTGTTACTGCCTTTGTTGTCATTATGGCCAACAAAATGTTTCAGTGTGAAACATGCTAACCGGTAAATTGTGAATTATGGCTTAAACGAAATAAAGCTTAAAACACATAAACCAAAAAAAAAACGCAAAAACAAAAAAAAAACAAATTAAAATAAAAATGAAAATGAAAACGAAACCCAAATGACACCCAATATAAAAGCATCAGCAGCAAAATACAAAACAAAATAAAAATAAATGAGACCTGTAGAAAATTGTTTCCCACTTGCACTCGCGCACACACACACACACACGATAGCACGCATACATACTCGTATATCCCAGTTATATACCGTGTGTGTGTCTGTTGTACTCCATATTAAATATCAACCGCAATTACTATTAACTTGTTAAGTTATGCGGCCTTTGACGCCATACACCACCACCAATGGTTGTCGCACTGCGTCTAGTACCGCCACTATGGCAAGTGGAGAGCATTCCGTGGTCGTGCAGCAGTGGGCCACTATGCTGATAATGTCTCCCTGTTGTTGTTATTGGAAAAGTCTCAGTCGCACAACAACTGCCTCTTTAACAGCACCACCAGCAATAACAAAATTGTTTAAAATTAAACTAAAATAAATACAAAAATGTACACAGTACTCGAGCTCCGCGAAATTAACGTTAACATTGCGATAATGTTAAAAAGGAGACAACAAATCCTTAATTCGGATTGGAGTGCAAAGAGAGAAATATCTTAATGTTATTGGTGGTAAACTCAGCCGGGTGCTGGCAGTAGGCTAGTAGGCTGCTTGGTTGGTTGGTGGTGGCATTTCAAAACAAAAATAGCTTTTTGAGACCATTGCCCATGAATTATGTGAAAAATGTGCGACAAGGTCGTTGAAGGCTGAGCCTGGCACCACAACATACCACCGCACCGCAATGTTCGTGCCCGGTTAACAGTCATACTCATACCCACTTCTATATGCATGCATACATATTTACAAATTTGTATGCAAGTGTAAGCATGTCTCCATACGCAAGCATAACATCAGTGTTGCCAACTCCAAAGAAGCAAAACATGGAAAATGGGTTAAATTATAAAAGGGTGGGGTTTGGATGAAAAATCAAGCAAATAATTCCAAAAGTGCCAAAAAGTGAGATACATTATAAAATGATTGATTTTGGATGTCAACTAACCAATCCTTTTTTTATAAATTTGAGCTCAATACTGTCATGGAAAAAAATTTCATATTACCTACTACGTTTCTACCCCGCTAAAGTTAATTCTAGCCTAATTTGTATAGAAAAGCAAATCGATATTAAGCGTCGTTTCAGTTCCCCACATAAATTTCGACTTAAGCAATGACAATGTTGCCATATGTTAAAATTCAAAAAATGGCAACAAGCCATAAATTGTTGTCATTTCTTGTGAATGAAAATATTACCAAGCCTGAGAAACTCAAAAAAAAAAGTAAATGTGCAAAATGAGTTACGATTACGATTACTTACGCAACGGACAAGTCTATTTTTATACCTCTAAATTTGAGGCAACTAGTTTTATTTTCGATTGAAAATAAAATTCCAATTAATGTTTCACAACAACGCGCGGTAAATTTTATATTTGTTGGGAACCAGTAATGGGAGATGTGGTACAATTGTACCACTTTTGGTACATATAGAGCTGCTAATCTTCTCGTCTGACATTTCATTTCACACTATTCGTGGTGCGGTCGGTGTGATAGAGACTATTTGACCTAAATTGACGTACACGAGATGGGATTACAAAAATTGTTGACTTACATTGTTCATGTCGTTTTGATGAAAAACTGTGAAATTTAAAAGTATTTTGGACTTTTTTGTTATATCACGCATGCAATTTTAACGCACACAACGAAATACCGTTGCTGTTTTCTTGTTGGCTGGTGTGAGCCATTACCTCTATCTGGTATTATTAAAGCAATACTTTCCAACATGCAACGTCCATATGCAACCACACCACACTTTGTAATTTTACTGAGTCAAATCGCTACTCTATACGTCATTACTCAAATTTCTTAAAAATTCGGGCTTCGTTCTTCCTTCTGTATGCCTCAATTTTCTCATTCCCGCGCTTTCTCCACTGCCGTTTTTCTTACGCCTGAATCTCGTCATCGTACCAAGGTTTGTTGCTAAGCCCTTTTTCAAAACCAAGTACGGTTGTTGCGCCAGTTTGTATAGAGTCGGAAATGATATAAAATTAATGCGAGGCCCAACAAAGGTTCATGCTTACATCTTCATTTTGATGATGATAAAGGAGAGGGTTTAAATGTGACAAGATTAAGATGTTCAATTCCTTCAATTCTCTAAATTTTTTCAAGCTCACGATCACTTTAATATAAAGCTTATTTATTAACTTTCTATTATTTTCAAACAAGTCGAGCACAAACAGCTTGAATTCATTTAGGAAATTAAAGTTTAAAAACAGAAAAAACTAAAAACTCCCGCAGGGGAAACGATGAAGGATCTGTTCCTTTAAAATATTCAATGGAGTTTAGTAAAATTATTCGGACAAATCTACATTTTTGGGGACTAGAAACTTATAACCACACTAGCCTTTTTTGTATTTTCAAGAACAACTAAAAAGGAGATATACTCGTGGTATATCACAATACACATATGTGCTGTGATCGTTGTGATCTTTAGATGGTTGGTCCATTGCATGCGAATGGTTTGGCTGTTGTTTGTTCTAATGATTCACACAATTTGACTCAAATCTCACAAAAACTGCTTAGGTTTATCTGTATCTGTATGCCAACGTTCGAACATTATTACCAGTTAAATATGCACATAAAGCACAAATAATTGCTATTTAAATAATAAACAATACGTGCGCGGACAAATAACAGTAGCTGAAACTATTTTTAATTAGTGGTTTTCATTAACCGCATAATCAAATCGAATACTAGTACGTAGAGCGGGAGGACGCGTCAGCAGGGTATAGTATAAGATTAATCAAAGAGTGTATAATTAATGAAGTGTTAACAACATTTTGATATACAAACATTAATTAACATGAGCATACAAACATAAATGTTTGACTAGATGTCACATCTCGGACCACCCTCACCTCACCCATTTTGCAAAACACAACAGACAATATGAAAGTTCAAAGATGTCAACATATTGCGAATTGCATTAGTAGTTATATATGTAAAGTTATTGATCTGAATATGTCAATTGCTTGGCTTGACTTAATCGCCCTTGTATTCCAGCTGCACATTCCATATGCGGGCGTTGAGTAACGTCATTTATTGAGTCACCTTCGGTCGTTTGTACGTTCATTTGCGTACATGAAGTCAGTCAAATGAGAGTCATTCATTACATTCATACCCCCCTTTCGCCCAGACTAACGTTTGTTCATTCACTTGATGAAATATGATTACATTTAGAATTACAAAAGAATATATGTAGTAAATAGTATGTTGCAATTGTCTGCCAATTCAATACAAAACAACATCTTAAATTTCGGTTGAAATCGTTCTTTTTCCGCAGTATAACTGGCTGTGTTTGTGTAACATGCACTGGCAACAGTGGATAGATAGATACAAAAGATGCCTTCTCTTGGTGGTATACATACCAGATACTAGACAATATAATACAATACCGCTCGTATTTGTTCCGTTTCTGCTTCTGTTGGCCTGCCCAGAAACAAACTATTAATCACACAATAAACCTAAATTGAAATACAAGAAGTCTTTACAATAGTTTGGCATTCAAATGAACAAGCAACAATAACAAAAATTAAAATGTATGTATGTAGGTACATACTAAGTTTTCTATGCTAAGACTTAGTACGAACGGGTACGATTTGAGCGCTTTGATCTCATTGTGCCGAGATGCTTGAAATGCATTTGTTGATAAAATATGAAATCTTATATTCTCATTGTTGCACAAAACAATTCAACAACACAACAAGCGTCAGCCACAGTTGCAGCCTTACTCGTGGTGGCAACACCAGCCATCAACATTCATTAGTAACATAAATAAATTAATTGCATTTTAATATGAAACATCTGAGAACTCGCTGTCCCAAATCGTCATCATCACATTACGGCAAAATCCACCTTGAAGCTGTAAAGAGTTTATTTGATTGTTATATTTTCATAACGATTTATCGTATTCTAAAGCAACATCTCGATAACTCCAGGTTGCTCTATTGTAATGTAACATATACAAAAGAAAAGCAGGGATATATCCAATGTCCCGGATGTTACGGAATTTTGTCCATAGAGTAATGACGTATAGAGACACCATTGTTCTCATCTGACATTTCCTTTCACACTATTCGTGGTGCGGTCGATGCGATAGAGAGTTATTTGACGTATATTGACTTACACCAGGTGGAATTACAAAAATTGTTGGCTTAAATATTTCATGTCGTTTTGATGAAAAACTGTGAAATTTAAACATATTTTGGACTTTTTTTGATACTTTTTATTGATAGTATGTATATATTTGTGGTATATTTACACAAACATTTTAACGCACAAAACGAAATGCCGTTGCTGATATATTGTTAGATGGATTGAGCCATTGCCTCTATCTGGTATTACTAAAGTAATACTTTCCAACATCCAACCGCCCATCTGCAACACACCAAATGTCATCAATTTACTGAGAGTTGGTGTCTCTATACCTCATTACTCTATAATTTTGTCGGTTTTCCCTAATTTTCTTGAAAAGTACTCAACTCATGAATTCCCTTGGCATAAGTAAACATATAGCCGCGTCTTGTTCATAAAAAGTTGTGACAGATTTGAGAGACGTTTTTGTATGATAACTCGCCTCCCAAATGTCTCATAACTTTTTATGAATAATCCCGTTAGAGTTTAAGGAGGACTATAAGACCCTCCTCAATCCCCTCGTGGGATGTAATGGGAAACCATTTTTTTAAATACATATATAACACAGCATTTATGGAAATTTGATTTAAGACCTTGACCTAATGATGTAACCCATAAAAAATCCTGTTCGGACTCTACAAAGTTTCCCTTTGCCTTTTCATGCATATTAACTTTTGCACAATTCAGCTAAATTATTTATGTAACTCTCAATTTATTGTTCGCGAAAATGCAGTTTAGCCTACTTGTCCGATAATAGAATAACATCTGACACATGGATATTATAACATATAATATATTCTTTTACTCAGTTTTAAATATTTATGAAATAAATTCTCAAAGTCACATCTTATAAAGATGCATATCTACATAACTAGAAATAAATACAAATATTTATTTCTTAATCATAACTACAAATAAATACAAATTTTTATTTCTTAATCATAACCACAAATAAATATAAATTTTTAAATTTAAATTAAAAAAGGTTTTTGAAAAACAATAACACTGTCGAAGGCAACCCTCTGCTTTGTTTTGTAAATGACAAAACAAAAACAAATCATGTATGTTTGAAACCAATGGGTTTCGGCATGAAGCAAAAGAGTTGTGCAAGAAAGTTTTTCCAATGCTAATGCTTGGTATTCTTCGAACGTATGTATAAAGAAATTCTCATTAATATGATGAGTGTCTCGATACATATAGTTTTGATGAATTCACCAAGAAGCATACGAAACACGTTTGCTGATAAAGATCTTGGCGAGATCCGAAAAAGCTGTGTAGAGAGCTCTGGCGAAAATTGGAACGGTTTTTGTGTTCGACTTTTTTGAAAATAATATGGAGCTAATAAATAAAAAAAATGGTTTCCCATTACATCCCATGAAGGAGTTCGGGAGAGCCAGTGAGCTGTGTGCTTTCTAGTTTTATACTCACTGATGGGACCTACAGTTGTAACACCGGTTCCGAACGGTATTTTGAGAAGCTTTTTCAAAATGCCGATGCCGATACCGCACCCGAAAGAATTTGTTTTAAGGTGGTCACAGCAGGGATCGAACCCAGGATTTTATATAAATTGTCGTCGAATTTGATCTTGGATGTCCGAAAATAAAAACTAAAAAATCTGAGCCTTATACAACGTGGGGCAAAAGTAATCACCCAATGTTCTTTTGCTGTAATTTTTTTTATGAAAAACTTTGGTTCTGCCTGTGAAATTTATTTATTTAATCGATTAGAATTTATTTCATCACGTTGAGAAAATGTTGTCGGGTTCGTTTTGTGACATTTTCGATCACTCTTGCCAGAACTTCCGGCGACAGGTTCTCGCATTCTTGGTGAATATTCTCCTTAAGGGCTTCAAGAGTCTGAGGCTTCTTGATGTAAACCCGTGACTTGAAAAACCCCCATAAAAAGAAGTCTGGAACAGTTAAAACGGGTGATCTGGCCGGCCAGTGCAAATCACCAAAACGAGAGATTAAGCGACCCGGAAATGCTTCCTTCAGAATATCGGTTGTGGCTCGAGCAGTGTGCGCCGTTGCACCGTCTTGTAGGAACCACATGTTCTCCAGTCCCAATTCATCCAATTGAGGTAGAAAAAATTCGGTAATAATGGCTCTGTAGCGCGCGCCGTCCACAGTCGTAATTTGGCCCGCGGCGTTCTCAAAAAAAGATGGATGATAATCGCCACCGACACCGGCCAGCGTCAACAGCACACCACGCTGTAACTTGGAGCGGATGGTTCTTCGTGAGTGATACACTGATTTCGGTTATTCGCGTAACCGCTAATGTGGAAATGAGCCTCATCGCTCATGGTAATTTTCGATGAAAAATCCTCCACCTCTTCGTTGAAATTCAGGATGGATTGAGCGTAGGTTACACGCGTTTGGGGGTCAACAGCAAACAACTGATGTATTGTCTGCAATTTGTAAGGAAACATCTTCAAATCTTTCACCAAAATTCTTCGTAGGGACCGCCGGCTAAGTGGCACGACGTCTGGTCGATGTTTCGGACTTCTCTTCGGCATCTTGGGCAACAGCAGCGATATTTTCAACACAGTGGCTGCTCCGGGCCCGGGCAACCTTGGGATGATCTCGTGTTGTCACAGTCTTTTCAACCGACGAATTGTTGCGCAAACAAATGGAAACAATTATTCCGCGTTTTTCCGGAGTAAACCGATTCACGTCGTCTGGTCGATGTTTCGAACTTCTCTTCGGCATCTTGGGGAACAGCAGCGATATTTTCAACACAATGGCTGCTCCGGGCCCGGCCAGCCTTGGGATGATCTCGTGTTGTCCCAGTCTTTTCAACCGACGAATTGTTGGGCAAACAAATGGAAACAATATTCCGCGTTTTTCCGGAGTAAACCGATTCATGGCTTGTCGATTTGTATTCTGCGTTTGTTTAGTTTACAAATATTAAAACCGACTTGACATTTGGCGCCATTTGCAAAAGTTATAGGGTTTTCCAATAGGGTGATTGCTTTTGACCCACCTTGTAAAAAAACAAACTTTTCGTCGACTTGGTATGGACAGCTGCTTAAAATATCTTAGCTCCATACAAAGTGGTCGAAAATTAGTTCAGCATGGGTTAAAAGTAGGCCTATGTTATTGTGAAAAGAACAAATTAGAGTTTTAAGCATTTTTAAATCTGGGAACTTTCATTTATCCGTTTGGAAATGACCATATTTCTATTTAAAGCCTACAGCACCATGACCACATTAAACAATTAACAATTGAGGTCTCAATGAACAAGCTATATTGTAGGTGGATATCTCAGAAACCATTACATAAAAATGTTGCCGAAATAATTTAGCGGAATGAGTTGTGAAGTGATGCAAAATTCATCAGATGCAACTTGTCAAGGTCAGACAAAGGTCAATAACAAGAACTAGGTCCATTTGACAAAACAGAAACAGATTTTGTTTATCTTTCTTAGAACAGCTAGCGCCAGCCGGTGTTCATAGCACCTCTTAGGAATGACCACATCCCTACTATAACGGAAATGGTACCCACTACAGGCTTATAATACTTGAGCATACGCTTGGTCGATTTCTTTTTATTGGGATGATGAAATCGACAGCGATGCAAATAACTTCGATTGCATTCATATTTGATTTCAATAAGGGCGGTAGAACGACAGCAAATATTCACGATAACTGATGCTCATGCTCATGATTGACAAATAAGTCGTCCGCTTTACAAATATAGTGACAATGTTCCGTGGTATTCCATATTGTTCAGCGATGATTGAAGGTAGACATGCAATGTATGTACCAGTATATGTCCATATTAATCCAAAATGACACATATGTATTTATATAATTGTAAGTTTCCATTTGCTACGGCCTGTCTTGAAGACTATAATTTGTTGCTTGTTGCTGAATCTGCCGGCTAGTCACAAAACGCGCATGCGTTCGCCCGTAAATACCGTCATCATCTATCTCTGGGTGCATATTCACTCTTAATGGCATTACACGCTTGTTTTCTTCGGCGTTAATAACACGGTGGTGCGAATGTCTGTCTGCAAGTTCGCCGTTGCCGTTGGCAGCGTCAGTTAATGCTACTGTTGGAACTTTAAAGACAATGGAAGAATCTGACTCTGACGGCGACGGTGACGGTAACGATTACAATAACATGTGCCGTTCAGAAGCCAAATCGATTAACTTCAATTTCGAGGATTGTGAGCCTTTGGTTTCAAGGGGTTAAATTGCAACAAAACTTTTTAACCACTAAGGATATATTTATTTATTCGGTTTTTTATTAGAACTGATAGTTTTCTATTTTATTTATTCAAGCAATCTATATCTCTATTATCTATATCTCTCTATTCCATTCTATAACTCTATTAATACAGATATAATTTTCAAAAAGAAGTTTTGCAAAACGCATCCTCATGATTCCTGGCAAACCGTTTAGCTAAAAACTTTTTGTAATAAAAGGAAAATCCACACAGCGACAAATTGGCCAATAAATTACAAATATGTTATTTTCTCCATATTACTATTAAAATAATGAACACAAGAAAAGGAATCCCAATATTTTTCAAATTGGAATTACGTAGTATTTAAATATTTTCAGTTGTCACTACGAGCAACAAATTGTATTATCATAGACGAATTCTTTGACGTTTGGGAATAAGGTCTTAAGTCAAAAAAATTAATTTTGAGTTTTTGATTGGGTTTAACTCAATTTTTTTTCTCTTTCGTTTGGTATTAATAACTTAAATCTAGCACAACTGCATCCAATCGTAATCATTTGATCTTTAGGCAATAAGTCAGAAATATTCATATATAAATAATTTTCAATTTAACATTACGAAAAACTACAGTTTCTGACTTAAGACCTTATTCCCAAACGTCAAAGAATTATACTAAATCTCGTGTTGCACTACTAGCGAAATCAATCGTTGGATCTGTCGTTCGTATACATTCGTAATACATTTTCCAATCTATAGTGCGATAAATAAATAATCTTGGGTATTATTCATAACGATTACTCCCAACATTATAAACAACAACACAAAGCATTTGTTGTGAAACACGTCAGATTCAAACAGATCGGAAACTTCTTTATCGTTTTTCTCCAGTTTCTGATTAAGGGAGTTAATCGTTTTGGCAACAGACGCATTCACATGTATGTTGATCGTATTTATTGTTGCTATAATTGTCATCGCTGCTCACTTTGCTGTTATTGTTGTGCCTTATTGTTGATGTTGTTGTCACTATTGACATCTGAATATTTAAATTCGATAATAACAGTTTAAAATGTCTTTAAGAGTGACAAGTAATTCATGTGTTTAATGCGTGTGGAATGGGCGTGTGTGTGCCATCATCGCAGACATCGCGGTGTCATGCAGCTGACAGAATTGCAAGGTGGGAAGTAACTGACAATTTTTTCCTATACATTTAATAATGGGGCAGGCATAACGATAATGGTCTCTCAGTCTATCTCGGTGGAACTGTTTACACTCGGCTCTTCACACAAGATTTGTTACAATTGGCTTCATCTTATTTGAATAACACAATCGCATTTGACATTCTGACGTATTTAATTACTAATTATATACATATGTATATATGTATGTAGGATTCACGTATTTATAACGTCGGTATTGATTTATTTCCATTTTCTTTTCTAGACCAAAAAATGCTTTGCACCAAATTTATGCTGTGGTATACCCTCAACTATGCTTACCCAAGATGGTTACGTTTTGAAAACTCCACCAAGCCCCTTCACCTATCCAGCTCCAGAACCATATAAGCCAACAACTCCCTTGAGCAACAACTACTTGGTACCACAACCCTCAACACCTACTCGCCGACCACCTCAACAACCTCAGAAACCTGTTTACACCAACGATCTTTCACCCAAACCACAACCAACAACAACTGTCACGAAATATCTTCCTCCTGCACCAACGCCCGCTCCACCCAAATATCCCCAGAGACCGACTCCTCCACCAGCAACGCCTACACCCCCACGCAGAATTCCATCGATAGCTCCACCTAAATATTTGCCACCTAATGGTGACCGCGAGACACAACCATCGAACCAACAGAAACAAGTCTTCCGTGGAGAAGACCAATTGTCACCACAAATTTTCCCACCCGGCCCAAAGTTCACAAGCAGACCTGGCCAACCTCAACAGCCTTCTTTAGCTAAGTGTGCCTCGGCTCTGGTGTGTACCGCTGAAAACTATTGTAGCTCCATTGGTGTCATTAGTGAAACACCCGTTGAAATTTCTCCCTTCCGTGTTCCCCTTACCGATTGTGTCATTGAAGAATCAGGAGCTATTGGAAAGTGTTGTCGCGATTCTAATTACGTTGATCCATGGCCGGTAAATTTGGCTGGCGTGTGTGCCCAAAGAAATAAGGTAAGTCTTAGCAGAGGAAGTTCATCATTTTTCAAGATTATCAAGCAAATCTCTTCATTTTCATAGAACACAAAACCCAAAGGTGTTAAGGATATTGATACCAACTTTGCTGAAATCCCATGGCAAGCTATGGTCCTCAAGGAATCTTCTAAATCATTGTTGTGCGGCGGAGCCATCATTGGCGATACTATAGTTCTCACCACAGCTGCCTGTGTCAAGGGGTATTTTTAACATTGACTACTTAAACCATCACGAGACGGTATTTTAATGCATCCTTATTTTTAGTGTATCGGTTAATGACCTCCGCGTCAAAGCCGGTGAATGGCAATTGGGCAGCACCAGTGAACCTTTGAACTTCCAATTGGTAGGTATCAAGTCGGTTGAAGTGCATCCTAGTTACGATGCCAACAGTGGTTCCAACGACATGGCTGTTATCCATTTGAATGAACGTTTACAATTCGCCACACACATTCAACCCATTTGTATAAGCGACAAGGACCCTAGCTCCTCGGAAACATGTGTCACGACTGGCTGGGGCAAGCAAGCTTTGGGTAGTAAGTTTCAAATTAACCAACATTCGGGGTTACTATTAATTATTTTAAATTCTATTGCAGTCCATGAAGAGGGTGCCATCATGCATGTAACCCTTACCTCTCCCGTGTCGCGCAGTGATTGTGGAGCGGACTCGAGCGGCGTGTGCAGTACTACCAAATTCGATTCTTGCGAATTCGATTCGGGCAGTGCATTGGCATGTGGTACCGGCTCCAGTGTTCTGCTCAAGGGCATCTACAGTGTTGAAAATGCCTGCGGAGGGGGACAAGTAGTCCGCTTCATAAAGCCCGATGTGGCCTGGGTCAACAAGCAATTCCTGCAAAGAAGTAAACCCCTTCTGTTGCGAGTGTAAGATGGCCACATCTCGCAAATCACCATGATATTCAGTCTGAAATGTGTTAAGTGCTAAAATCAATTACGTAGAACTTAGTTTCCTGATTTCTGATTTCACGACCTAAACTCAAAAACAAAAAGTCACAGCTAAATTATTTAAAATTCCATTACAAACGCATACACCACCTTCCGCTCTCTCTCCCTCTCTCTCTCTTCTGTTCCACTTCTACTACTTATACTTAGCATCATTACAACACACCTATAAATGGAACCTGTCCCTTTTTCGATCCATTATGTAAAATGCAATACAAGAACTCCTTGGCCCTACACTGCAAAAGGTACAGTTGTACACACACATCGATCTATCTATCTATGGAGTACATGAATATTTGTTATTTTAAGTTAAGCCGTTCTCAATTCCAAATTGACGTGTCTGCAAACAGAAGGACACCAATCGACTGTTTGTGGTCAAACACACAATTATACGCTAACATTTCCAATTGAGATTATTGTTTGTTTTTAGCTTAAGTTTTAAAACTACGATATATATTACATACATAAATATTTTGTTTATTTAGCAAAAGTAAAAGAAACGAGCGCTACTTCTGTAATTCTATATATCTCTATATATTCCTCTTTTTGTTTTTTAATTTTCTTAATTTAAACGAAACCAATTTCTTCATAACTACTATAGCATCATTAAGAAAAATTTGTATAAAACAAAGAATCATGTATAAAATTATTTATATGCCCTATTGAAAGAAAAAAAAACGAAACAAATGTTGTATAAAAGTAAACACAAACTTTCTAAATTAAGTCTCTAATTTAATTTTTTAATAAAGAATATTTTTAAACAATCAACGACATTATTATTTATGAAAAGTGATAAAAAAAAATGGTGTCCCATCACATCCCATGAAGGGATTGGGAAGAGCTTCTCACAACCAGTGAGAGATCAATGTGGGTATGTCGGCCAACAAGGTCATGGCGACAGTTTGTTGTGATACAGGCGGTGTCATTCACATCGAACACCATAAAAAGGGAACGATCAGAATATTATTTGCAGCTGCTGGACCGACTCAACCTTGATTGGAAGCAAAAAAGACCAATTGGCAAGGAAACAATTTCTCTTCCAGTATGACAACCCATCGACGCACAGGTATGTAGTCGCCATGGCAAAAACCTATAAACTGGGCTACGAATTGCTACCTCATATTCTCCAGATGTAGCGCCCAGTGACTAATTTCACCGGTCGCCGGTAAAATGTCATCACTAAAACAAGCGCCTATTTTGAGGACCTTGAGAAAATCTTTTATTTGGATGGAATTAACGATGGATGGACAAACGATGGACGAACTAAAAAGAAACCATGTTGACAAATATAAAATTTTGTTATGCCCCCATCCATTAAGTATTTTCCCGCAAGGGATCCTCACAGGAGGGGTGGAGTTAAGAGAGTGACGACTCCGTCGATCTTCTGCCAAATTAATCAGCCACAGAGGGTGGCTATCTGGTCAGTGTCTGTTCAACATGTTAGGGGTGGCTGGTTATCAAATCACCAATCCTATTGGAATTGATGACAAATCGCAGTAGTGGTTCTACGTAAAAAGAACTCTCCTAATCCGGGGTGTCATGCGTAGCGTGCTTATCACATATGTATTTTGCAGTAGGGGTATATGACTGTACTTTAGCGGTGCCTTACCTGAGCGTCTCAGTATCAAACCTTCGTGCACGTTCTTGTCGTGCTAGGTGGCTGATAGATAAACTAATGTTGACGTTTCTCAGGTCAACCTATATCATAGTAAAGTGGCATCATAGTTTTTCCTCCACCGGGAGTAACTACCTTGTCGCGAAGTGGGGGCTTACGCTTGGCATAGACTGCGTGAACTAAAGATTACTCCGGGGGAAGCGGACAGTCTCGATGTGGGTCTATCTGTTGATCAGGTCTATGTAAATATCGACTGTCAATGAAGTTTCCTCGACATGGCGATTCTTTCCGACTTTGGCGCCATTATAATATTAAGCCCTGATAAATACACAATACCATCCTAGATCAGAATCCATTTGTGCAGGTCTAGGTTTACCAACGCTGAAGCAAAAAAAAACTTTTAAGTTCAAGGTGGCTGGTAGCAGTCCCGAGGTCCTGGATGGCAAGTTAGTGTTTTGAAATAAGCTGGTTCCTAACAGCTCCCTCCGGCGCTTTGGAACGGGTCGGTGGTAATAGTCCGTTCACGCCGCGTCTGGATGAGACGGTCCTTTTCTTTGCTGGCATACTCGTGGGATTCAAAATTGACTCTTTTAATAAAACACAAACCCCCCTAACTGAAATTGACACAGCTACTGACACCTTGACAAATGATTCCTCTGACATCTAGTCGAACATGACGTTTGAGACCGATCCCGTGTGGATACATGAAGATACCGTCCAACAACAGGATGAAAGGATCGTCTCACAGATCCACCCAGCGGTGTAAGACATTGCTGACCTTCTGGATGGCTGTGCTCTAGCCAATGATGATGAGTCATTGTCGCCTCTCTCTGAAGAGGGCAGCAATATTACCATTGTCAGCAGCCGGAGCACTGCACAGGCTGAGCAGAGATCAAAACCTAACCTTGTGAGGCAAGACGTGGATCCCGGGAATAAGCACCAAACTCCCATCTTAGATGAGGATCAGAGTGGTCCCCCTGGAACTGTCAGGCCACACAAAAAGAAGTTAAGATCCGTTGCTTATAGAGAGAGACATCGCTATCGCAGAGTTTGTGCTGCCGTTAGGAGGTCTCAGGAAGGTGATTCCGTTTCCTCCAGGAGGTCTCAGGCATCCTCTCAGAGTTAGAGAGGGAAGGGTGACTGCTCCATAGAGGGCGGTGGGCTGGTTAATCGCGAACAGGGGAAGAAGGATGACTGCGCCAGTGAGCGCGGTGGGATTTCAACCTCTGCTACTTCTAGTAGTAAACAGGGAACGAAGGTTGAGTGCGCCGAAGAGCGCGGTGGACCTTCCACCTCTATGTTTCCCAAGCCCAAACAGAGCTCTAAGGCTGACTGCGCCAAAGAGTGCGGTGGGCCTTCCACCTCTGGGGGATCCTAGGGCAAACCCCAATCTAACCCTGCCGGTGACAGTTCACTCCGTGCCAATGTCACCAAAAGGGCGAGATCTAGGGAACAACCCATGTCATCCTCGAAAAGGCCGAGGAAACATGGAAATCTTGGGGCAGACCCGACTCAGAGCTGACCCTGATGGTAGGATCAGCTCTGCCAACAGGCTGTTACTCGAGGAGACGATATTCAACAAGATGTTTGAGGAATCGAGGAACGGGGAGGTGATACGCTTAAGCTTCATCGACTGGTCCAAAGGCGTCAAGGTCATTGACTGCTTCAATAGGGAATCGGCAGAGGCAGTCAAGGGCTTTGGCGACTTTTGGCCAGGAGCTAGGTTAGAGGTGGTACTGCAATTCTGCATCGCTCTTCGTCCAGTTGACACAGTTTGGAGTATTCCCAGTTTGGAGTATTCCCTTCCCGATCGATAGGATCATTAGGCTTTTGGGGAGTGATATGAAGTTCTATCCACCGTCTCCGGTAAGGAAGGTGGTGGTGCGGATCTACTTACTTACTTCTTTCCATCTCAAGCAAGCAGTTTCATATTGGATTGAAAAGTATCCTCTATAACAACAAATCTGAAAAGGTAAGGTGTATCGTAGCTAGGAAAGACCTTAACTTCATCTTTTCTTCTAATTTCATTGCAACGGGATGTATGTAGGAGAAATCTGGTTCGAACTTGATGCTGTCCTCTGTGTATCTCCCGTATGAGAGAAATGAGCCTCCTGTTGAGCTGCTTCGCAATCTTGCCCTCCATGCATCCACTAAGTGGTTTTATTATTCGATCCGGGCTTAGAATCGGTAACGTGGGTGGCGTTGCTACGAGTACTTTCCAAAATAGATTAAGGGATACTGTTATAGACATATACCATACCTCTGATGAGACCATCGTTAGGGACTGTCACGTATAGGGGGAATATTCATTCTTCGATCACAGCACTATATGCTTTTCGATAGTTTTTCCTGCATGGAAACAAAAACCCTTTAGGAATCCGAGGAAGGCAAATTGGCACAAAATCTTGACCTTGTCAGCAGAGCACTAGCTCTTGATATCGCTCTGCGCGCGACAGTGACAGATGTCAACGATAAGGCGGACAAATTGGTGAACCTATTATATAGGAGCTACATTGAAGAGAAGAAACAGCCGGTCTGGTGGACTAAGGAACTGGGTGAGCTGCGAAAGTGCACGCTGGCTCTTTTCAATAGGGCGAAAAGGTTGGGGTTGGACCCTGACTGGGAGGTTTACAAGAATAGTTTCAACCTGTTCAAAGGAAATATAAAGCGAGCGAAACGCGCGTCATGGATGAGTTTATGTGAATCAATACTCGCGGAAAACAAAGCAGCACTCTTTCCTCGGGCGTTGTCCAAGGACCCAAAGTTCTTGGCTTCGTAAGATGGGCGGACGGCTCGTGGACCGATTCTGGTACTGAAACACTAGAACAACTGATGGAGACCCATTTTCCATGTTGTGTCTATGTTGAGCACACGGCCATTAATGTCCCAATGGCCATGGTGTCGCCAGGCCCTGATGGTATCCTGCCGATAATGCTGCAGAAATGCGCGGGTTTCATTGCTGCCCACCTAATGGACATATGCAGAATATGCCTTAAAATGGTTATAGTTCCGGATAAATGGAGGGAGGTGTTTGTACACCTACAGACCAATCAGCCTCTCATCCACATTAGGAACAGGATTAGACCGGAACAGCTAAGCGGGGGACAGCATGGCTACCTTAAGCGTGGATCGGTGGAAGTGCCCTGCATGAAGTTGTCGGATATATTGAGCGCAACCTGGGTTATGGGGAGTTTTCTTTGGGTGTCTTATTAGACATTGAAGGTGCTTTTAACAATGTAACGTCTAGCGCATTCAAGAGCTCACTCGTTAGACTGGGAGTGACGAGTTTTGTGGTTGAATGGATTTAACATATGCTTGGAAGGCGCATGATCAATTCATCAATTGGCATGAGCTCTGTGCGGAAACTAGCCACCCGTCGCACTCCGCAAGGTGTCTTGTCGCCATTACTATGGCTACTAGTGGTGAACGATACTCTCGTAGATTTCGACAGAGAGGGACTTAAGGTGGTGGCATACGCCGATGATGTAGTCATTCTCGTCGCGAGAAAGGACTTGACCACCATCAGTGATGTAATGTAAACTGCTTTGGGGAACAATCTGCCTGATATTATTCACGAAAAGGAAAATTAGGGAGTATAGACTACCTGGGCTAGGCGGCGTGGAGCTCACATTATCCTCCGAAGCCAAATACCTCGGTACCATCCTGGACCAAAAGTTAAATTGGAGAAGGAATATCGAGGAAAGGATGAAGGAGATGAATACGCTGTACTCCTGTCGCAATTCCATAGGTAAGAGCTGGACAGGGGCAACTGGATGGATGGGATTCCTTCATCAAATACGGGGTTATTCATATTTACTGACGGATCCAAAATGGATACTGGAACGGAGGCGGGAATTTACAGCCAAGAGCTTCAAATACGTCTATCCCTTGGACTGGACGTGAATTGTAGTGTCTTTCAGGCCGAAATTCTTGCGATCACAAGAGCGGTAGGTGACCACTGGTGACATTGTGATATTTTTAGCAAGGCAGTTCGGTGGTGCAATGGTTAGTGTGCGCGGCTCTTGTTCATGAGATCCTGGGTTCGAACCCTGCTCTGACCACCTTCAAAAAACAAAAAAAAAAATTCTTTCGGCGGCGGTCACCTCGCATAGTGACGGCGACACTATCGAGTATATAGCCCTGGAAAAGCTTCACAAAATACCGTTCGGAATCGGTATAAAACTGTAGGTCCCAATCAGTGAGTGAAAACTGGAAAGCGCACAGCTCAGTGATTGTGAGAAGCTCTCCCCGGTCCCTTAATGGGATGTAATGGGAAACCATTTATTTTTTTTTTAGTTCTCAACGCGATCAGCTAAAATCGAGAGTGATGTATGAGCGCATTCAAGCTCTAGCCTCACTAACTTCCTATAGAGTAAGAATCTGCTGGGCTCCCAGCAATAATGGCATTACTGGGAACGATATGGCTGAATCTCTTGATAAAATATGCTGTTCAAGTGCGGATCGGTCCTTGTCGGCGCCGACTAGACCCCCGATCTCGTTCCTGTACGGACCGATTGATAAATGGGCCCAATGCGCTACCGAATACTACCGGTCGAGGAGATCAGACTGTAGGGTATCTAGGGAGATGTGGCCTAAACCGTATGAGAATAGGACGGAACATCTTCTGCAAATGACAAAGGAGGACTTACGACTCTTTATTAGTGTTGCTACGGGACACTGGGATGTGCGCAGTTTCATAGGACGTTTTACTACCGGAGGTGATGACTACTGCCGCTTATGTGAGGACGAGGAAGAGATTGCTGTCAATGTCCTATAGGAGAATGCGGTACCTCGGGGGGCCCCTGATGCCGCATCCAAAGCAACCCCCTCATGAATCGTAGCAGTTTCCCATTGTCAATATTGGTAGGGCTGCATGCCCTTGCCATCTATGGTATTAAATTCCCAATATGAAACCTACCACTTTGAATGGGTCTGAACTTAAAATGTTCATATTAAATCACAAACATTTAAAGCTCATTTAAGTAGAAAATGTCCAATTGTGAAACTGAGCCTAAGTGAATCATATGGGTGTTTTTGAAAATACTGTAATTTATTTATTTATTACAGATTATGGCATGAGGTGTTCTTGCAATTGAAAGCAACGACAACAAGGCACATTATACCAACAATAAAATTGAATAAAAAGTACGTTTTCATGTTTCTCATGATATCGCACCCTAACTGCAAGAGCATGAATTACATTTTGGTACAAAATGAAAGATATTTTGTTTAACACAAATATTAAGAGGTTTGAAACACCACATACGTTAAAAATAAAATGGACTGCGTAGAGGAATTATAAATGAAATATTTGCAAGGTAAATCAAAGATAGGTGGTAACTCTCATTTATTACGCCCTCCATTTTCTATTTAACGCATGTGGTGTACTTTTGTGGTAAACAATTGTTATCGTACGAAATAACATTGGCATAACAACCCTGCAATCGAAGAGTTGAGTGCAAAGCAAATGAAAAGGGAGCAAAATTTTCGGTTCATGAAATTTTCGATATTTTTTATACACCTACTCCTTATGGCAACCAAAATTGCATAACAACTGAATATCGGGCTTAACTATGCTACAGAATTCCGTTGCAGGTCTGATAATCGGTTGTGCCTTGAAGAAAACCATAAATAAAAAACAAACAATTTTAAGGGAACAAATATACCAAATATCTGTGGGAATGATTTTATTTAAATAAATATAAAGTACTAAGTACATAAATGGCTGATTATTAAAATTAGAACTGTTGATCCAGTGATGATAGTTTGTGCTTGCCTATGGAATGATACTTGAATTTTACTTCCTGGCATTTTCAAAATTGGCAATATACCACTGCACCGATGTGTTGATGGCTTCAATAAAATTGGTAAATTGGAATTGGGGCAGCAAGGAGCGTAATTTTTGATTCGAAGCCGTTTTCTTTTGCTGTCCATCAGCTTTAGATGTGTCACATTCCAATTTTCCCTTAAAATTGAACGCTTTAGCCACCGCTTCTGCCACTTGGTATATCGTCACCTCCTGCTCCTCATCAACGCTTAATATTATAGGTTCAACACTCTCATAGTTCCTTAAAACCCAAATTATTAACTTGGCCAGGTCTATACTGTATATAAATTGTCGCAATGGCTTACCCGAGCCATATACCGTAAATACTTTGTCACATTCAGCCACTTCCTTGTTATCCATGATAAGTTTGTGCATTCGATAAATCATACCTGGTACAACGTGACTAACTTGGGGTTTATAGTTGTCGTGGGGTCCGAATATATTGCAGGGAATGATTGAGGTAAACATATCGCCATATTTATCATTGTAGGCGTGATTTTGAATATCAATTAATCGTTTGGCATATGAATAACCATAATTTGAGGTATGTGGTGGTCCGTTATGTACCATGCTTTCATCAATGGGATACTCGGTCTTGTCGGGAAAAATACAGGTGCTGAGGCAAGATATGACCTTCAGACAGCCTTTATCATGTGCAGTTTGCAAGACATTGTCGTTGATTTGTAGATTTACTCGCTGAAATTAAATTAGCGTTTGTGAAAAGACTGGTTTCATTTTAATCATCTTTGTTCATGCCCGAAATTTATATTTTAGTGATGTACAATGCGAAAATATATTATATCTTTATTAAATATTTTTTTCGTTTTATAAATTATTATTACTAAGTTAACAAATAATATTATCAATATATATGTATGTACATGTCGTCACTTATATCCAAAAAAACCTAACACTTTAAAATTGGTATTTTGCTAGATTATGAAAAAATTTACTAAAATACACTATTATTACAAAATTTCAGACTTTTACGTTCAAAAACATTGATTTGTTTTAAAGAATCTATAAATTAAGTCTTTCATAAATCAACACCTTTCCCGCTTTTACCTATATAACTATAATTGTATTTAGAGGATTGATCCTCTAAGGACCCTATTAGGGAGGGGCACACGTGGAAACGGTAAGTACGTTTTGAGTCCATACCTTAACTTTTGAACATATTAAGGTCGAATTTCAATATGCTTACATGGGCCGAACGTATGTATGCTTGGCAAATAAGTATGTGTTAAAAGGCAAAAATTTAAAAAAAATACCAAAAAAAAATGTTGGTCCCTTTTTAGCGGCCTAGCTATTAATAGGTCATAGATCTTGAAAATAATCAAAACAATCATAAAAGGGTTAAGCCCCGTAGTCAGTTCTTGCGAAATTTCGTTGCCATTAAAAATTTTCGTTGTATAAAAAATAACGAAAATTTCGTGAATCGAAAATTTCGTTCACATTTCATTTGCTTGGTACTAAGCTCTTTGTAAAAATGTCGTAAGCAAAATCAATTACAGGGTTGTTCCGCCAAAGTAATCTCCACTATATCAATACTGGCCTGTAAATTTCAATAAAAAATATAATTGAATTTTTTCAAAAAATACAATTAAAAAGTAATTGAATCAATTAAAATTTTAATCATATTTACAATTTTTTTTTGAGTTTACAACAGAACTTGGAGTTGGCAAGGCGCAAATCTACGGCGCTAAAAATATTTAATTTTTGAGTGCATGATCGAATTTTTGCTGTGAATCTTTCTAAATTAATAAAAATATGCATGATATGTTCTTAACAAACCTCAATATAAACAATATTTGTAAACAAAAATTGTTGTGATAAAGTATTTTACAGAAAGTTGAATTTTACAGCGCCGTTGGGAGGCAATATGTGTGGCGGCTGAGTCACCAGCCGTCGTCGTCACTTTTCGTATGGCTCTAGTCTTTGATATACAACACTGTTGTTATTCGTAATTCGTTTATTGTTGATTGAACGGTTTTATTTTGTGAACTTGAAGAATCTTGATTCGTGATTAAAACTGCCTTTTTTGTAATTGTGTTTAATTGGCAAGAGTTTTTGAATAAATTTTATTGGAAATGTGTGCTTGCGTTGAGTGTTTTGTTTGCAATGAAAAATGTGTCTGTCCCCAGACATTTTTTATGCACTTGAAAAGACACTATTTGCCGCCTTATTATAATTTCACGTAAAAAGAAACTTTAAGACTCTTCTTTAAGAGTGCCATAAATAGGATAAAAGCAATACATTTCTCCAACAAAGCTGTGAATATGTAGTAGAGATGGAATGCGACAATGGAGTGACTGTTGCTGCGGAAGGAGCAGATAAATTGAATGTTTCTCCAGAACCACCAGATGTACCTATTTTTTTGTATTTAATACAAATCGTTTAATCATTAAATGTTTAAAATATAATAATAGTTTAAGAAAACCGGACATTTGTTCCGATCATGAATCCAAATTCTAAAAAATTTAATTTTTTATAGATATATGTAAGTACATGTGTATCTGCGAAACCTTGAATAAAATCGTCTTCAAAATAGAACATTTTAGTTTTTTTGTAGGGTTTCAGGGTTTCATGCTGAAAAAAGCAATAACGGTTTTATTTGATTCAATTCAAAATTTAATCAAAAATCGCGAAAAAAAATCAATAAATTTTTAATTAACTTGATTACATACGTAATCAATATTTTTGAAAAAAATCAATAAATGTTTTAATAAAATTTACAAATATTTTAATTGAAGTTTATTTTGACAAATTTACAAATACCTTTAATTAATATTATTATTTTCGTGATTACACCAATATCAATTAAAGAATTAATCAAATGAACAATTTTTTTAATTGAAATTGATTTTTATTTTTTTCTGTGCAGTGACTTTCTACGAAAATTTTGTGGACGTGAAACACACATGCACTCTCTTTATATCTTAATCTAGTTATTTCGCACGAAAACTATTGTTAATTAGAAAAAATAAATATGGAGATAATTGAGAACTGAATAGCGGGATTTACACTACAAAAACTAAAAGGTGTATCGATCTTTAACGATATCATAAAAACAAAATATTAATAATTTGACTACACACGTTTTTTCAGTCATCATCAGAAAATTTTTTCATTTTTCGCATCATAAATCAGCAACACATTCTACGTTGTTTGTTAAGCCATCCTATTAGATTTCCACTTACTCTTCGTGGCACTTCCTATAGGATACTACATTTTAGTCCATTATGTTTCTGGCACTATATATGAAGATGAGGATTGGTCATATTATTAGGCAAGGACACGTTCCTTTGTAAACAAATTTGCATGCGTTACGACGGCTAAACTATTGGGTCGGTCAGATCGAAGTTTTTGCTGTTGGTTTAAATTTCTTAACAGATGGCTTTTATGTTGTTTGGCTTTAAATGGATGATCGGACAAAGCATTTTATCTCCCTGAATATAACATAGTTTTCTGTGACACTTTTGAAGGTATGAAGATGACATTGGTCGCATATACTATTTGCATAGGAAGAAATGAGTTTAGGGTAGAAATATAGTGTAGTTCACATTTGTAGAAAATTAAAAAGCGGTACATCGACTAAGTTTCGCGGGATTCATTTTACTGCTTATGACAAAATGGCCAATGTTTATAAACATTCGTTATTCTAAATCTACTTGGATGATTAAAAAGAAGTATAACTAACCTGACCAACTGGCGGGATGGTCCTAACATTTTGGTGACTCATACCTACTTGAATCTATAACAAAATGATTATATTTATACAAAATAAAAAGCTTTATTTTATATATTTAGTCTTATTTTAACCAAATACATGTATTTTTTATTAAATTTTTACTTAAAAGCTTAAGTTCAGCAGTTTTACCCACTGTGTCCAACATTTTGGCTACAACCGGTTGGTCAGGATAAGCATAACTTATGCTCACTTGCCACGCGCCTACTTCATCAACAAATTATGCAATATATTGAAGCTATCCAAAGAAAATTACAAACTAATACCTTCAGAAATCGGATTTATAATAGAATCCAATCGCCCAGTTACTTCTAGCAAGTCAATAAAATCTGTACTGTATATTTTCATGTTAGTAGTTCCAAAATTCAAATTTCCTTCACCTAAATTCATAAAGAGTTACACCGTGCCGTGCTATCCATTTTTGTATAAATTAAATATTCAACTAACGGATTGAGCTGCACTTAATGCCTTCTGTTTTTACAAATTAAGTAATACTATTAGAACAGAATAACTTCACTAGCTCTTACAAATTTATTATATTGCACGTGACACACTCATTCCGACCCAGCTTCGGGACAGGAAACTTGTAAACAAAGCGTAAATTTTGTTTCCATATAACGGTCCATTGTGACTGCACAGGCTATAGGCAGTATCAGGAAATTCTTTTGATGATACTATTTTTTTCATAAATGTGTGCATAGATTTGAATGGTTCTTCTTGGAGTAATGAGATTTCTCAGATAACCTACTATTGCTGGAGTTATCAGTGGTTTAAAACAGCATCTGCATCATCGGTTAGTAAAAAATAACCCTTATTGCCCCCCCAGAACTGTATCTTAAACGAACTTACCAAGAAGTCTAAGTTGTTATTCATGTTGTGGAATAGTCCACCCACCATAGCCGCCAAATGTATCACGTGTGTGGGTTTCACTTTCTCAAACAAAGCTTTCGTTGCATTTAGATCTCTTAAATGTACAAGACAAAGTGGAAACGTTAGAGTAAAGACTTATCCCGGAGCTTATACATATGTACATACTTGAGGTCGGCATCTTTTGAACCAGCAAAATACCATTCCCCATCCTCGTCACGCTCTTCGTTTATTACGGTCTCTAAAGCTTTGCCCACTAGGCCAGTCCCTCCAGTAACTAGGATTTTACGCATTCTAATAGAGTTATGATTCGATCCTTGTTGGATTCCCGAAATGTTTATTTTGATTGAACAAGGTGACACCGCAACAAGTAACAAAATTAACTCAATCATATGGCTGCATTAGAGATGGGCACGTATGTACATGGTACAATAATGTACCATGGTACAATACCGCGTACGTAAAGCGCCTTGGAGACGTTCACGGTTGAAAAACAAGGTTGTATCGTTAGAACAGCTGATTTGATTTTTTTCATTTGACGCACTTGGGAAATGTCAAATTTGTTTACATTTGTTGGTTATAAGTTGTTTACAGACGCGGAATTAAACAACAGACGCGAATACGAGTTAGAGTTTCACACCGGGAGAAACCAATTCAACTGCAGCATCAAACAATTTCAATTATTAATATCAATCTTCATTAATTTGGCAAATATTTCTTTCCAATTATAACACAACTGATTCAAAAATGCACATTTTGTTTACATTTTTATCAGCTGAGTTTGACAGAAGCCAAGTGCGATTTTGCACATGATTACACACACATATTTACTGCTATTACCGTGATTAGTGTGCCCTGGAGACGTTCAACAAATTCCATCAATCGGTTGAGTGTGTTCCTGTAATCGGCTTTCATCGGCTACACGTACACGACGTCGGCCAGATTGATGAAATATAAAAAAATTTTGATATTTTCTGTTGATGGCGTTTTTGTTGATAGTCTCCATTTATGATTGTCAATTATGACTCATTAGTAGAGAACAATTGTGCGAGATGGCCAATGCGCGGACGAAAAAAAATGCATATTAAATTTTATTGAACGCTATGAGTGCTTACAGGCGCTGTGGAACACAACAGTGGACGCCTATAGCAACAGGGAGGAAAAAAGAAAACAGTATGAGATGCGAATGCGACTGTGGATGACGTAAAAAAAAATTTATATTTTACGGACAAATTTCCGATTATGCATCCACAGTTTCTTCTTCTTTTCTCGTCTTCTTTTTCTTTTAATAAAATTCCAGCACATGCTACCAAAAGCAAATCATCTTCCTCCGACGATGACATGTCAACCCAACACAATGAAAACAAAGAAAAATTGATGATTGCCGTATTTTGTTGAACGTTTGCGGGCAAGACACGAAGGCACACACTAATACATATGTACCTGATTGACGTAGTTTTTTGAACGTCTCCAAGGCGCTTAAGTTTTGGTGCACAATCACGCACACTGACGAAAGTAAAGTGAAGTTCACATTATCCGTTTTATCTGTCAGATTTATCTGACGGAGTTATCGATAATATATCGGGGTTTCGTTCACACGCAACGTTTTATCTAACAGACTTCAGTTGAAGCAAGACGCTAACGAGTAAACATCAAAGGTTTGCGTTTGTTATTGAATTGCATCATTTATTTTATTCGCCACAGAAATGGGAAGGGCTGTGGAGGCATCGAGGAAATTTATTAAATAATGAAATACACACACATACCGATGAGTAATCCATTGCGGGTTGCGCTCGCAGTAATAGATTTATACTTCATCAAAAGCGATGTACTAAAGTAGACAGTCAAATTGCTATTCACTCGAATGCCAGCAAACAAAACGAGTGAAGCGTTAATCGCTCTCTGCTCTCACTCTTTTCATTGAACATTTCAATACTCATCAAACACGATCAAGAATTAGACAACCACAAGATGTGCGCAATTTGACAACCCTGGTCAAAGAGAACCAAAAAGTGGTAACAATTCACACAAACGCATTTCTCTCTCGCGTTAAATCCTGATTATGTCATATTTTTGCATAGTTTATGTAATTTTACTGCAACATAGTGGGAATTTGTATAGTTATATACAATAAAATTATAAAAAATCTGCTCGTTTACTGAAATATTCAATGAAGAGAGTAAGATAAAGAGCAGAGTATTATTAAAGTTTCACTCGTTTTGCTTGTTCTCATAAGATGGAAGAGAAATTTGCCTATCTACCAAAGACGATGAAGAATTAGACAACCAGAAGATGTGGGCAATTTGGCAACCCTGGTAAAAGAGAACCAGAAAGTGCTAGAAATTCACTCAAACGCATTTCTCTCTCGCGTCATATCTTGATTATTTCATACTTTTTGCATAGTTTATGTAATTTGAATTCAACATGTTTGGAATTTGTATAGTTATATATACAATAACACTATCAAAAAGCTGCTGTTGTATTTAAATATTCAATGAAGAGAGTAATAGGGAGGGCAGAGAATTGTTAGGGTTTCACTCGTTTTGTTTGTTGGCATTTAATTGAAGAGAAATTTTGACTGTCTCTTTATACATCGTTTTTGTATCAACTTCCCTACAAAAACAGTGATAGTCATTTGACCGGTCAATTGACTGTAATTGTTGATGGGTATATCCATCAAAGTTTCTATCACATTCTTAAAGCCGAAAGGAAAAAGTTGATGGAAACTTTTGTGTACGTGTGATTTTGTATCTCCCTCGAACTTATGGGTTCGGTCGCCTATAAAACATATACCTGAGCTGCTCACTCTAGTGCTGTTCACTAATCAAAGATTATATGAGTATTAGTCACAGTTGATAGATATATCCATCACAGTTGACTAATCATACTTGATAGATATACCCATCACAGTTGACTAATCAAATTCGATGGATATATCAGTCAAAGGTGATGGGTATAGCTTTTATGTTATTAATGATTTTATGGTATATTTTTATTATTTTTATATATTTTTAATATCTAATTGTATAATAAATGGCATTGAATGATTCTTAGTCAAGAATCGGAGTGAATGAATAAGAATAATCGTTTCAAAATGAATAAAGTAGTAACTGGGCAAAATAAAATACTTATTTACAATTTGTTTTTAATAAATCTTCTGCTTCATCCTATGGTGGCTTCGTTCAATTGTCTTTTAGCACATCTAAAATTTGAAAAGGAGATATATAAATATGTTAATAATAATAAGTATATATGAATGTATATAAATTAATAATTATTTAATCATTTATAGACAAAAATATGTACATACCACGCAGTCTTGTTGAACCACATAAGCTTCCCTATCGCATGCTTTTCCAACCTCTCATCCCAATTGTATATATCAAGCAGGTTATCCGTGAACATTGGGGGGCAGGCACTGCTGACATCCTCTGGCGCCTCTTTCAGTATATTTTCTGTGAAGAAGTATGTATAAATATCCAAATATTAAAATATCGAACCATAAATTTTAGTTTGTTGATTTGCTTGACCAAAATCTGCGGTTCCCAATTTCTGCTCTAACTCTTGCACCGCTGTAATGGTCAGGAAAGGGAGCATGCTGCCGACTTCATTAATGATTTTGTCCTGAGTTTGGCCAGGCATGCCAGACAGAATCTTCCACTACTTTTTGATGGCTTTTAAATGCCTCATTTTTCATAATCATTATCTTTGTTTTTTGGATCACATAAGTTTATTCTTTTCCACTGTTTATTTTTATTCCACGATATTTAACGATAATGAAACTTTTGCCGTTGCACTTTGCCGAGGATTCACAAATTTTACTTTTTAAATGTCAGCAAATTCAAGTTTCCATCAACACTGACAGTCGAATGACCGAAACTATTCTTGTACGGTTGTTTCCATAGACTAATACTTAGAGTAGACCCAATAGTTCTCCCACCAAATTTATGACATTTGGCCTGGTGTGATATTTACGTTCGATGTTGAAAAGAATTGCTTTTCTAATACCAGATAGAGGCAATGGTTCAAAACAACGAACAAAATAACAACATCGGAATTTCGTTTTGTGTGTTAAAATTATTGTGTTAAATACAACACAAATGTCTGCTAACAATAACAGTCAATAAAAAAGTTTAAAACACATTTAAATTTCACAGTTTTTCATCAGAATGACATGAAAAATTAAAGCAAGAAGTTATTGTAATTCCACCTGGTGTATGTCACTTTTCGTCAAACATCTCTCTATCACACCGACCGCATCACGAAGAGTGTGAAAGGAAACGTCAGATGAGTCAGATATTCTCTCTAGTCTGAGATTACTCTATGGTTGTTTCACTCTTGCAAATGGAACTCAGTATAAAATAGTTGCAAGTGTATCAGTGCAAAAATATTGTGTGTGTTAGTTTCCATCATTCATTTCTTGTAGGGTTTAGTACATAGACTAATACTTAGAGTAGACCCAATAGTTCTCCCACCAAATTTATGACATTTGGCCTGGTGTGATATTTACGTTCGATGTTGAAAAGAATTGCTTTTCTAATACCAGATAGAGGCAATGGTTCAAAACAACGAACAAAATAACAACATCGGAATTTCGTTTTGTGTGTTAAAATTATTGTGTTAAATACAACACAAATGTCTGCTAACAATAACAGTCAATAAAAAAGTTTAAAACACATTTAAATTTCACAGTTTTTCATCAGAATGACATGAAAAATTAAAGCAAGAAGTTATTGTAATTCCACCTGGTGTATGTCACTTTTCGTCAAACATCTCTCTATCACACCGACCGCATCACGAAGAGTGTGAAAGGAAACGTCAGATGAGTCAAATATTCTCTCAAGTCTGAGATTACTCTATGGTTTAGTACATCGTTTTTTAAATTTGGTTGTTGTTGCCAAATCGCCAGAATACAGCAGGATTTTGCAGAATTTCGGAGGCTTTAGTTAATTTGGTTTATGTCTGAAATAATTGTTAAAACGACTGTAAATAGCTGCTTGTTATGAAACGCTAAGATTGGGCAGAGGTTTCATCCTTAAATACTGAGGCTGTGTGTTAATTGAAAATATTTCTGTCGTGGTAAATTGAGTTGAATTTATTATTGCGTGGTGAAGATACAATTTCGATTTTGCTGTGTGGGGCTGTGGGCGGATGGAACTCTTTTAGTCCGTGGTAAAATTGGGTGAATACATTTTTATTATGGTAGATAAAATTTTGTCATTTTGCTGTGCGGATTCATGTGATGAAATTTTGACATATAATTAACAAATTTTTGACATTCAGTCGCCGCACAAAACAGTACAAGTCAGTGAGTGGTGGGGTTGAAATGAAAAAATAAATAAATCAAAAATATGTGGCACTTATTTTTGCGGCTTTGGAAGAATTGGTGAAGTTGCAGTTCAGCCAAAGGACGTTTTTGTTAATATTCCGCGTAAAAGATAAACGACAAAACCAAAAAAAAAAATAAACTATTTGTATCCCTGTTTAGCAAGATGTATTAAATAAGGTGGTGGGAGCAGCAGATGTTGATGTTATATAACAAACTTTGGTTTTAATATTACCTGATTAAAATTAAAATATAACTCTAAAAATTACTTAAAATTGCATGTATTTATATTTTTCATTTTAAACAATGCAAACACAATTGTTTAAACAACATTTGACAATTTTCGTTTTCCAAATGAATGAAATAAAACCAATCAGCATTGTTGATGCTATCACCATACCAAATACATCTTCTTGTTAAAATTTAAGGTAGTCCTGGGGCTAGTCTAATTTTTGACACTAGAAATTCACCACGCACACTTCAAAATTTTGTTCGGTGTAAAATATTTGAACCAATCCGCCCACAGCCTGAAATAGAAAGTTTTGGCCATAGACTAATACATACCTAGATAAACTTATTCTCTCATCTGACGTTTCATTTCACACTCTTCGTGATGCGGTCGGTGTGATAGAGAGATGTTTGACGAAAAGTGATATACACCAGGTGGAATTACAATAACTTCTTGCTTTAATTTTTCATGCCATTTTGGCGAAAAAATGTGAAATTTAAATGTGTTTTAAACTTTTTTATTGACTGTTATTGTTAGCATACATTTGTGTTGTATTTAACACATTAATTTTAACACACAAAACGAAATGCCGTTGTTGTTATTTTGTTCGTTGTTTTGAACCATTGCCTCTATCTGGAATTAGTAAAGCAATTCTTTTCAACATCAAACGTATACATCACACGAGGACAAATGTCAGAAATTTGGTGAGTGAAAGATTTTCTCTACCCATATTTACTCTATGGTTTTGGCAGATGAATGGTATGTGTGTATGTGACATATCAAATGGAGGGTAGAACACGTGAGGTATGCTCTTATTGTTTTATATTTTCTATGAATATGTACATTGACAAGTAATGAATTTTACAGACTTTATTTGCAGTTTGTCATCTTTCCTGTAAATAATTAATCTAATTCAATGCGTTTTTGATGTGTTAACATCTATACGCGCGCCTCTAGGGCAGTAAACTATCAAACTAATACATACGCAAGTGTTAGGTTCATAGACTAATACATACCTAGATAAACTTATTCTCTCATCTGACGTTTCATTTCACACTCTTCGTGATGCGGTCGGTGTGATAGAGAGATGTTTGACGAAAAGTGATATACACCAGGTGGAATTACAATAACTTCTTGCTTTAATTTTTCATGCCATTTTGGTAAAAAACTGTGAAATTTAAATGTGTTTTAAACTTTTTTATTGACTGTTATTGTTAGCATATATTTGTGTTGTATTTAACACATTAATTTTAACACACAAAACGAAATGACGTTGTTGTTATTTTGTTCGTTGTTTTGAACCATTGCATCTATCTGGTATTAGTAAAGCAATTCTTTTCAACATCAAACGTATACATCACACGAGGACAAATGTCAGAAATTTGGTGAGTGAAAGATTTTCTCTACCCATATTTACTGTATGGTTAGGTTTGTAAGAGTAAATCATCGTTTGTTTGTTCGTTGCTTGGCAGTCGGTATTGAAAGTGATTATTGGGCGATTTTCATATAATTTTCCCACGCGATTTTCTCCGGAAATTCATAGCCGATTTTATTAATTTTTAGATTAAAAAGCTAGTGCGGGTTTCGACGAAGAGTTTAGGCCAAAAATTAAGGCGATCCGATATCGGCGAGCCGAGATTGAAGTGTTTTAATTTGGAGTAATATTAAAAAAGTATTTTATGTTGATCTTCGGTTATATCGTACGAATATAACAATGTATGTATGTATGTACAAGTGTCTGTTGCTTTGCATTCTTTGACTTTTGTGGGAATAAAACAAAAAGTATTGAGCAAGAAAATAATGACACATGTGCTTGCACTGGGTCTTTAAATAATTTTAAGTATTAATATTATTTAAATGAAACGTCATCATATGATTGAACGCTGTTTTATATTTTCCAATGTAACATTTACGAATGTGTTCATAGAAATCGAACAGGTACCGTGTAGCAACAAGGTGTTAACACATCGCCCGTGAGTTCGAACACTCATTGGATTTTTTTCTACAAGTATTTCCCTGCATTTTAAAATATGTAACATCATATTAAGTCAAGTTACATGTTTCTTGAAACCGTTTTAATACTTGCACGTTGTTTGAGTTTCTTTTTTGTTTGCTAACATTTTGAATTGTTTACTGTTCGGCGAACTTCAAAGCAATTTCTGCATAAAAAAACAAACGTCAAAATTAGGCTACTTGTCAAAATTTTGAGTAGCCCTGGAGCTATTGAAAATTTTAACAAGAAATATTCTCCACGCTAATGTCAAAATTTTAGTCGATTCAAAATATTTGGTTCAATTCACGCACAACATGACTGCACAAATAATAAGGCAAATTTATTATTTGGTAATTTTAAATAATAAATGGCGAACCACTAATAGTATGTTCCCATTATTAAAAGAAATTCTAAGATATTCCAAAGTCAGCGTTGCCAAATAAAATAATTATAGCCTATTTTTAGAAATACGTTTGCCACGATTTTAATAAATTCTACACACGCGTTGAGAAATTAGTCCTGTTTTTTTTTTATTTCCTATTAAACTCATATTTCGAACATTTTATATGGATAGCTAGCTGTTTTAAGCAACTTCCCATACAAAGTCGTCAAATATAGTGTAGCCAGAAATAAAACAACACGCAATTGTAATGTCTGTATTTACAACCAAAATAATAAGCGGATTTTTATTCCCGCTGAACCAATATTTCGACGACTTTGTGTGCGAAACCGCTTAATATGCTTAGCTCCCCATATAAAGTGTTCGAAAAATTTGTTTAGTATGGAACAAGTTTCCTTTTTGTTGATTTTGTGAAAACTAACAAAAAGTAATATGTATATAAAAATAAATATTAGAAACACTGACACCTTGGAACCTACAACGAGTTGGTCTGGAGTTCGAATCCCACTAAAGATAAACTTTTTTTTTTGCTTTTTAATATATTCTTGCTTCTTGCCGATTTTTATTTATTTTTTATATTTGATAAGTTGTGTTTCATATTTGGCGAGCACTCAAAATTTGCGAAGAATTTTCAAATTAAATATACCCCCGAAAGTTTAATCAAAAATTTAATAATATTACACAGAAAAAATATCCATTGGAAATATTGCCTAATTTGGGTTTGGTGATTTTGTTATTGTATGAGGACAAGAAACGAGGCAATATTGCCAAAGTCGAAAGTACAAAACACACTACTAAGGACAATGCTGAATTTGCATACTTCTCTACTTCTTGTAATAAAAATGTCAACAAACAAATTTCTGTTGAGATAAAAAAGCCCACAACTGCGTAGTTTTTTTTGTTCAGAAACTATAAAACTTCTTTAACAAAACTGACTACCCAAGTGAATAGCTATCAGAAACTTTCCACCTCCACGGACAGTCACATGTCCCATGGATTACAATTAAGTTGCAATTTATCTTATTAATCCTCACAATTAAGAAGGCATCAAACGTTGGTGTAGTTTCCGATAAGTCGATGATTTGGCCGAATAATTTGATTGTCTCCTACGTTGTGGTTATAAATTTAACATCAATATATATATTTTTCAACAGAGACGCTACAAAAGTAAATCGATAGGGACAGCAAACGACGCCATATTTTTTCCCGCGCTTTTGACATTTCTCTTCAGTAAGGTTTGCCATTTCATCATGGAAAGATATACGAGCCAACAACGAGTCGAAATTATTAAAATTTACTACCGAAATTTGGAGACAGTGGCCTCAACTTTAAGAGCGCTACGATTCGGATTTTCATCGAAAAATCATCTTCAGCGATGAGGCTCATTTCTGGCTGAATGGCTTCGTCAATAAGCAAAATATGTGATATTGGTCAAACAGCAATCCACACGTAATCCATGAGTTATCATTGCATCCCGAAAAAATTACGGTTTGGTGCGGTTACTGTGAATGCGAATCGCTACCGTTCAAGGATAACCGAATATTTTTGGCCCCAATTGGATAATATGAATTTGGAGGACATGTGGTTCCAACAGGACGCCGTCACAAGCCACACAGCGAATGCCACAATCAATTTATTGGAAACCAAGTTTGGTGAACGTGTTATCTCACGAAATGGCCCAGTCGATTGGCCGCCTCGGTCGTGCGATTTGACGCCGTTAGATTATTTCCTGTGGGGCTACGTCAAGTCTATGGTCTATGGCAACAAGCCAGCGACGATTGATGAACTTCGTACGAATATCGAACGTGAAATTGCAGCAGTATCGGCCGATTTATGCTTGAAAACCGTCGAAAATTGGGTTCAGCGTCTGGACTTCTGCAAGCGTGCCCGTGGTGGCCATGCAAAAGAAATTGAGTTCCATACATAATGGCATCGAACGTACTTTCACAGGAATAAAGAATTTCATTGGTATCTGAAACCGGTTTTGTTTTATTTAAAAAACTTTTGTATCGCTCTTATTGCAAAACCCGATATGTATAAAACGCCATCTAAAACGTACTAAATGAAAAAAATATTGATTCTATTAATATATTTTAAATCACCCACAGTAAATTTTGTTCATTGCCTTTTTGCATTGGCAAATTCAGTATGGTTGGTCAACGTGGAATTGCCTACGTTTATTGGTAATATTGCACAATTAAATAACTGGCCCTATGTTACCCAGTGCATTGGCTGATATCAGACAATAAATTTTGATAATATTACACAAGGTTTTTTTCTGTGTAGGAATGTTTTTCCGTCCGGTATGTACACACGTGTATGCGATTCGGAAAAAACACATTCTACACGGAAACTCGGCCACAACTTGAATGCAGTTAAGTTACCATTTCATACTAACGGCATCTAATACAGCATTCGCTCTTCATTTTCTTGATTTTGCCACTTTTGTTGATTTTAAGCCGAAATCAAGAACATTTTAATGATTTCCCATACGCTTTAAAAGATGACAAATCGGGTATTATTTCTTATTTGTCTGAGAATCAGGAAAGAAAATGCTTGATTTGCTTTATGCACCTCACACTACGCATGAATAGTACTTCATTTCTGGTAGTTTTAAGAGTTTTGTTGTTATTTTCTCATATATTGATAAGAGTCCAACCACAGGTTTAGAAAACATAAAGAGTTTAATTAATTATTAATTTTTAACATTCAAATAAATTTGAAAACATATTTTACTAACGTGTACACTTTCTTTTGATGCTCACAGTATATGGTTATATCGATAATACTGAATCATAAATCCTACCGATAAATAATGGTAATGAAATCGATATAATTTTAGTAAGAGGAAAGTCGAATGGAACAGAACAGGAAACCATTGTCGAATTTAACTTTTTCTTTATAAACGCGTTTTGTTTTCTCAGAGGAGTGTTGTATGGTCCTTAACAATACTGCAATTTTTAGTTATTAGCTAGAGGACCACTAAACATCCAAACAAGATACTGGAAATAGACTTAAAAACAAAATATGTACGTCGTAACTAAGGTAAATTCCATCAAGAGATCTTCTTAAAGGAAAAAGCTTCCATGCTTTTATACATTAAAACTCCTTAGCTTTGGAATTTGTTGGGCCAATGTAATGTAAAAAGCTCCGTCATTCGCTCGTCCGTATGTGTCTGTAATTAACATAATGTTACAGTCAGCTTGTGTTTGTAGTTGTGTTCCTGATTTCCTTACTGTAAGGACTACAACACAAATCACACTGAGTGCGATAGATGGCCATATAAAAGTAGGAAACTCAACAGGTTCAGATTCAGTTAGCCATGGGCACTTAAAGCGGTCGGTTCGAAATTGTGGATAATTAAAAAAAACTTGCTACAAGTTGTGTCAATTGATGTTTTAAGAAAATAAAAGTGAACTCATCTATAGAACTATAAAGTACTGAGCTCTGTTGTTATCGGTCTCTCTCTCTCTCTCTCCCCCCGAAAAACAGATTATGTAACTGTTTATACTGGGTATCCTTACAGTTAGTAAAATAACTCAACAGGTTTAGGGTCAGTTTGTCACAAACACTTTAAGCGGACGGTTCGAAATTGTGCAAAATACCAACGCAGAAACTGAAGTTCAGATAAATTACATGCATGTACTTTATTGTTTAGTCAATGAATTTGCAATAAATTTAAAATTCAAAACATTCATAGAATCGTTAATAAGTGATTGAAATGACTGCAAATAGTTTCAGAAAAATAAAACTATTTGATTTTATCAAAAATGTAATTAGGCATTAAATAAAAAACGTGTCAGTCAGTATCAAATAATATATCAAGATGATTTCAATGTCTACAAATGTTTTTTGTTTCAAATGTTTTATTATCTGTGTTCGCGTAGACGATTTGTGTATGGAAAAGTGTAACGGAATGCTTTAATTGTGTACAAACACATATTTACACAAAAATTTTGAATAAGAACAATATCCTGCGGCATTTATGTAGGAGGATAACGCAAATGTTTCCTTCAATGTTTGTTTTATACATTTGTCGATATTAATATTGGATGTTTGTATTAAAATAAAAAAAAAAAAACATTCTTTGGGTCTACTTATTTATACTCCATGTAAGATGAATAGATTCACACAAAATCTTGGTTAGCATATATTTGTAATCAAGGTATGAATAAGACTTTACATATAATAATATGACATAAATCTAATTTTAATTTTTGTATCGAATTCGATTTGAAGTTTTATTTAAAGTCATAATTTCTTTGAGTTATGTCTGTTTAACTCATAGAATAACACATACGTAGAAGGTTTTATTCGCTCAATAAATTAAACGTCATAGGTACGATGGAAATTACACAGTGGAGGGTGGAAAATATGGGTTCAATAATACCAGATGGTGGCAATAGTATACAGCGATCCACAAAGGAACTACACCCGAATTTCGTGTTTTTGTGGCAAACTAGTTGTGTTAAATACAATACAAATGAATACCAACGTTAAAAGTCAACAAAAAAGTGCAAAATACATTTAAATTTTTCAGTTCTACACCAAAACGACAGGAAATAGTTAAGTGAACATATTTTGTAACTCCACCTGGTGTATGTAAATTTTAAATTTAATTTGCTCTCATTTCCACAGACCTACCGAGAGAGTGTGAAATGAAACGTCAGATGAGAGAATAAGTTCTTCTATAGTATGTGTTATTCTATGAGTTAAACCATAGAATAACACATACTATAGAAGAACTTATTCTCTCATCTGACGTTTCATTTCACACTCTCTCGGTAGGTCTGTGGAAATGAGAGCAAATTAAATTTAAAATTTACATACACCAGGTGGAGTTACAAAATATGTTCACTTAACTATTTCCTGTCGTTTTGGTGTAGAACTGAAAAATTTAAATGTATTTTGCACTTTTTTGTTGACTTTTAACGTTGGTATTCATTTGTATTGTATTTAACACAACTAGTTTGCCACAAAAACACGAAATTCGGGTGTAGTTCCTTTGTGGATCGCTGTATACTATTGCCACCATCTGGTATTATTGAACCCATATTTTCCACCCTCCACTGTGTAATTTCCATCGTACCTATGACGTTTAATTTATTGAGCGAATAAAACCTTCTACGTATGTGTTATTCTATGGTTTAACTGTGTCAGTAACAGCACCGTTTAAAAATACGAAGGCCGACAAAATTTGAGAAAAATCAAGACTCTGAACTAGGGTATTCTTTTTTAAAGGTTTTAGTTGCGCTGAAACCGAATCTGATCTCAGCATTTCTCCACCACATCGGGTTTTCGGGATATCTTAACCTAAAGTTTAAAAAATCGGGTTTCGTTATATTCAGGACGTTATAACATCGTGCATGATGTTTTGTTGCTTCATCTGAAAGACCTACCTGACGTCTACAGAATGCAGGTTTTGCCTTTGTAATATATTGTTCCTTCTTTGAAAAGTCGTCCGTTGAAATAAATTGGTCTGGTATTAAGGGAAAACTGGAAACCGCACAGCTCAGTGATTGTGAGAAGCTCTCCCCTGTCCATTCATGGGATGTAATGGGAAATCACTTATTTTATTTAAGGGATAAGGAAGAGTTTCTCACAAACAGTGAGTGGTGCGCGTTCTAGTTGTCCACTTACTGATTGGACCTACTGTTTGACACTGATTCCGTACGATTTTTTCAGAAGCTTTTTCATGGCTAATTACTCTATTGTGTACCCATCACAAAGCTAGTGACCGTCGCCGAAAAAAAAGGATGGTGAGCAGGACTGGGATCGAACTCGTGTTCTCACGTACAAGAGTTGCGCACACTAACCATAGTATCAAT
The DNA here is from genome assembly GCA_963931995.1 of Phaonia tiefii. NCBI lineage: Eukaryota > Metazoa > Arthropoda > Insecta > Diptera > Muscidae > Phaonia > Phaonia tiefii. Next base: position 214,202,497 of record OZ008371.1, read on the forward strand.
GGCAGCCACGGGGTATTATTTTTTGATACGGAAAAAAGTGTAACGCATAGAGTGTGTCATATTACCCCCAATGTATCTTTGTACGAAATTCGTTTTAGGGCTTTTTGGGACGATTAACTGGCGGCTGACTGTCTGGTGGGTCAACACGATAACTGCTGTAGATCAATGAAATTTGAGATTTTTTTAGGGAAAACTTAGTTTGAAATTGATTCTCATACCTCCCATAGAAATCGACAAATTTCATACAAAAACTTTCTAAAACTTTTTCCTGATATTTGCGATTCACTTCTACTTATATTCTGCAAATATTAATTTAACTAGAGGAAGATTACCGCTGGTACCTTCCTTACAAAAATTAGGCGGGCGACCAACTGGTTGACAAATTAACTCCTGCAAACGGGTACCGTAAGCGCGTAGTTTCTCTGCTCTTTCTCTTACTCTCTTCGTTGAATATTTCAATAAACGAGCAGTTTTCTGATGATAATATTGTATCTAACTATAGAAATTCTAACCATATTTAAATAAATTTACATAAAGTATGCAAAAAGTATGAAATAATCAAGTTATGACGCGAGAAAGAAATGCGTTTGAGTGAATCGTGTCGACTTATTTGGTTCTCTTCTACTAGGGTTGCCAAATTACGCCGGCTTTTTCTTCTCTACTTATTCATCCTTTTTGCTCTATAATTGATAATGTGATCAAAAAATGTGATCGCAAAAACTATGTACTAAAGTAGACAGTCAAAATTTCTCTTCACTCAAATGCCAACAAACAAAACGATTGAAGGCCTAGCCATTCTCTGGTCTCTCTCTTACTCTCTTCATTGAATATTTCAAGACACGAGCAGCTTTTTGATAGTGTTATTGTATATAACTATACAAATTCCAACCATGTTGATGTAAAACAAAGTAAAATGAGGGTATAATTACATAAAGTATGAAATAATCAAGATATGACGCTAGAAAGAAATCCGTTTAAGTGAATTGTTACCACTCTTTGGCTCTCTTTTACGAGGGTTGGCAAATAGCGCACATGTTCTGGTTGTTTAATTCTAGATCGTCTTTGATTTCAATACACCATAGACGAATATAGTATAGACATATTTATTCTCTCATCTGACGTTTTATTTCACACTCTTCGTCGTAGGTTTGTGCAAATGAGAGAAATTAAATTTAAAATTAACTTTCAAGAGGTAGAGTTACAAAATATGTTCACTTAACTTTTTCATGTCGTTTTGGGGTAGAACTGAAAAATTTAAATGTATTTTGCACTTTTTTGTTGACCTTTACCGTTGGTATAAATTTGATTGTATTTAACACAACTAGTGTGCCAAAAAATCACGAAATTCGGTTTGTTGATCGTTGTGTACTATTGCCACTATCTCGTATTATTGAACTCATGTTTTCCACCATCCAATGTTTAGTTGCAACCATACCTATGACGCATAATTTATTGAGAGAATAAATGTGTCTATACTATATACGTCTATGCAATACACGAGCAGCTCATTTACGAGGGTTGCCAAATTTCGCACATCTTCTGGTCGTCTACTTCTTGACAAAGACGGTCTTGATCGTCGGGTCAGTCGGTGAGATAGCTACTGTAAAACCCACCCGATCTTAATGAAATTCGGTACTGGACAATATTTCGTCAAACGCTAATCTATATTATAAAATAGAAACGATATTGCCACGTCAATTTTGTTTGCTAAACTACAAATGAATCACCAAATTCGGAAAGGGTTTATGTGGGTTTATTTACATTTTCAGGAGACACAACAATCTTAATTTCTGTCAGCCTGTATGGAATTTGAGATCACAAAATTGTTTGAAAGGACTAACTATAGAGTAATTTCATATAGAGCTGCTATATTTATCATCTGACGTTTCGTTTCACACTCTTCGTGGTGCGGCCGGTGCGATAGAGGGTTATTTGACTTAAATTGACTTACACCAGGTGGAATTACAAGAATTGTTGACTTAAATATTTCCTCGTCGTTTTGATGAAAAACTGTCCAAACGCATTTTAGACTTTTTTTGTTAGATTTTATTGATTGTATATATTTGACGTGTATTTACACAAAACATTTAATGCACAAAACGAAAAGCCGTTGCAGTTTTCTTGTTGGTTGGTCTGAGCTATTGCCTCCATCTGGTATTATTAAAGCAATACTTTCCAACATGCAACGTCCATATGCAACACACCAAACTTCGTGAATTTACTGAGTCAAATCGATTCTCTATACGTCATTTCTCTATGGAGCTAACCATTGAACTGCATTATAAAATACTGAAATGTTTTTTTAATATATGAGTGTTGAAAAAAAACAGCAATTACAGTTTTCCGAGATTATCCCTTTTCGAAAAAACCGACATGAGACCTTTTCAAATTTGGTGATTCAAATATTATGCGGATGTCTACCAGCCATCAGACCCTTGTTAAATTTGGTGTACCCAACTCCATTCCACTATTGAATATGGACGATTAGGGCAGCAAACATGATTTTAAAAAAAATTTTAATTTTTTAAATCAACCATTTTAAAAATGGATCAACCATTTTAAATGACTATGGAAACAAAAGCATGACTTAGGGTGACGGTATGAATATGTCGCTTAACCCAACTGCAATTTCTGTACTGGTTTTATAACAAAAAGTTACAGTTTGTGTTGAATTTAGTTCTTATATTTTAGGCATACATGGGACAAATTAATTCTATGGCAATTATAATTTGTAGTTTAATTTGAATTACCTCTACAAATTCAAATTCAAAAAATTTAAATACCATTGGCAATTGTACTTATTTTCAAAACATTCCTTTCGTATCTGGCAGTTTTGGTTTTCAAATATTAGCTACATTCCTACGTATTACAACTTACTAGCTTTACCACTTTTACGACTTTTACTCGAAGAAACGTTCCCGTACTCAAGAAAATCGTAAAAGTAGTAAGAAAATTTAAGAGTGAACAGAAAACACGACGTTCACTTTTGCAACTCTTTACTAGTTTTTATCATACAAGGTTTGTTCCCGTACTTTTTTAATAGTAAAAGAAATTACAAAAAGAACCTCTCTGAGATACCAAGTATCAAACAAAAACAATTCAGTTGACAATATTAAATTATCCTTCCAATTAATTTTGACAATTCAATAGAGAATGACAATTTACTACTTTTACTCGGTAAAATTCTTCGAGTTAAAAGTTTAAAAGAGAACGCCATGTTTGTCTGTTCTCTCTTAAAATTTCTTACTACTTTTACTACTGGTTGCGTTTTTTTTTTGTAACATATATACGAGACGTTTACAGGATACAAAAAAACCGTATACCGTTTAAAAATAAATAACTTGGCATCACTGTAATATAGAGTCATTTTTTATTTATATATTTGTCAGTTTTCATTTGTAAACATATCACCATTTTTGAAACAAATTTTAATTTGATAAGACCATAGAATAACACATACTATAGAAGAACTTATTCTCTCATCTGACGTTTCATTTCACACTCTCTCGGTAGGTCTGTGGAAATGAGAGCAAATTAAATTTAAAATTTACATACACCAGGTGGAGTTACAAAATATGTTCACTTAACTATTTCCTGTCGTTTTGGTGTAGAACTGAAAAATTTAAATGTATTTTGCACTTTTTTGTTGACTTTTAACGTTGGTATTCATTTGTATTGTATTTAACACAACTAGTTTGCCACAAAAACACGAAATTCGGGTGTAGTTCCTTTGTGGATCGCTGTATACTATTGCCACCATCTGGTATTATTGAACCCATATTTTCCACCCTCCACTGTGTAATTTCCATCGTACCTATGACGTTTAATTTATTGAGCGAATAAAACCTTCTACGTATGTGTTATTCTATGGATAAGACGAGCAGGTCTCAAAAAGTAAATGTCGGCTACAAGAAAAATCTCGCATTTAACCCTACGGTCAATAACCAAAAAAATATACACCAGTCAATAACCGGGTACCCCGGTACCCCACTAGATCTTTAATGTTCTTTTGCTTAGAAACCCTGCGCGAATAACGGAAATGATGTCAAAACTACAGACTTTTAAATGTTATATGAGTGAGGAAATGGTAGACATAATTGTGCGCCACACAAACAAAAAAGCAAATGCCACTTACGCGACCTACAATGAAAAATATGCAACAAAACCACAGCTTAAATGGAAGGAAGTAACAGTGCCTGAAATGTACTCCTTCATTGGCTTATTGATAATGACTGGTGCAAATCATTCAAATAATGATAATGCAAAAGATTTGTGGGCCACAACATCTTTGCCTCTATATCGGGCAACAATGGGCATAAACAGATTTTGGGCATTGATACGTTTTATACGTTTTGATGACGCAAACACCAGAAGCCAAAGGACATTGACGGACAAAGCTGCACCAATCCGTGATATATGGACAATGCTCAATGCAAATCTAGCAGCACATTATAAACCAAGTGAGAACATTACAATTGACGAACAGCTTTTTCCTTATCGAGGTAGAACGAAGTTCACTCAATACATTCCTTCGAAGCCCGCAAAATATGGTATTAAGGTTTGGTGGATTTGTGATGCCAGGAACTATTATCCGCTTGAAGGGCAAATATATACCGGTAAACTTGTAACAGGTCGTGAAATAAGACAAGGTGAGAGGGTTGTCAAGGATTTGACTGCCCCTTTCAACGGAAGTGGGCGCAACATCACAATCGACAACTTTTTTACAACTCTTGCCGTGGCGGAGCATCTGCTGTCTAATAAATTGACAATGGTTGGGACATTGCGCAAAAATAAAGTATACATTCCTGATGTTATGAAAGCTGATAAAAAAAGAGCTATCGGGTCATCTACATTTGCTCATCGCAACAATGTCACAATGTGTTCGTATGTGCAACGAAAAACTAATTCCGTGATATTGCTATCCACAATGCACGATGGCAACGCTGTTGGTGACAATGGAAATCCAGAAATTGTTACATTTTACAATGCAACAAAAGGTGGCGTAGATGTTATGGAGCAGATGCTAGGCCAATACACAACACAAAGACAAACAAATAGATGGCCATTGTCACTATTTTTCAATATAATAGACATTTGCTCATTTGCAGCGTACCTGGTATATTTCGAAAACAACAGCAGCATACCTCGCAAAAATACGCAAAGAAAGTGCCTTTTACAAAGCCTTGCAGAGGAACTTTGTATTCCTATTATTGAAGAGCGCTCGGTAAACATGCAAATAACTCGACATTTTTCATCAAAATCCGCCATTGAATGCTATTTGGGAAGACCAGTAGATACAAATGTAAGATCCGAACTACCATCAACATCTAAGGCACATACAGGAAGAAAGCCAACTACTGGATGTTGTTATCTATGCTTATCAGTACCTGAGAAAAAAAGACGTAAAACCCGAAAATCATGCAGTGAGTGTGATAAGCCCATATGCGATCAGCATACAAAAACAATTTCCAAATGCTTTAAATTGTATTTAAAAAGATAAAATATGCAACATATAATATTGAATTAATATAAACCTGAATAAAAATTAATGATTAACTTAAATTTAAAATTTAAACAAAAACTTTTTGTTTTCAATCATATAGGGGTACCGGGGTACCCGGTCATTGACTCCCGCAGGTATATACTTTAAACCCGTTTTTAGCAATGACCAAGTTAATTCTATTAACTTGTTTTATAATTTTAACATTAAAAAACACCTTGACTGCGACGATCTGAAGTTTCATGACCATACCATTTTTTACAAGGAAATGCCAGTGCTTTAAAGTTGAAAAGGTACCCGGGTACCCGGTTATTGACCGTAGGGTTAAATTTTGTTCAGCCAAGTTTACCAAAATGCGCGTTGGTTTCAGCAGGAGGTGATATAGGATGCCGCTGTGCATCTTGTGCGGTACGATCGCGTCAATTCAAGGATAAAATAGTGACTAAAATCCCCAGATGCGAGTTTTGTCAAAGCAAGTAAGAGAGTATATGTTTATCATAGATTAATACTTATAGTGGATCTACTTGTTCTCCCACCAAATTAATGACTTTTGGCCTTGTGTGATATTTACGTTTGATGTTGAAAAGAATTGCTTTACTAATACCAGATAGAGGCAATGGTTCAAAACGACGAACAAAATAACAACAACGGCATTTCGTTTTGTTTGTTAAACTTATTGTGTTACATACAACACAAATGTCTGCTAACAATAACAGTCAATAAAAAAGTTTAAAACACATTTAAATTTCACAGTTTTTCACCAAAATGGCATAAAAAATTAAAGCAAGAAGTTATTGTAATTCCACCTGGTGTATATCACTTTTCGTCAAACATCTCTCTATCACACCGACCGCATCACGAAGAGTGTGAAAGGAAACATCAGATGAGCCAAATATTCTCTCTAGTCTTAGATTACTCTATGATGTTTACACTTATTTCACATTATTGGCTCGCGCTCAACTGCTAAACCTCGATGTCATTGTTGAGGGCAACTACTCCTCCAACAAGGCAGAAAACGAGATCAAGAAAACTGATAGTGGCTGCTTGTTGGTTGCTTAAATCAAGCAAATGTACCCCTTAAGCTCTCATTAAGACTTATTTAAGACTCATTTGATCATCTAAAATGTAATCGTGTTTTAATAAATGGACTGTTTTATGTAATTATGTAATTTATTGCAAACCGGTATTTCAACGCAAGTTTCCATAGAAAAGCACTACGCGATTTTAGCATAAATGTGTTTTGCAGTAAACTTTGTCTTACAATACAACACTTTGTTCTCGTCGAGAAATCAGGCTCTTGTATTGGAGATCAGCTACATTTGTGGAACTACTACAAGATTGGAAGTTTTCGGGAAAACGTTAATCCAATCAAATCAAAATGTGTTTAAGCATTTCAAGTCTCTCGGGCTTAAAGGAATCTCGAATAGTGGTTGGCATTTTGGATGATATCAAGACCTTTTTTTAAAGACTCATTTGGTTGAGATAGCTTTAATCAGTACTTTCAATATCAAAGATGACCTTCATGCGACATTTTCCTGTTGAACACTTAGGGATTCCGAAAAGTTGCCCATTGTTTTAGCTGATTCCATTCTACAATCTGTTATCACCCAATCCTTATCAGCCCTATCTATATTTATTCGAGTTATCTGAAAAATTAATATGGTACCCAACATAACACCATTCAACACGGTTAAGGATTTATATACAGATCAGTTTCGCTCATTTCTATGTCCAAAATGAAGAAGCTACCATAACGCCGGCCGCAAAACCCAAAGTGGCATTCATAGATCTATGTTGGTTGCCACGAAGGAACAGAACAAAAGCTACATCTGCCGCGGATAAAGTCTTGTACTCATTGGGGCGTTTGCAACGGGACCATAACCGGCATTCGTTAAAATTGATTTTTTTAATGATATTTTAGTACGTTTAAACTTTTTCTTCCCATTTATTGTTTATTTTTGAATAGACATTTGTCAAAATAGTGCGATAACTTGGTAGCATCTGAATCTCTCAATACACTTTTAGTACTTTTTACAACGTATCCCCGTTATGCTTAGTAGATATAATTCTCCCCGTTATCATATACACGATGGCATTTGTATGGGGAAACGTATATAGGTTACAAAAAAACGCAACTACTATTTTCTTGAGTACGGGAACGCTTTTTCGAGTAAAAGTCGTAAAAGTGGTAAAACTAGTAAGTTGTAGTACGTACGGGAACAGAGCTACAAGTAATGAAGTATAGAGTAGCCAACTCTCTCAGTAAATTGATGACATTTGTTGTGTTGCAGATGGGCTGTTGGATGTTGGAAAGTATTGCTTTAATAATACCAGATAGAGGCAATGGCTCAAACCAACTAACAATAAATCGGCAACGGCATTTCGTTTTGTGCGTTAAAATTTTTGTGTAAATACACCACAAATATAGACTAACAATAAAATATTACAAAAAGCCCAAAATACTTCACAGTTTTTTTATCAGAACGACATGAGAAATTTCCACCTGGTGTAAGTTAATTTACGTTAGAAAAGTCTCTACCCCATCACGAACAGTGTGAAAGAAAAAGTAATAAGTTGTCATTCTCTATTGAATTGTCAAAATAAATTGGAGAAATAATTTAATATCGATAAATGAATTGTTTTTATTGTATCATGATATAATATCGTTGTGGTCGATTCTAGCAATGCGACATATTTCCTGTTGGACGTTTCCCTCTTAATTTGAAATACATCAATTGAAATTTAAAGACATCAATTGAAATATAAAACACATAGACTAATACATACATAGATACATTTATTCTCTCATCAGACGTTTCGTTTCACACTCTTCGTCGTAGGTTTGTGGAAATGAGAGAAATTATATTTAAAATTAACTTACACCAGGTGGAGTTACAAAATATGTTCAGTTAACTTTTTCACGTCGTTTTGGTGTAGAACTGAAAAATGTAAATGTATTTTGTTAATGTTGACTTTTACCGTTGGTATACATTTGTATTGTATTTAACACAACTAGTTTGCCACAAAAACACGAAATTCGGTTGTTGTTCCCTTGTTGGACGTAGTTTTCTATTGCCTCTATCTGGTATTATTGAACAAATGTTTTCCACCATCCAATGTTTACTTCCCACCGTACCTATGACGTTTAATTTATTGAGAGAATAAATGTATCTATGTATGTATTAGTCTGGGATAAAACACATCAGTTGAAATTTAAAAGACATCAATTGAAATTTAAAACACATCAATTGACATTTAAAATTTAAAATTCGTCAGTTGAAATTTACAATTTTTTTACCGATTTCATGTATTACATTTCTAAATTTCAATAGATGTCTTTGCAATTTCAGTTGACGTCTTTAAATTTCAATTGAAGTGTTTTAAATTTCAATGATGTGTTTTAAATTCAATTGATGTCTTTTAAATTACGATTGATGTGATTCAAATGTCAATTGATGTCTTAAATTTCCTATCGAATTTTTAAATTTGATGTATTTCAAATTACAAAGATAAATTTTTTTATTTTTATATAATAATTACAAATATAATTCTGAGCAGAGATTGAACCCATGTTCTCATATACAAGAGCCGCGCTCACTAATCATCGCTCCACCGACGGCCACACACGATTTTAGGTTAAGAAATAAAAAGAATAGATGGGAATAGAAAATAAGGACATTGTGACATTCGTGTCACAAAATGAATTCGTGCCACAAATGAATAAGATAACAAATAATAACAAATGATGAACAATGAAAACGCTCCATCTTAAACATGTATGTATGACGTTTTAAATAATTCCATCAAGCCATACTCGTCGCCTGTCCGGTTAGTTTTATTTAATGATTGATCAGCAGCATAGTTGGGCACACACCAACTCGTCCCATATGCATATGTGTTAAGGTATTGTGAAACGTTGTCCATCCTTTTGTTCAATAATTTTTTTGAACAACACAAAATCGAAGATATTATCGTCTGTTCTCATTCTCACAAATAAATTATACACCATTAACTTTTGTCCATCTTGAAACTTTTCACAAAGCTTTTTTCCTGTCATCCCAGCAGTGCTAATCATTGATAGGATGTGTAAAGTTTTTCTAAATGGAGATATTTCTGGTTGTGACGATATTTCGACCAATATATAAATGTAAATAAAATATTTGAAGAAATATTTTCCATTACATCCCATGAAGGGAAAGAAATTTAAGGTGGTTAGGACAGGGATCGAATTTACGCTCTCATATACAAGAGTTACGCACACTAACCATTGCACCACCGGTTACTTATTAATTTCCCCATTGCATCCCATGGAGGGATAGAGGAGAGCTTCTCACAATCACTGAGGTGTGAGCCCCAAATTTTACACTGACTCCGGAAGGTTTTTGAAAAGCTTTTTTATTGCTAATCAATCGAAGGTGTGGCCGTCACTAAGCGCAGTGGCTGTCGTCACAAGAAATTAAAGGTGATCACAGTAGGGATGAAACTGGCGTTTTTATGTACAAGAGTCGCGCACGCTGACCATTGTACTTACTGTCGTTCAACTTATTGAAGTCCTCTGTATCAGGCCATTTGTTTGTAAGTTTGTCTAAGTAAAATTGTATACTATCTTAAAGCCAGTCGTAGTTAAAATGACAATTTTATTAAATGAAAATTTGTCACCAAACCAGAATTTATGATCTGGTTTAATATCCTAAGTTTCAAATTGTCAGGCATAAGGTTAATGTTCTCTTATTTATTTTCTTATTATTATTTTTCAGTATTTCGTCTTTCCTTGAAAGCCATCGCAGAATCGAAAATAATGATTTAAAAAACAAAATCAAAGCTAAATAGTGGTGCAATTACCACTTTTCAGTTCAATATGTTTGGTTTTTTGTTTTATGTTTACCTTCGGACACAACAACTTTGGAAACGCCACACTGTGCTTGACAAAGTGTATTTAAAGTGTTTTATGACATTCACCTGTTCATATTTGACAAATTACTAAGGAATGTGATAATATATACGGGCAATGTATGTAAAAACAAAACGGAAAACGAATATTGTTATTACAATTTCCCACACATAAACGCATTAAGGATATTAAAATTGTCACCCATTATAAAAGGACTTTTGCAAGAAATAACAGACAAATCTTGCAAGGAATAACAAACAAATCCTAGCAATTTGCATATTTAAAATGAAACTGATACACACACTCATACTCGTTACCATGCAAATAGAAGATCTGTTATTTGTCGGCGATATTCTAAATGACGCAGACCTTATTAAATTTGTAATACTGGAATATTTTTGTGTTGAACTTTCGCTTTCGCTGTCTGACAAACATAATCGTATTTTATTTACAAGTATTCAGCAATGTCCAATGTATTGTAAATCAATCACATGTCAATGAATAAATCCTATATCTATTTACCTACTTATATATGAGTAGTATCTACATATTAGCTATATCTCCTAAATGCAATCGAACGCTCCGGAAATCTAAATAAACAGTGTTTTGCACAAGACGTGCTTGACCTTCTATAAACGTAAAACCGTGGTTCTCAACGTACGTCCCATGATCCACCGCTGAAATATTTCGCTTGAGACAAAACTTGCTTGAAAATGCTCTACCATTTCCAATTGAAATTTAGAAAGTATCAGTTTAAATATGTATATCAATTGAAATTTGAAAATTGTATTTGAAATTTGAAATATATCAATAGAAATGTAAAAATTATATTTGAAATTTGAAATATATCAATTGAAATTTAAAAAAAACATCAATTGAAATTTGAAAGACATCAATTGAACTGAGAAAGAAATTGATGTCTTTTACATTTCAATTGATGTATTTCAATAGATGTGTTTTAAATTTCAATTGATGTGTTTTAAATTTCAATTGACGTATTTAAAATTACAATTAATGGTTTATAAAATTCAAGTGATGATTTTTAAATTTCAATTGCTGTATTTAAAATTTCCAATTGAATTTTTAAATTTCAATTGCTGTCTTTTAAATTTCAAATGATGTTTTTTTAAATTTCAATTGCTGTATTTAAAATATAAAATAGAATTTTTAAATTTGAATTGATGTATTTCAAATATCAAATAGAATTTTCAAATTTCAATTGATTTTTTCAAATTTCAATTGGAAATGGTGTGGTCTCGTGAGGATGATTAATATAGTTCGATAGTTTGGCCCCTTAACTGGTGTCATATTGGTAGGATTGAGTCTGTGCGAAAAGAGTTTTAATTTTTTGCTTTAGCAAATCTTGGTTGGAGTTCAAATACTGAAATCTTGGTCTTTAACAGTACTTCGCTTTGCACTGTTTGATTTTTTGATTCTAGAACATATGGGGATTGTGTTAGGTATTTGCTTGATTTTAAAGTTAACAATAAGAGAATTAATTCACCGTTTTTGGCATCTAAACTATATTTTAAAGTTCCCATTCGGGCTTTTAGACAATTTAAATGCAAATACATATTTCCCACTACATCCCATGAAGGGACAATGGGGAACTTATCACAATCCCTGAACCGTGCGCTTCTTGTTGTACACCCACAATTTCATCCTTCATATTAACCCGCGATTAAATAATGAAGTGTTTAATTCTTTTTATAGCCTTTATAAGATTTTTTTGATATTATACTTGTTGTTTTGAATATCTAACTCGGTCGAAGCGATAAAACGTTCAATCATTTATAACAATATAATTTGAATTGAGAATTGCCAGATAGGACTTTCGGATCCTGCATTATTCCGCTTTTAACGTAGTGATATACCGTGGAAACTACTAGTTAATTGATATATATTTGTTATGGTTGCGCCGGTTCCCTCTGCATCATGGATTTTGCACAAGACGTATTTTAATCTGTTGTTCCATCTTAGTTCCTTGGCACACTCTAAAATTGTTTTGTTGGGATCCTGCTTAGGTTTTTGCGAGTGAATCAATTTTTGAGATACGTTTACCAGTTCCCACCAATGGACGCATTATGGGCTTTGCTCCTGTTTTGTATGTTACTGCCATCATTATTCCTGATCGTCTCCGCCAGCTTTTCATCCGCTGCATCAATTAGTTTGTGTTTCTCATTTTGTCGTTTCATGTTTCTATTGCACACGAATGAATCTTTCGTTTAGATGCCTCTACCGGTTCCCGTCTACGGGTGCATCATAGATTTTGCAGCAGCTCGGCTGTTCTTGCCAGCTTCATTCCTGTTACGTTAATTTTTATTTCCCGATTTTTGATCTGAAAATTGATTTCAATTAACAAATTCACTTTCTCAATTAAATTCTTATTCGATTTTACACAGATTAAGAAATTGATAGTATCAATTAAATAAATAATAAAATATTAGTTGAGTAAAATTTAATAATCAAAATATTATAATAATGAATTGATTCATGGCGGATAATTAAAACAAATATATTTGTTGATCCAGTTAAACATTTAGTTAAATTAGTTAACGTGGAAATACAATTTTTATAATTGAGTCAATTTAAATGTTAATCAAATATTGCACGTAATTATGACTAATAATTTAATTGAGATAATTACAAAATTAATTGAATATAAGAAAATTTCAATTTAAACACAAATTATTTTTTTATATTTATTTATTCAAACTTGTAATTTGTAATCCACTTTCAGAACAGTTTTGTACATACATAAAGTAAATCATACTAGAGAGAATATTTGGCTCATCTGACGTTTTCTTCTTGATGCGTTCGGTGTGATAGAGAGATGTTTGACGAAAAGTCACATACACCAGGTGGAATTACAATAACTTCTGACTTTAATTTTCAGATTTTTGTGTCTTTGCAATGTAAGTTTGTGGTGATGTTGGTAACACTTGCAACCATTAAACAACAGAATAGCGAATGATTACAATTCTGTGATTGGGCCATTTGGTTAAAATTTAATATATTTGGATTTGAAATTTAGTAACAAACACAAAATGTAATTAGTTTGACTGTTCGTGTGGTGGGGCATGAGAAAGAAAGGTTAGGAAGCAATGGAGTAAGACATATAAAGACACAAGTTAAACCATAAAATCATTAGTAGTACGTGAAATACTGAAGTAACAAGTTAAGCTTTTTATGAAAGGTACAAAATACGACATATAAATGTATTAACTAGAATCCATACGGTTCATATACTGGAAGACAATATGTCAACGTAATTTTAGTTTTAGTCAATAAGGACAGCATGACCGCTCGTACGAGTGTTAAATGAATGAAGCAGCAAAACAAAAAAGAGCCACAACCTTAAGGTAAACGTTAACGCAAACGTAAACATTTACACACCCAACAAAATGACCAACGTAAAACGTATAAATTCACCTAAATATGAGTGTGTGTGCGTTTGGTATGGGAATTGTATTCGCAGACAAACCAAGATGTACTCGCACAACGAAAAGATACAATGCCAGATAATATTACAATCATTATTATTATACGATGTAAGGAAGTTCGCCGACTGTCATCCATTGACAGACGTAGTGTGTTAATGAACTTCATAATACTGCACTCTCTCTGTTTTCGTTTTAGACTTAATACATTTTCGGTGATTACACTAGTCTGCTTAGAGAACGAGACTTGACACATGATACACCTGCACAATTACTGTACAAGTATAAGAATGTAGAGGTTACAAGTTGATTTAAGCTTTCAAATAAAATGTACCATTTTAAAATGTCAGAAATCCACTTAACTGTCAAAAATTATTTTAAAAAATAGATGTTGTAATTTATTGATATTTATGTAGTTACGACATGTATTATTTTATTTTCACCACAGCCAATACAACATGAGGGAATCTTCAATTTAATTATTAGCCTATAAGTTATTAGAAGGAATTTGATTCAATTTCTGCATAAAGTTGTAATTATTAGTTTACAAGTTATAAATAATCGGCAGCATTCAATATACGCGTGTATATGCAACAGGATGATATCAAAATTTCCAGATTCATTCCGAAAATAGTTTGACTTATATTTATTTTCATTCATTCATTCTTTCCATTCAACTTTCATTGACTCACTGGATTTCTAAAATCGCTTAAGTTTAATACTAATAACTTTGTTAATACCTCTTATGGGTCAAATGTCGTAAAATGTGTTAGTATTTCTACCTTGTGCTGCTGCTTATGGATGAGACATTATTGCTATTATTGCTATATTACTCACATAATTGTTGTTTTGTGGGTTCATAGGCACCGCCATCTCAACAGAACACATATTATATGGCAGGACATCCTAATAATAAATGAAATACTCATACGCACCAGATATGAAATTTCAAATTACATACATATGTTGGTTGAGTTAATAACTCTCTGCACCCATAAATTGTTCATTGTCCCACTGGATATGAGTTCGTTACCACCGGTGCGTATGACTACTCCTCGCATACTGGTATCGTATGCATGAATGCAATGATATGTGGTGTGCCAGTGAAGCAACAAGAATTTCACACACAAATGTACTCGGTGTTCATTGGTTTCTTTGTACTTGACCTTCTGATCATTACAGTTTTATTCAAATTATCATATCAGACATAAAAACATACTTTTGATTTTATACCTTTCAGACGATTGACTTCAATAACTGTGCATTTTCCGATTGCACGAATCATATCCAGTTGTCTCCTGGAAATTAACATAAACATTTTCCAATAGTTAGGACAATATGCTTAACGGTAGGGCAGTCGATACGACGACAACGAATAATACAACGATTACAAAGCCCACCGTGTCGATATCGACCGCATACACGAAACCTAAACGCAAAAAGTGTAATACAAATTGTAAAGAAACTGATTCAAAGTGTTGCCAGGATATCGAAGACAATTCAGCCATAACAGTGGTGCAGGCAACAAGTAATCAACATTTCCAATCACAAATGCAACTGGACAAGATGTCCGTCCACTCAATAAGCTCCGAAGATATATCGACGACGAGTGGCGGCAAATGTTGCAGTGCTGCAGCACGTAATCCGGCAATAAAAACAGGTCGACGCATACAACTGATGCAGGTAATTATAATAGCTGAGTATGGGAATCATATTTTGGGAATATCACACAAAAACATACACACATTCGAGGTATTCTGTCCTTCGTATATGTACATACATACATGCATTCACATGCACAAATCTCCATATACTCGTAGTACTTTAAAGAAGTGCAACCGAAAAGCTTCTGAATTCATTCATTGGTTTGGGTTTGGAGTTGTGCCAAAATCTTCACAACACCATTTTCAATTGAAATTTGAAAAATATTAATTTAATTTTGAAAAATACCAATTGGAATTTAAAATTTCTATTTGAAATTTAAAATTCGCCAGTTGAAATTTAAAAATTACTAACCTATTTGGCCGTCGGTGGTGCAATGGTTAGTGTGCCCGGCTCTTGTACATGAGATCCTGGGTTCGAACCCTGCTCTGACCACCTTCAAAAAAAAATTCTTTCGGCGGCGGTCACCTCGCATAGTGACGGCGACACTATCGAGTATATAGGCATGAAAAAGCTTCTCAAAAATACCGTTCGGAATCGGTGTAAAACTGTAGGTCCCAATCAGTGAGTGAAAACTGGAAAGCGCACAGCTGTTCATGGGATGTAATGGGAAACCATTTATTTATTTTTTAACCTATTTTATGTATTAGATTTTTAAATTTCAATTGATGTCATTTAAATTTAAATTGATGAGTTTTAAATTTCAATTGACGTGTTTTAAATATCAATTGATGTCTTTTAAATTTCATTTGATTTTAAATATATTTCATTTGATGTATTTCAAATAGAATGTTCAAATTTCAATTGATGTATTTCAAATTTTGAATATAATTCTTAAAGTATTTCAAATTTCAAGCAGAAATTTTAAATTTCAATTGATTTTTAATTAATTTCAATTGGAAATGTTGTAGACAGAAATTTTCCATGTTGCCTGAGAATATTTGTAGACACATATTGTATTATCATTTGTTTTTGATTTCCAATTGAAATTTGAAAAATGTCAATTTAATTTTGAAAAATATAACTTGAGATTTGAAAATTATATTTGAAATTTGAAATACACCAATTGAAATTGAAAAATTCTATTTGAAATTTAAAATAGTTCATTGAAATTAAAAACTCGTCGCTTGAAATTTAAAAATTATTAACCGGTGTTATGTATTAGATTTTTAAATTTCAAAAGATCTCTTTCAAATATGAATTTGTCTTTCAAATTTCAATTGATGTGTTTCAAATTTCAATTGATGTCTTTTAAATTTCAATTAATGTTTTTTAAAATTCAATTGATGTATTTTAAATTTCAATTGACGTCTTTTAAATTCCAATTGATGGTTTATAAATTTCAATTGATGTATTTCAAATTTCAACGAGAATTTTTAAATTTCAATTGACCTATTTCAAATTTCAAATATAATTTGCAAATTTCAATTGATATTTTCAAAATTAAATTCATATTTTTAAAATTTCAATTGGTAATGGTGTAGTCCAGAACTCTGGAAAAAAAATTTGAAGCATCAGTATGGTCTGCGGTCAAAACTGTGTCAGAACATTTTGGTTTGGCAGAAATTTTGTCCCATTTATACGTGAATTTCTAATCAATCAAAGTCCGGTTTCGGATCAAAAAATTTCATATTAATGCCAACTATAAAGTCACCATGCTGGGTAAGGTAGACAGTTCCACTAAGTCCAACGAGACAGAGTCTCTAGGAATTATTTGTTATGTTGGGCCTGTAAAAGACCAGCGAAAATAGAACAAGTGTGGAAGTCTGTCTTTATTCAAATTCAGACTTCTGTGAATGCGCCTGGCATATTTTCAACTGAAATGACCAAATATGCATTTGCTTTCAAGCCAATGTTAAAGAATGTGATATACTACCTCAAATACAACATGTCATTGACTGAAAGGGTCAATCACAAGTGCCCCTTATCTAGTGTCTTTCTGTTCTGCTATTTTATACTCGTAGTTTAAACGAATTCAATGAATTATTTTCATTACAGATGATTATCTTACCATTTATACCAATATTGGCATTGATTGTACAAACATCAATATCACTCAATGATGTTCTTGATTACCGAGCCGAAGTGTCCGACATTGAGACCCAGGTACGTATGCTGCTTCTCGACACTTAGCTCAAGTGCATTTTCACCTTTTATTTATAACTTCCATTCCTCTCTACTCACCCTCTATTCACCCAGCCCATCCAATGGCAATGTCCTGCAAAAGGATATCAGAACATATTTCAAAACGGACATTATTAGATAGTTAGTTGGTAATTAAAATTTATCGTTTCAATTCAATCATACGCCCCGACACGTCCGTGTCACTCCTCAGTTCATTGAGGGATTGTACGTACTATTCCGTTCGCTATCAATCCGCATTCTAAGGTTTCCATTGTCTAAAGTCAATACAAGTATAAAGTACATACATACATCCATATGTAAAAACATAAAGTGCGAGACCAAAGAGTGAAACCGAACATGTCGCATGGACTGATGATATTTACAAACCACCCATTTTCGTTCGGCAGGAGAGGCCGTACACGGGGCAGCGGACAAAGTGTGAAACTCATAATAAAGAAAGATAAAGAAGATGCAATAAAGAAATAATATTTATATGAGCCTGTATATATAGAAAACAATGTACTACACCAATGTAGTATTATACGTGGGTGGTTTAAAAAATGATTTCGCCCAATTAAAGTTGACATTTCTTTTTTTTTTTTAAACAACAACATTTGGATTTGGCAATTTACTCTCGCAATTACGACGCGTTTCGTCCACAATAAACAAACAGTACTGTTTGACAAAAATGTATCCATCACTGTAATCCAAGTATTAAGGTACACTGGGTTCCCATTCAAAGGACGTGGAATAATTAACAAAGACCAATAAACGGTAATTAAATCTAAAAAGGTTTACGATTAGACGAAAAATTATACTGGCATTCCCCAGATTTCCGCTTTTCCACTGATTGTAATGACCATATTCAATCGTTATTTTGGGATGGCATGTCAAGATGTAGTGAGCTAAAAATGCGCCTTGTTGAAACATGAAAATGATCACAATAGTTTTGATAGGACTTACTCCACCACCTTCGTAATGCATGCACACATGCACGCACACATAACCGCCAGAAGGAAATCCTTGATTGCAAACAAAGAGAACAAAAATTATTCATTGAATCGTTCTTGTATTAACATTTGATTATCATTAAATCAATTATTGGAATAATTGTCAAACAAAACTAGGGTCATTATTCTGGAACTGATGATTCTCAGCGAAAAACCATTAATATCATTTATTTACTGTTTTCATATACATGTTCACGTATGTTTGGAGGTTCTATATGCGGATAGCATCATCTCCTCTATCTGAGATCCATAGACAAATCTAATGGCAATGACAGTGGGAGGCATGTGAGGATTTTATTATACCCTGCAGCTCAATGTGGCCTGAAATACTTGGTAATGGGTGTTCTCTTGGTAGTGTCAGTATTTTGGATTACTAATCCAGACGACGTAGTGTTTTCCAAAAACAAAACAGTTTCTTTTCTGGGAACACAAGACAAATTATTATTATTACACTATGCAACATAATTGAGGCTTTTGCTTTGGGTGTTGACAATCTGCCACTAGAGCAGACGACAAAGATTTGATTTTCCCGCCAGATATTGTCCGAAATAAATTATTAATATTGTGTCTTCAGTGAAATTTAACAAGGATTATTTTATTGGAATAAAATCGGCAACTAGTGAATGAAAATATTCTGCGATTATATTGTTTCGCTAGGGGCCGTCGTAGACTAGAATTAAAAGTCAAATTTGGCCATTTAGGTGATTTCTTTTAGATCTTACCAAAGGGGCTGAATGAACAAATGACGGATTCTCGTCTTTCACAGCTTCTAGCAAGTTATCTCCCGCAATATATTTGTAGGACATTTAACACATTACCTGGCGTTTACACGGGACAGTTTTGCTCCGACAGTACAAATACATTCACACATTTTACTACCCCACTTACACTTCTCTCACTTGCCTCGCCCACATAGTAATCTCAGACTAGAGAGAATATTTGGCTCATCTGATAGAGAGATGTTTGACGAAAAGTGATATACACCAGGTGGAATTACAATAACTTCTTGCTTTAATTTTTCATGCCATTTTGGTGAAAAACTGTGAAATTTAAATGTGTTTTAAACTTTTTTATTGACTGTTATTGTTAGCAGACATTTGTGTTGTATTTAACACAATAATTTTAACACACAAAACGAAATGCCGTTGTTGTTATTTTGTTCGTTGTTTTGAACCATTGCCTCTATCTGGTATTAGTAAAGCAATTCTTTTCAACACCAAACGTAAATATCACACCAGGCCAAATGTCATAAATTTGGTGGGAGAACAAGTAGATCTACTATAAGTATTAATCTATGGCATAGAGTAATCTCAGACTAGAGAGAATATTTGGCTCATCTGACGTTTCCTTTCACACTCTTCGTGATGCGGTCGGTGTGATAGAGAGATGTTTGACGAAAAGTGATATACACCAGGTGGAATTACAATAACTTCTTGCTTTAATTTTTCATGCCATTTTGGTGAAAAACTGTGAAATTTAAATGTGTTTTAAACTTTTTTATTGACTGTTATTGTTAGCATACATTTGTGTTGTATTTAACTCAATAATTTTAACACACAAAACGAAATGCCGTTGTTGTTATTTTGTTCGTTGTTTTGAACCATTGCCTCTATCTGGTATTAGTAAAGCAATTCTTTTCAACACCAAACGTAAATATCACACCAGGCCAAATGTCATAAATTTGGTGGTAGAACAAGTAGATCTACTATAAGTAGTAATCTATGGCCTCGTCACTGTCTCTGATTTTTCAATGACAGTAACTTCGGCAAGAGATTTGACATAAGCGGCCAGATCATGGCTGAACTAGTAAAGGTTGGCGCAATAGAACAACTGATTTTGCTTTCTTATCTGTTAAATTCAGTGTATTTTGTTGTTGTACTTTTTTGTTTACTGTGTTCGTTCATATGGATCTGTGTTGAATTTGACGGTTAGAGTCATGAAACAAAAACTAAATGCCTGTTGTTGGTTCACACAATTACAACAAATCCTACTGCGTCAGCCTCTACTAGTTCAGCCATCGGCCATATCGGTGACGTTTCGTAGTAATTTGAGAAAAAAGCAAAACATCGCAAACGACTTTACAAATTGGGAAATTTATTTGTATTTGAAAATGTTGCTAATTTTTATTGAAATATTGTTTGACAATACAAACATATAAACATGAATACATGTCTAATTTTGCAGAGTACATCAGTTCCATTGTAATTTGGAGAAACACAATGGCAAAAGAGCGAAGAAACAAAAAATCAGAACACGAAATTTAACGAAACGACACTGTCGGCGGTTGCTTAAAACTGTACTGTCTTTATAACTGGCTGGACGCGTACGTCGCACAAACAATTTTTCTGTTTTGACAGTTAATACATATTCTCAACTCTCTTGTCGCAAACTGTCACGTGTAAACGCACCGTTAGCTTTCCATTTTAGTGCAGTTTCCATGAAATTGTTTTTATAATGTACTAAATGGGCACTTGCAAAATTTGATGATACATATTCTCATGTTCTCGTCTTAAACGACCACAAATATATAATAAAAATATATACTAACAATGAAATATAACAAAAAATTCCAAGATACGTTCAATATTCACAGTTTTGCATCAAAACGGCATGAAAAATTTAAGTCAACAAGTTTTATAATTCCACCTGGTGTAAGTCAATTTAGGTCAAATAACTCTCTATCGCACCAACCGCATCACGAAGAGTGTGAAACAAAACGTCAGATGAGAAAGATGGCAGCTCTATATGACATTACTCTATGGATGTCGTCCGCGTACTTTTTGTGATATTTTTTACTGACAGAGCAAAATCATTGTTACTCTCCAAAAACTAGTTACTTGATAATTGTTACTATAAAAGTTCTCTAACACAAAAATGGTGCTGCACTGTGTTATCGATTTGAAAAATAAATTCTATAATCAAAATCATTGTGAATTGTTCCAACCGATTTCGATATCAACTGAATCGCAGTAATTACTTTTAGCCAGTCAAATCAGTTCAACACTGGATTTTTGAGAGATCTTACTATACTTATGTATATTCATTGGTACTACAATATTTTGTCGACATTCGGCTACATAGAACTGGTTAATTCGCGTCAATCCAGCAACATAATTGGATATACACTATTCTCTACTAGTGAGAAGAGCATCATTACCAAGAGGACCGACCCTTCACCCCCAAATCTGTTTCCCTGTCCAAACGAATGAACATGAAACTAAGATACATTGTATTTTAATTAATGCCACCCCAACAGAAGTTTGTATGTGTGTTGAGTACTTAATAAATTACAAGCAATGACCCGACCCGACCTGACCGATCACAGGACGAGATGGTGTCTAGGTGGATGAAGGACAGTTTCGGCACTGATAAAGTGCACGTCACGTGCTGGCACTTCATCTTCGTTTGCATGTTACGGGTGTAGTGGCCTGAAAACACTATTGATTCATTCATATTTAATCCCAAGAAATTTCCACTCCGAAGTTTTGTTTATTTGCATTTATACAGCTTGTCGAGGCGAAGGGAAGCCCGTATTTATAGCACAGTCGTATTTATTACCTCGTATGTAAATTTAATAATACGCTCCTGTCTAGGTCACTATTGCTACGGATTTGGGGAAAGTCGTCACACGTTTGCAATTGGAAAGGTCAGAGGTGGCATTTTACATATTTACAAGTGGCAGTAAGGTTCGGTAAGACCCGACATTGTTATTTTTCCGCTGCATATCCTTTAACATCCGGTGCTGTTATGTGTTTTTGTGCTATTACAGTTCAAATTTGACACAACGATTCGCTGTCACGGATCAGGCATTGAACAACATGACCACCTGGAGTGAGGTTAGTGTACCTACATCACCCGATGACGATGATTACGAGGTTTTATTAAATCGCACCGAATTTCAAAGTCGTTTGAATGAGTTTAGGTAAATCCCATTGGAAACCGATTATCGTTTAACGTGCATACATACATATGTACATACATACATACGCGTAGAACATTTACCTAATGTAATTAATATGTAAATTTTCCATGTGTATGCAAATATCTACGTGGGAATGTGTGTACATACTAACATCAACTTACTTGGGAATGGGGCACACAGAGATAGAATACGCACCGAGCCGGAAGATAATTCAATCACCGACGTCATGAATTGGTACACATCCATCAATAAAGCGTTGCTCCACCATTTATCGGAACAAATCAAAGAGGCAGACAACAGCGGGGTCTGGAGGTTTGTACGAATATTATAAATGTCGGCTACAGGTGATCGTGATCAGTGCTCCTTTCAATGTTTCAGATATTTGGTGGGTTTCAAAAACCTTCTGAAGAGTATTGAATGCCAAAATATTGCCTCTTCGTTTGGCATCAAGTACTATGGCCGTGGTTCTTTAGGTTCCGATGGTTTTGTTTCTTTTATACGTTACGAATTTCTGGCGCGGGAATTCATAAATTCAACCCTGAATTATGTCCCATCGTTAAAACCGATGTATGTCAATATTACCAGTACAGAACGCTATAAGAAAATGAAAAGAATGTAAGTTGGAAAAATCAAAAAATTTGAAAAAAAATTAATAAAAGGAAACATATGCATTTGAACCAACTCCAGGAGTTCCATAGTTCTGAAGAATATACGACGCAATGTGTCCGACGAAAGAAGTGCCATTGAATATTACGATGCCATGCACAATTACACAGATGATTTACGAATCCTGCAAAAGGATTTGAGATTCCAAATCAAGTAAGACACACAAAACACTCGAGTCACTTTCACATCACTTGCCTTTTTGCCATCACGTAGTAAACAAACTAAGTAATTACTTGTCGAACGTCTTTTTTCCAATATTTATACAAAACTGACCTGACCACAAGCAATAATCATTTCCACAAAAATTACTCGTCAGGTTCATAAATTGGTCAAGAGATGATGTCGATAACAGTGAAAGTGACTTACATGATCAGCTCCTAAGTCCCAACTCAAATTCCACGTGAATCAATTTACATTTCTCTCAATACCATTGCAGAGCCTATGTTGATGATACCCTGAACACAGCGACAAAGAATGAAGCAATTGGCATAGCAATATTAGTCGTGGTACTCTGTGTCTCACCCATCATAATAATTTTGGTTAAAAACGCGGCCGCCACCATACAAGTAAATGCGAATCTTAACGATTCGGTGTTAAACAGTTCAACAACTCAATAATGTGTTTTTTTTTGATACAGATGTACGCTTTAAACTTGGCCCAGAAAGCAAAGGAACTGAAGCGTGAAAAACGAAAAAGCGATTCGCTGCTTTTTCAAATGCTACCTCCCAGTGTTGCCATGCAGCTGAAACAAACCCAGCAGGTGAGTTATCACAAAGTCACAGCAATCTTAAGTCGACTGTATTTATTGGAGTCCAATGTGTTTAGGTGCCAGCTGAGCTTTATGAATCGGCAACTGTGTATTTCAGTGATATTGTAGGCTTTACTGAAATTGCAGCTAGATGCACTCCCCTGGAAGTGAGTATGCATTCAAAGATTTTATGGCAAAAACAACACCTTTATAAATTATACACTTTTTTCGTCTGATCCCAAAGGTGGTGACATTTTTAAATTCAATTTACCGAGTATTTGATGAACGAATCGAATGTTATGATGTTTATAAAGTGGAAACTATCGGTGATTCCTATATGGTTGCCTCTGGATTGCCCGTAAAAAATGGTAAGTGTGACACGAGTATTTGCTCATTCTCAAATAGTTTTGAAAAAGACGTAAAATCATAAACAGGGAAGCGAAGAATAAGTTTAGTATTGCTTACCTGCAATAGTAAATTCTATAAAATAAATGGTTTCCCAGTACACCCCATGAAGGAATTGGGGAGAGCTTCTCAAAACTTTCTAATTTTATACTCACTGATTCGAATACTCGATACTGGCGCCATCACTATGCGATGTGACCGCCGCCGAAAGCAATTTAAGGTTGTCAGATCAGGGATCAAACCCATCATCTCACGTACAAGAGACGCGCACACTAAACAGTATACCACCGACTGCCAAAATTCTATACCACATTTATTTGTGTTGGACGCTCAATGGTAGATCATTGAAACCCTTTTCCTCTATGGGTAATCAACTTTAATTAAAGGACAATAAATTTTAAAACATTTTGTTGTTTTTGATATATAAGAACATTTAATTTAGTTTCATAAAATATTCACATACAAATATTTGTTTAAATTAATGTTTACATGTATGTATGTTCTTGTCCACTACAACGTCAACGGTCGTCAGGTAACAAACATGTTAGTGAAATAGCTACAATGGCCCTTGATTTGCTGGACGCATCTACTTTTTTCAAAATACCACGTTCTATGGACAGTTTGCAAATACGCTGTGGTGTCCACTCCGGTCCCGTGGTAGCTGGCATCGTTGGCACGAAGATGCCACGTTACTGTTTGTTTGGCGACACAGTGAATACGGCGTCACGTATGGAATCGACCGGCGAAGCACATAAAATTCACATCACCGAGGAAATGAATCAGGCTCTGATGAGAGTGGGTGGCTTTAAAACAGAACATCGTGGTCTGATTGATGTAAAGGTGAGTACACACCTACATACATACGTAACACTCCAAATTCCTTGCATGACCATTTCCTGTCTCTCTTGCAGGGCAAGGGCCTTATGAGCACCTATTGGCTGACCTGCAAAGATGGTCCGGTTAAAGTGCGCGAAGAGATTTCTTGGTTTGCCGATATGCAGCCAGTGTTTTTGGAAAATCTAAAACTGCATCCAACGTACAAAAGTACCAAACAGAAGAAATGAGATCGTACTCAGGAAACTATTTGCGAACAGTTTCATTTGTTGTCTTATCCATCGTTCCTCTACATATGAGTATAAATATGTGTGCATGGATGTACATATGTAGTATTTATGACTGCTTACATGGGCCTGGGTGTTGTCCTCCTCCCACATTAGTATGTGACCGACCTGACGACAAACAATAACAATAACAATTTGCGGCATATGAATGAGTACATCATCCATCTATACAGCCATACAATGACTGAACTAAATCCAACTAACAACCAAAGTTTACATACTATAAGGATGATGCAAAGGGAAACATGCGACAACACAGATATGGAATTTACCCGCATAACCATTAAGAATGCCAAAAGAAAATCACCCGAATATAGAAATATAAATTGAGATGTTTAGGAAAATATTGAGAAAAACCAACTAAAAATAATATATGTGTGTATAAACGAGGTACTTGGTATTATTTGCAAACTTTTACGAACTAATGTCCATGTTACACTATTTAAAGAAATCATTCGATATGCCAAAATTTGTATATGCGGAGAGCGAATCGAATAGTGTAAACTTGAGGAGAACGATTTGCTGACAACATTTTGATAGATCTGTAATTTTTTGATTTTTTTAAACTATTTATACAATCAGGGTTGCATTTACAATAAAACGAACAAAAGCAAAGAATACGGGAATAAGAACTTCTTTTTGTACTCTAACAATGATTCGCTTTCGATTTTCATTGTTATATTTATATTTTACAACGGTTGTATTTTATTGATTACTAACTGACAGCAGAATGATCGTATGATTTCTTTCAAATGCAGTTTAAGTACATTTCTCTCTCCGTGAATCGCGCTTTTTGCACTGATAGTCTAACATGGCGTTAAGCAGTATTTAGCAAGTTTGATTTTTTTTATATAAAAACAATAAGGGTTAGTAGGTGCGACTACTCATGATAATACTGTTGTTAAAGTCTATATGTGTTTATGTGTGTGAGAACTATTTAATAAATCAGTGTTTCTTTGAATATAAAACATTAGAATTGATATCCTCAATATTATGGCCAGTTGTATTCCCTAAACAGGGAAAATTCTTCGAAGAATGCAAAAAACAAATTGTTATTGCAGCGGTATAAGGGCATAACAGGTAAGTTAATTTACGAGATCAATTGATAAAATAAATTCGAACAAACAAGTTAAGGTATTTTCCGCAATGGCCATCAGTGGTGCAATGATAAGTCTGGGCGGCTACAATTAGATCTTTACGCCGCCGTTTTTTGTTCCTCCACAGCCTTATTAAGTAGAAATCGGCGCAGCGGTGGCGGCATGGTCATTTTATTTATTATTCCGTATAATCGATCAATTAATGACATTTTCCTGTCCTTAATGGCATTGGTACAACACACGCTGCAACCACAACAAGCAAAAAACTACAAATTCTAAACTACAAAGAACCATAATCAAAATATTTCCTAATAACAAACAGTCAGCTTAATTTCCCAAGACTTAACTTGTGGAGTTAAACGACAATTTGAATTTTGCATAACCACACCCAGGCAAAATTCCACACGCTACAACACCAACAGCCCTAACACGCATTACAACTATATACATAAGTAACAACAGCAGGATATATTTCCAAAGAATTGAACTCTGCACAGCAGCAGCCGGGTCAACTTCCTAATACCTAGAAATAACCGCCGTCAGGTTTGCCTATCAATACGCCGCCGGTTTTCCCAGGCCTCTATGTTGCCGCCGAAGCAGAAACAATCGGCGTAAACCTCTAGCTACAATCAATCAATACTTTGTAGTGGACAAATTAGAAAATTAATGACTTACTGTTTGCGAGATCCTTTCATTTCATTTATTACGTCTATGGACAAAAATCCTTACAGACTATTTATATGATGTTACGGATATGTGTACCCTTATTTCGGATACGTAATGTGCATGTTAAGCCCATTTACGTAATACAAGGTTGGGCAAAAGTAATTACCCAATGTTCTTTTGCTGTAATTTTATTTTTTTAATGAAAATCTTTGGTTCTGCTTGTGAAATTTGTCTATCTAATCCGTTAGAATTTATACCATCAAGTTGATAAAATGATATCTGCCAAGTGGCCGCCGCCAGAATTGATAACTTTACGGTCTCGTTTTATAACGTTTTCCATCACTCTTGCCAGAACTTCGGGCGACATGTTCTCATGAGGCTTGTTGACATAAACCCGTGACTTCAAAAAACCCCATAAAAAGAAGTCTGGAACAGTTAAATCGTGTGATCTGGCCGGCCACTGCAAATCACCAAACCGAGAGATTAAGCGACCCGGAAATGCTTCCTTCAGAATATAGGTTATGGCTCGAGTAGTGTAAGCCGTTGCACCGTCCTGTTGGAACCACATGTTCTCCAGTCCCAATTCATTCAATTGAGGAAGAAAATATTCCATAATCATGGCTCTGTAGCGCGCGCCGTCCACAGTCGTCATTCTGGCCCGCGGCGTTATCTAAAAAAATTAACCGATAACTCCTTCAGCGTAAACAGCACACCATGAAGTAGCTTTGAGCGGGTGTAATGATTCACGGATTTTCGCTGCCCCAGAAAAGATGGATGGAAATGAGCCTCATCGCTCATGATAATTTTCGATGAGATTCAGGATGGCTTGAGCGTATGTTGCACGCGTTTGGCGGTCAACAGCTAACAACTTATGTACTGTCTGCACTGTGTAAGGGAACATCCTCAAATCTTTCACCAAAATTCTTAGTAGGGACCGCCAGCTAATGCCCAATTGCGTGGCACGTCGTCTGGTCGATGTTCCGGGCTCCTCTTCGACATTTTGGGCAACAGCAGCGATATTTTCAGCAGAACGGCTTATATGGGGCCGGCCAGCCTTGGGAAGATCTCGCGTTGTCCCAGTCTCCTCAAGACGAGTGGCCAAACGCCGCAGTGTTTGTCCACTTGGTTTCAGACGGCCAGGAAATCTGCGACGAAATTCACGCTGCGCCAACATAACCGACGCATTGATGCGCAAAAAAATGGAAACAATCATTCCGCGTTCTTGCGGCGTAAACCGATTATTGGCTTGTCGACTTGAATTCTGCGTTTGTTTACTTCAAAAATGTCAAAACCGAATTAACATTTGGCGCCATTTGCAAAAATTATAGGACTTTCCAATAGGGTGATTACTTTTGCCCCACATTGTATATGTAATTTTGCAACAGATGTCCTCGGCGAAGTCGGTACTTTTCCCTGAAAAGAACAAAGAACAGGACACTTAATATACAGCGTATGCTGAAAGTTTGGAGATTACTGTTTACGGCTATAAGAGATCATGTTTTCTCCGGTTAGTGAAAAAAATGTAAATGCCGCGGGTGGGATTCGAACTCACATTCGCTGGACGATCGTTTCGATGTGTGTGAAGCATCATCTTCAGCAGCGTCTAGCCCGTTAAGCCACTGCGGTGTGTATTTACACAAGTCACTAACACAAGCCACTCTTATAGCCTTAAAGGAAATTACAACTTTAAACAAACCAAAACAGAACCAAACCAAAACAGAACAAGACAACTACAATTAGAATAGTTCGTTCTATAAATATATCTTTCAAAACTTCTGCATCAGTGCGTGTAAGTAGGAAAGCAATGTGTAAGTAGCGACAACCAATCACTCTGCACAATCAATAAATGTCTTCGGTTAGTGACTTGTGTAAATACACACCGCAGTGGCTTAACGGGCTAGACGCTGCTGAATAAGATGCTTCACAAACATCGAAACGATCGTCCAGCGAATGTGAGTTCGTATCCCACCTGCGGCATTTATATTTTTTTCACTAACCGGAGAAAACATGATCTCTTATAGCCTTAAAGGAAATTACAACTTTAAACATAACGAGGATCTAAGACAACTAAATTTATAACTGTTTATAGTTTTAGAATCCTGTAGACTAGCAAGAGGGAATACGACATGTATCATCTGCACAACAAATATCGTCTGTAATGGTTGACATTTACTCAAAAGAAGGGTTACCGACAAAATCAACCAGGTGCATTGACAAATTGTTTGGAGGCAAATGTAACGTGTCGCAAATATAGTACAGTTGTATCCAAACACATTGTGTTTGCTATTCAATATAATATGTTTGGGACACAATGATTAATAAGTTATAATATATGTATTTGTAACCCAAATGTGTAGTTGTTTGTTGAAACTGCTGAAAACTAAAACGTGGCAGACAATTAAGAAGCAAAATGCAGCAAATCTTCAATTCACGAAGAAAATGCTTGCAAACATGTACATGGTTCCTGCAATATGTTGCTGGGGACGATATTTTTCAGCATGTAGACCATCAAACCCCACCAGCTGAGTAAAAAAAAAACTTCGAAACAAATTTGGTATTTAGCCATCATTTCTAGGACCCGAAATAGGGTAAAACATTTGAGTCGACTCATGTATTTTGAATTAAAAAAAACTTGCAGAGTGTAACCGACGAAACTCAAGCGCTGTTGTCCGCTTAACGCTGAAACTATTCAATAAACCAATATTTTAAAAGCTAATGGTGTACTTGTATTCCGGAGCAGATCACAACAGTATCTAGGGTCATTCCCATGTTTAAACTGTGTATTGAGTTCTGACTTCAAACATGATTAGTATTTCGATTGTAAATACTAATACGCCCCCATATGTCCAACAAGAAAGATACACATGGTCGTGTGTAGTGCATACAAACACACAATATGTGGAAGAATTCGCATCAAATGGGAAATCTGCCGTCGCATTGGCAAAAGACATAGAGGTGTTGACAAAATTACAAAGCTCTGAATGAAATACACAAACACTCAAATACATTCAAAGTACTAACCCTCAAAGACATCATTGGCGGGGCGTACTTAAACTTAATGATATGTATCTGCTTCTTTCAAGGAAACAGCAACATCGTTCCTTTTTAACATCCTAATAATAATGATAAGACACACACACATTGGTATGTATTAAAACATTGTATGTATGGATGTGCAGGACAATTTCATTTCACTTGTTTGAGAAAGGTAACATAAGTCAATGCTCGAACTCTAAGTAGGGTAGCTAAAGTCACTAGTCTCTAATTGATGTAAAGGAGAATTATAGCCCACGCCGATACAAGTTCAACGATATATTACATGCCACGATCGGATTTTAAACAAAGAAGCAGTAACAAAAATAACATTTTGGCGGCAAAGAAGAGTGTTTTGTATTTCTGAGATTCTTCCATCATAAGCTTCAAAACTAGGCGGTGTCTCCCAAAACACTGGGATCGACCAGGCCTAATAACCAACACATCATTTAAACGTGTGATTACTTTGAATTCCGCTTGAGGTTGTGTTCACGAAATATTTCTACCTTTATTGTGCCAAAGGATTGCAGAACAACGACTTGGCTAAATCTACTCTACGGGCATATATAGCTCGAATTTTTGGCAACAGATAAAACTTCGTATTCCGAATCGGATCGCTATATAGCTCGTAGCAAAAAAATTGTCAAAAAAAATTTGTTTAAACTTAGCGAAAATGATTCTCGTCGCCAAGTTCTTGCTAAGTCTTCGCTAAGTGCTTCATACAAACAATTTTGACTTAGTCATTGCGTTAAATGAAACCCACCTACGCTTCCCGGATCACAATACGAACTTTAAAGCGGATGTTCGGGCGATTACGGAGTGTATCAAATGGCTGGGCGATAATACAAGAAGACCAGCCGAAGCGAATATCTTCACCGATAGCCAAATGGCAATTAGGGCAATATCATCGGTAATTGTCAAATCTAGAACGGTCCTTGACTGCAAGAACGTAATTAACGATTATTCCACGCACGGCAGACTCAATATCATCTGGGTGCCGGGACATAGTGGAATAGTCGGCAATGAACGTGCGAACCTTAGAGAGTGCGAAACCTTTCGGGGTGACGACGGCTGAGTTGGGTAAATGGGCGGAATCGGACAACAGAAACTGGGAAAACCTGAAATGAGCAAAAGGAAATTCGGGATTACGAGCCCACCTATACCGTATTGGACTAGTGGCGAATAGTGATTGCAGGGCGTGCATGAAAGACGATGCAGCATTTCCTGTGTCAATGCTCGCACTTCGCACAAGCTAGATCCAGGTATCTCTCGGACAGTATAATACGGGACATGACCAATCTTGTGGGCATGGACTGGAATATCTTAAGGAATTTCGTGAATAGCACCGAATTCCTGTGAGAGGTATAGTAAGCGTGTTTTGGTTACACGGCTTGCTTATATATTCGCTTGTTTTGTATGAAGCACTTAGCGAAGAGATTCATTTTCGCTAAGTTTAAAACAAACAAATTTTGACATCTTTTACCGTTTTTAACCATTTTTTATATTTTTGAATAAAATGACTTCTTGCGAAAAAGCCGTTTTCTTTGCAACTTAGCAAGCGATTACCGCTTGCTTGTAACCAAAACACGACTAGTGTCTTAGTAGGACAAGTTGAGAGCGCACAACAAGCCGAATCAGCGGTTTAAGTCTTTGTCTACGGACATGGGACACTCTACATCGCACCCCTTGTATCAAACTAACTAACTTAGTCATTCTGTGCTTAAGATATTTTTGATACAAATTTGCAGAAAGTTTGTTGCATTTACGATTGACGCTAGAGTTTGCATTTACGAACTTTCTGCTGAGTACCGTCATCTCGCCCAAAAACGAAAATGACATATCCCCCAAAAAATTTCAATGTTAGTTGTTGTTGTCCAAAAAAATCGGAATTTTGGGCGTTGTAACATGATTTTTTGGGCAATATGACATTTTCCCAAGCCAACAACGATCCATGACACATCCCCCAAAAATAATAAAAATGACACAATACCCAAAAATATGGACACATTTGTAAAAGAAATATGTATATGTAAATTTTCTATGTAATTTGTAAATAAAAAAAATAAAATGGTTTCCCATTACATCCCATGAAGGGACCGGGGAGAACTTCTCACAGTCACTGAGCTGTGCGCTTTCCAGTTTTCACTCACTGATTGGGACCTACAGTTTTACACCGATTCCGAACGGTATTTTGGGAAGCTTTTTCATGGCTATATACTCGATAGTGTCGCCGTCACTATGCGAGGTGACCGCCGCCGAAAGAAATTTTAGCAGAGCAGGGTTCGAACCCTCTCATGTACAAGAGCCGCGCACACTAACCATTGCACCACCGACGGCCGATACATAATACATATTTATTTCACATTGTTGGTAGAAAAATAACAATGCCCTTGTTCGATCTTGAATGCCTCTATAACTTATAAGGTGTTTTTGGGGATTTTAAAAAAGTTGGCGATGCAAGTCTCTCCAGAGTTCTTTGTACCCGAGAGTCAACCAATTTTGGAGTACTTTCCTGATTACTTCAGAAGAAATTTTATTTAAAGACAATTATTTTATTTGACTCAATACTGTTGAGCCACGCCGCGTGGGAGGATGGCTCGCGCCCGCGGTGCGAAACGCGCAGGCGCGAATCGAGCGGCCGCCGCGAGCTCGACCCATCCTCCCACGCGGCGAGGCTAACCCAATTTTTGAGTACTTTTCTGATTCCTGCAGAAAAAATTGTATTTAAAGACAATTATTTTATTTGACTCAATACTATTGATTCTCTCACGCGGCGAGGCTCAACAGCTACACGACAATGGCAAAAACGACTCAGGAATGCACCAAACATTACTTCTTCAAACAAAAACCCTGCAAATTTACCGCTTAAATTACAAGCACCCTACTTCATTGGGTTGGTCATTCGTTTTCACACCATAGGTTAGTAGCTCATGCCTACAACGCAGGGCCTCTGAGGTGTTTCAAACATAACGACAAACCAGCATGTAGCACCATTATATGATGTAGGGTGCTGTTCCTGCTATTCCGTTGTGGTAATATTTGTACAGCGTAATTCTTTTCGTAAATGACATTTCGCGCAAAAAATTTGTACGTCAATGCTTTTGGGCGATATGTCATTTTATTTTGGGTCTTATGTCAGTGCTATTGGGCGATATGTCATTTTAGTAATTAGGGTTTTGGGCGATTTGACATATTTGGCCTATATGTCATTTTCGTTTTTGGGCGAAATGACGCTACGCCCTTTCTGCGCATCAGATGCAGAGTATTTACGAGCAGTGCCTATTTGTTACAATTATGGCCACCA
Organism: Phaonia tiefii; assembly: GCA_963931995.1. Classification (NCBI taxonomy): domain Eukaryota; kingdom Metazoa; phylum Arthropoda; class Insecta; order Diptera; family Muscidae; genus Phaonia; species Phaonia tiefii. Next base: position 214,236,086 of record OZ008371.1, read on the forward strand.
ACGACAGGCATTTTGTTTCATGACTCCAAGTTCAACACAAATACCTACGAAGAAAATAGTACAATAGCAAAATACACAGAATTTAACAGTTAGGGTCGTAAAAAATCATAATCTGCTGTTCTTATGCTCAGCTCCTCTACTAGATCCGGCCATGAATTAACCTTACCACTTTCCTCAGTCAGCTGAAATTGCTCAGAACTCGTTATAATTACATCATTGCTGTAACCTGTTCATAATTCACTTTACGTTTCATTTAAAATATTTGGTCGTGTTGTTTTTATAATGCTGTCTTTCGAACTATCAATATTTTCTTTGAATTTACTATGTTCTAGTCAAGATTTCGTTTAATAAAGCGAACGGTCGCGTCTTTTGTAAAATCGCACTTCTTTTGTTGACAACAATCATACAAGAAAATTATTTAAATTACTCACTCCAGTACGTAGAAGAATTTTAGAATGATTGGTGTTTACGTTAAACATTTTATTTCTATCAAATATAATAAAATATTTTCATATCATATGTATACTTGATTAAAACTTTTCATAATATTATTTTGACTTAACATACATTAGATTGAGAAAATATCTGTTAACAATAATAATAAATTATAGATGATATTTAATTGTTTTTTTTTTACATAATGTATACATCGGTACCATTGATGAATTGCTATCATCTATAACAAAATTCGAATGCACTACAAAAATAATATAAATTGTGGGTGGAGGGGGAGGGGGGGGGGAGAAGATAGGATACAATTTATAAAAATATTAAATGTTTTTGTTTTACTTTTGCTTTTGTATTCTCTAAATACTCGTATAACTAAATTATAATAAAAATAGTACAATATTCATGATGTATATAAAAAAAAAAGATGCTTTTTATATATAATATGTATATTTAAATCAAAAATCAAAAATATATATGCAAAAATTAACTGAAGTGAAATTTCAATTGCATTATCATCATCACTGGCTTCTTATGTATTTTTAGCTATTACACGTCGTATGTACAAAACAGAATTTGTACACAATGAAGGAAAAAAAATTAAATACATACTAGATAAATGTGACAATGTAGTGCATTTTTTACTAAATATACGTATAAGTAAGTATAAATTTTATTTATTATACACTACCATGGGTTACTTTCTGCTTACGAACGAAAAACATTAACTAATTTGTTGCTGTTGAGTCTAATTCATCCATTTCCGACAGTTGGGCGCACCACACATACAGGGTATTTTACTACCATCGTCTTCAATGTCGAATTTATAATCGTAGGAAAGCTGTAAAATTGTACGAACATTTGGAAAGCGTTCAAAGATTTGCCATTTACCAGCAATAATAAGAAAACTCACCTCTTCGCCGCGATTGATTCGTCGTTTAGCAAATATTATTATTCGCAATTCACGGTCGACTTCTACGATCTCTGTTACGCAATTGGGATTGCAAGAGTGATTTATATAACGCGCTAAGCCGCCACTCAACGTCGCATCCACCACTCGATCTTCATCCAGGCGGAACATGTATATGCCACGATTCTAAAATGCATCAATTATTGAGTGATTTTACCAGTTCCTACATATGTGAGTTATCTTTCCAAACTTACTCTTGCTTCATATTGTTTTTCTCGAATTTCAGAAACTTCTGTGCGAATAACTTCTCCTATATATTCTATAATCATGGTGTGCTTTTCTAAATCACGGGCAGCATACAAACCTAAACCTTGAATTTTTGATCTTTAGCAGGAAAGGGAAAGCAATTGTAGTTATTGATTGTAATTTGAAATATTTTTCAATCTCTCACCTGGCCAAATATACATTGTTCCGCCACTCCTGTTTCATTTTCTTGTACTGCGAACTCTTCGAGTGCACAAATTGTTTACTGTAAGGGCAGGTAACTTCGCCGGCAGCGGCCACGGATGTCATGGCGCCCTGATGGCCTCCTCCTCCACCTAGTGAACTAACCGTACTGCACGTTCTTTGCGGATGATGCTTCTTCCAACCCATGAGATGTCTGAGCTTTGGTTCTGTACGAGCTGCACCAGAAGGGTTTAATGCTAAAGGCAAATCCAGCAAAGGATTGCGACCATATTTAAAACGATAGTTCGTTAGCGTCTCCACCCCAGGGAGACTTTCTATAATGCGAACTATCGTCGGTTCAGTTAAACCAAACAAATCTTCCCCTGTTATAAACTCTGGATACAGTTTCACCAACTTGTGAGACTTGCGCATGTCCGCAATAGGTTGTAACACTCGTTGCCACACTGCCTTGGGAGAAATGTCACGTAAATCCATATCTGCTTCCGAAGGCTCTTGTACAACAATGCGAAATTCTGGCCTGCCACTAACTTCTGCTATTGAACATATATAACGGCAACGTTTGTTTGGACGCCGCATGGACCAGTAGAAGCGGATCTAATAAGGGCAAAGAAAGCAACATAAGAATAACAAGTTTTCCGCAATCACAATAATAAACATACCATTTTGTAACCAATTGGATATATATAGTTGGGTGTGTGAAAGGCCTCCAGTTGATGCGGAAGCAGCTGCCCCACATTCAGGAAAATCAAACTTCCCACTCGTAGAAGATTTACCATTTCCGAGTGATGCATTATAGCCGCCACTTGACGGTTTTCATCGCGCTCCACATACACCCGACGCGGCACGGACAATGTTAGAAGCTCTTTGTCTTTATCGCTGCGTGACGCATGTGCGTGGCAGTGGATGGTTTTGTTTTGATAGAAAACGCACTGATCCCGTATGGCACATGGCAAATGGAACACCGCACTACAACGAGTTTTGTAACATTTGACAGTGGCCCCCAATTGCTGACAGGTGATGCACGTTTGATTTAGACCCATTTGTAAAGCCATTTGGAAATTCATCAAGCCGCCGCTGATGGTTTCATAAACATCCATGGACCATAGAGCGCAATTTAAATGCACCCACTTGTCGACGTCATAATTCAGAAGACGTGAAGGACCATCGGCCACTCCATCGCCGATTTGCGAACATAATACACATGACCGTCGATCTTCTATCGCTTGCTGGTGACTTCCTGGTTCGCTGGCAATATTGTGAGGCGTGGTAGCTGACATTGTAATGTCCATCTTGAACAGTAAATCTCTAATATCTTTTTCGGAAATTCTCTTGACTGGTGTGGAAGGTTGAAAACATTTTGAATTGTAGTAACGGAAGCAAATGTTTTTCGTTTTCGCCACAGGTTCCACAGATCTCACTTCCGACGTTACATCTGCTGTGGGGACCTCCTGTAACATTTTTATATCTGGCTTTATGTCCAGTAATTCCTCCATTAAGTTATCGTCATCCGGCGCTTCTTCTTTAGAAGCTAATACTGATTTCAATGACGCAGCGTCCGGGAGTTTCTTTTCGACACTCCAACGGAACTGAATGTAACAGACTTTATTACAAAAATACCTTGGTTGTGTAGGGCGAAGCAGCTTCGCATGCATTGCGGTCTTGGTATTGTCGTTGTTGTTCTTAAGGCAACGACCCTTTATGGCTTTACCACACTGACGACACATTTTTGACCTACCATTGAGAATATCTTGAATGGAGAGATATTTCAGAGCCACCTCTCTATCACTGGCAGACATAGTAGTTGGTTTATGTTCCGACTCCGTATCAGCCTCCTCCACAACTTTGTAGGGTATAGGCGCATTGATTTGCAAAAGATTCGCCAAGTTCTTTAAGACATCTAACAATCTTTCAGCAGACGACGTGGGCAACGACAAGATTACATTTTGGCTATTAGCGTTAGGTTTGAGACTGAAAAAAGAAAAGCATTTGGTATCATAACAGGGAAGTTTTGAAATGAGTTTACTGACTTTTTTACAGACACCACAGGACTTGCGATGTAGCTTATGTACTTACCCTAATTTACAGTCTATGTCGTCTGGGTGTTCCTTAGTGTACATCCCATGATGTACTGTTTCATTATCCAATGGTTTTAAAGGAGTCTTTTTACGTTTCGTTATTAAAGCCATCGAATTAACAGTGGGTATCACAGGCGACATTCGACCCAACCTCTGTTGAGTGCTACTCATTAATATTAAGCCAGGAAATGTTTCCTGTTGAAGCATATTCAAACGCATCGTCTTGACGGGATCGATGGGTACCATCAACTTGTTGCTTACCACCTCCGGAGTGTCGACAGCTCTCTCGCGATATATTTTGCACCAGCTGGTGAGTTTCTCGGCTTCCGTTTTGTACGTAAACGACTTAAACTCTTGATCGTAGTAATTATTTTGCATGGATGATGAGGCATTTGAATCATTGTGGGATTTTCGATCGCCGAACTTATCCATATCGTAAAAAGGCACTTTATTGGGTAAATACCCAGAACCATATTCACCTTCCAATTCATTTTCGAAGAGATTTGCTCGTTCGCTTTGGCGACTCTCTTTGGGCGGTGAAGTGGATGAATTGTTAGTCGGCCGCGTCCAATTACGCCAGCCGTACAGATTGCACACCCCATAGTTGACGTTTAGTTTCGGTTCCAATACTTGCATTGGCGGCATTTGACGCAAATGCAACATTAGATTCTCTATGAACGTGTCATGGTCCTCTTCGAGTTTGAGGGACTTGCGAGAGCGCTTTTTATTGTTGGCGCCACTAGCGATACTAGTCGAACTGGCTGAACTATTGGCTGCAGTTTCTTTGGTATTAGCGGCTTGCTTTTTACTCTGTTTAGGTTGATCGCGTTTGCGTTTCTTCCGCTGGTCACCTTCTTTGCTTCCTGTGCTTGGAGCTGATGTTGCCGTTTGAGGTGTTTGGGCTGATGACACTGGGGTTTGCTGCAGCTGGGGTTGTTTATTTATTACGTTTATGGGAGTTTGACATTCTGTAGTTGGAGTAGATGGGACAGAATTAGTGGGTGTCGTTGACATAGGACTTGGTACAGTGCTGTTTTGACGAAATGACTGATGTTGCTGCTGCTGCTGTTGCAACTGATTCGGATGCTGTTGCATTTGGGCGTGTTGGAAATTGTTGCTTTCATCCGGTTCCAATTTTACACTGGGAGACTCCATTTTTGTGGGAGCCTGCTGCTGCTGCTGTAGCATATGCGGCATTTGGACTTGACTTAAAGACGGCTGATGCATTTGATGCACAGATGATGCATGACCTTCCGTTACTTTGGTTTGACTATTGCTGTCCTGCACATTTCCATCGACTGTTGAGCTAAACAATTTACTTTGTTGTTGCATACCGCCTGCCATGAACTGATGTTGCTGTTGGGCTACATTTAAAACTGTCGATGTTTGAGATGGAGGATGTGCGTTAATGTTAATACTTCCACTATTCCTGAAAGCGAATAAAACCAAACTTAATACAGGTATCAAGAGTCAAGACATGGAAATGATATCAGGGATAACGAGAATACAAATAAATTTGCGATACTACAGAATAATAAAGCCACCCTAAACACTACATTAACATAAACTAAAACTAAAGGAGAAGCCTGTTGATTGTTTGGCCGATAGAAAATATGAGCAGGAAATCAATAGCACCATTCTCAATTACACGGAGACCAGAGATTTTTCTTTCTGGCGTAAATTGTTGTACAAAATTACAAACAAGGATATGTAGGGCGGAATCAGTCGTGATGCTAACCTATCTATTATTGGCGATATCTTGCATATGCATCCATTTCCAGATATCACACACATTGGACTTTACAACATAAAATTTGGATATTCAGTTAAATTTTCTTGTTGATTCGTTTTAATAGAGATCTACTTTGAAACAAAAGGTGACCAATCTACGGCACATTCTCTAAATTGAGAATTGTTCAATGGAATAACAAAAAACCCCTTACTTTTCTTTTGTGTTTCCAAGAAGATTGTTGGCACCAGCACTGGCACTACTGTTGTATGTTCTGGTAATTGTCAAATGTTGTTGTTGTTGGTGATGCTGCTGATGTTGCTGGTGCTGCTGATGTTGCTGCTGCTGTTGCTGCAGCTGTTCGCTAGCCTTCTTGGCCTCTTGAACGTACTTTGTGATTTTGGTCGTAATAGATGAAACCCCCTGTCCAGCAGAAGTGTGAGTAGTTGTAAATGCTTTAAACGACGGGTTGATCATTTGTTGATGTCCCGGCGTTGTAGGAGTCAAACGCTCAAATTGTTGCTGCTGCTGCAATTCCGTTTTGGCTGAAGCATCTACAGTTGTATGTTGCAATGAAAAAATTTCAATTTTTTGTTCAGGGTGTTCCGGCAGCGTGGGCTTAGACACAAATGATGTTTCCTTCGATATTAAGGGAGACGAAGAAAATTTCGGTTTGTCTGAAACTCCGACAGAACACAGGGTCTTTGAAGTTGAAATAGCGAGTGAGGGCGCTGATGAGGTGGGTGTAGATGAGTTGCCAGCCAATGAATGTGGTGGTGTAGGAGCGGAAGAAAGACCTGACTGCGCTGCCGCCACTACTTTAACGTTCTCAATAACCATTTTTGTGGACTGTGACATTGATGTTGTCGGGGTTGGCGCCGGCATGGAAGTCGGCGTCTGTGACTGTGTCGAAGCAGATCCTGCTGTTGACTGCGTGGTTGATTCACTAGTAGGTACTGGCGGTATAACAGGTCTTGCTAATTGTGCCTCCAACGAGCTGACTAGACCCAAACTTGGAGCTCTAACATTGATAACTTTTCGTGATGGCAAGGCGGCCGATGTTGTTGTATTGACAGAGTTAATGCGAGTATTTTGGCCACTGTTTTGACTGTTGATCGGTGCGCTGTTGGAATTTTGTAGTAGTTGTTTTAAGAGAACGTTGTTGCTTTCTTCAGCTTTTGGCGGCGGCGCGGGAAGTCCTGTGACATGGTGTTGTTGCTGCGATTGCTGTTCTGGGGTGGAAGTAGGGGCCGTTGTTGTGGTCGATGTTGCGTAAGAAGTTTGGCTTTGATTCGTGTCTGTCGATGTGATGGCATCTGACGACTGCTGTTGGAATAGTTGTTGTTGCTGCTGTTGATGTTGTTTCTGCAACTGCTGCTGAAGTTGGTGCTTGTGGATCAAGTGTTGCCTTTGTTGTTGCAACAACTGATGTCTCTGTTGTTGTTGCGATTGTGGGACCTGCGCTTGAATTTGTTGTATTTGAATATGTTGATGCGCCTGATTTTGTTGTTGGTGATGGTGTTGCTGTTGCTGAATGTGCAACTGCATTTGATGTTGTTGTTGCTGCTGCGGTGACTGATGGTGTGTTCCTGGAGCTTGTTGAATCTGCAAATGGATTTGCTGCTGCTGTTGTTGTTGTTGTTGGTGTTGTTGCTGCTGCTGATGATGTTGTAGCTGATGTATTTGTCTTTGTTGGTGTACAGTTTGTTGCTGATGCAATGATAGTTGCTCAATTTCACCCAATTTCTTCTTATCCTCCTCAGGTTCTGCTTTCGCTTTTGTAATCTGCACAAAACTACCACCACTACTGCTATACAAGTTTCCAGGAAGAACTTGAATAATCTTGCGATTCGATACAACACTGGGCTGCAAAAGCTGTGCTGGCGGTTGCACCTGTTGCTGTGTATCTTGTGCTGTAGCCTGTACTTCTGTTCCGGGAGTACAAGACTCTCTTTCGGCAGCGAGGACAGCAGCCACAGCGCTGCCAGACGTCGACGTGCTGCCTGTGGTTAACACATTGGAACTAATGCTCAAGTTCACGCGTCCCGCCGACTTATTAACGGAACTATTAGCAGATGTTGTGACACACAAGGTTGCTTTGCCTCCGGCATTCGTAAACACCTGTTGGCCTGCAGCATTTTTGGCCAACATCAATGAGATGTTGCGTGGAAAGTTTGCAGTCACCGTATTAGCGCCCGATGTTGAGATGCTAGACGAACTAACATTGGCAAACTGAGACTTGGTTAGTACTAACTTCTGCTGGCCGCTAACAGAATCGGCCATACTTAGCGACACTGTGGACATGTTGCCCGTAGACGTAACCAACTGGGGAGAATTCTGTCTAACTATACTTATGGTGGGGCAAATGTTTATCCTTTGCGCTTGTGGCGATTGCTGCGTATGGCTCTGATCAATATTTTCAACTTGAGTGGCCAAGGATGGTCTCAAATTGGCGTTGTTCAAATGGGGCGACGTAGAGCTGTGTACAACCTTAACCCCAGCCGGCAAAAATTCTGCGGCTATGATGGAGGGGCCGGAACTATCGTTGCTTAGGCCAGCATTCTTAACATATTGGGCTTTGTCGCCGATTAACATTGAGGAGCATGTCACCGTTTCCAAAGAAGACGATGGGGCTTGAGAGGATGTTGCGATAAATTCTTCAGAATTTGTGCTTGATGTCGTCTTCATCATGGCCCCTGCCGGCAAATCTTTGACAAAGCTAATTTGCTGTTTCTTTTGAGGGGATGGCATAATGTGTCCCTGCAATGTCGCCTGTGACTGTTGTCCTTGCAAATCTGGCTTAGATGATGTGATTGTAACGACGCCTGAAGTTTGTTGTAACAAAGTTGACTTATTTGTCTGGACCGCTTGAATATGTAGTGGGATTTTCTTGCTGACGACCTTAGCTTGGACGATCTTTGCCGACGAAGCAGGTTTGATTTGCAGCTGCGACAGAGACACAAATGTAGGTTGAGACACTTTCTGTCCCCGCTTGATGTTAAGTATTTTACTCAATTGTGTTTGCTGCGATTGATTAGAACTGGCCTGAATAGTGTGAATGACACTCTTTGTTCCCTCCGATGATCCACTCTGCGACGAAGCGCTGCCTCCCGCCTGTATAATTTGGGAAGAATTCAGAGGTTTCAGTAAAGGCACTGAAATTGTAGTATTGCCTATGGATACTTTGGCAGTGGTTTGTGTCACCTCAGGTAAAAGCTTCTTCGAAGATACCATTAATGATTGGTTCTTTACAGTCCCTTGAAGGCTCTTTAAATTGACTGACTCCCCACTTGGGCCCGTCATACTGCCCACCGAACAGACACGGCTATAGGTAAAGGTATTTTGTGAATTTATAGCTGAGCTGGAGGCAGCCAATAAAATTTGCTGCTCTGGCTTTTTGTCCCCTGTAGAAAGCATGGAAAATTTTTGCGCCGTGGGTCCATCCCCTGTGGCCGTAATCAATTTTAGATCTATACTATCACCTAAATTTTTCTTGGTCTCCACCATGCCAAGTTGCAAACGCTTGGGAGGTGGTTTCGTGCTCATAGTCGTAAGATATGAGGTACCTGGCGTACCCCCTGGATCCCCTTCGATGTGAATAATACGCTCTTCCACACCAACATCATTGCTGTCGGAACTTTTGGCTGACACTTGTTTACGTATTAGCACCATTTCTTCCCCTGCGCCAGAAGTGGAATACGTTTTCGTGACCATTTCATTAGCGCCACCGCCGCCGCAGCTTTCTTCGCTTAAGGCACCTGCACTGTCTTCTACAATCAATTGGTACTGCTGGATGGTGCTGCCATCGGTGATAATTTTCCTGGTTTTCAGTTTCCTTGTAGCAGACGAGTCGGCAGCAGAACCCAAGGTAACATTGTTGGTTGCATGGACGGCTGATGATGTGCCCGCTGACAGGATACTACTGCTACTCCCACTCTTTTCCAATCGCAGTTTTTTACTATCATCATCGTGGCTATGGCTTTCGTTCGAAGCCCTCTTCACTGTGTTTGATGTTGTTATCTTGAACGTTCCGTATTTATCAAAGTCCGTCGATGTGGTCGGATGCGACATTTTACAACAACACCGAACCTTTCTTATTGCGAAATAACAAAAACTTAATATTTAAAAAAAGAAAATTATAAAAAAATTATAATTTTTTCTTTTTTTTCTCACTCAACACAAAATTGTACGCATACTTCTGCTTCTTTTTTATTCGACATGCACAGAAGACTGATAACGCCGAGCGTTGCCAGACACTTGCGAACTTCATAAAGCATAAATCAAGGCTGCACAAATTGTATAAAGTGGAATTCTAGATGTCGCCTTTCAGCTCGTTGATCATATAACACGGATTACGAATAAATTCGTTCACAATAGTGCGTATCAATCAGTAGAGGTGATTTCGTCACATCCAAGCGATAATCACTAGCTTTCCAGCAACAAACTCGCAAAACTAGGCAGAATTTGGAGATATATATGGGTTGTTTTTTAGCCTATTAAGTTTTATGTTTATTTTAATTATGACAGGAAAAATAAACAAGTATTTTATTTTTCAAAATTCGTAGGGAAAAAATTAATAAAATATTTCTAGATTTCTAAAGTAAATTTTTGGTTTACACCATTTGCATTCATTGTATACTACGTTTATACGGCGCATATCGCAGTGTCGATCATATCGCGATATCCCCATGTGGCTGCTTATACGAAAATCATCATATAAAGGGGCCCTTAGACCTGTGGATAAGTTGCAGCGACTTCAAGTTGACATCAACTTATCCATGGTTTAAGTTGAAGTTGGTGGTTTGTACAAACTAGTTGATGTAAAATCAAAGCGATTTTGATTTTTTGAAGTTGATATCAACTTATCCATCAGTGTAAGGGGAAGTTGCATCAACTTTCATACGCATTTCGATGAGAAACGTACATGAGGAAACATTATCGGGAAAATGTAAATAAATGAACCAAAAAGTAAATAAATTAAACATTATCGGAAAAATATAAACTAAATAAATATGATTTGTAGTGTTATTTACAATTATTTAAAGAAAATAAAAATAGCGTGTTTTCGTCAAATTTGTGATATTTTCGCAGTGCGCTTCACCACCTTTCATTTCGACATCTGACAAGAAAATTAAGTTGCCTCAACTAGTTTGAGAGTGTAAGGGCAAAATCGAAGTTGATGTCTAGTTATCGAAGTTGATGTGAACTTGAAGTCGAGCAACTTATCCACAGGTCTAAGAGCCCCTTAATGCTAGGAAGACATGGCAAGTCACCCAAACAACCAGTACATAAGTTTCAGTCGGGTGAACCGACTTAATCATACCCTCACCGTAAGTCATCCATTGCGTGCGAGTTCTGATAAATAAAAACGCCCATACTCAAAAGTGACCATATTCAATAGCAGATTGACATTGCGCTAAATATTATTGAATACCCAAATTAGTTACTTTCCCTCCAAATATTCTCATATGCGAGGTACAAAAATGGGCATGGCAAGTGGTTGGCAAAATTTAGATCAATACCAAATTTTATTAAGGTAGGTTATGATTTATTGGAGATATCGAGTCGACAAACAGAAAATACGCCCAACTTTTGTATGGGAGGTACGAAACTGGGCGTGGCACAATAGTCTGTTATTACTTACACAGTAGCTTTTAGCAAAATATTGTCTAGTACCGAATTTTATTAAGATCGGTTGTAGTTTACGAGAGTTATGGTGTCGATTCACCGCCCAACTTTTGTATGGGAGGTACCAGAATGGGTGTAGCAAAACAGCTCATTTTCTTAGTTTTATTTGACTAAATATTGACTAGTACAAACTTTCGTAAAGATTGGTTCGGTTTTGCGGGACTTCAACCAGAGGGCCAAACAACTTTTGTATGGGAGGTATCACAATGGGCGTGGCAAAATCACCCTTGCTTTACTCGGTGATTGGCGTTTGATAACGTGAAGCCTTATAACTAATTTCATTAAGGTCGGAAGTGTTTCACGCGATTTATCGGATTGACAACCCGGACGATCACCCTTTTTTGTATGGCAGTTAACTAGTCATTTACAGATTATTAACCGGTGTGAGAGTTGAAGCTAATCACATCTACCAGAAGAAAGGTTTGGAAGAAATATGATTTTGTGCTAAATGTGTCGATTTGTATGGGAGGTACCAGAAGGGGCGTGGTCACAACGCCCATTTTCAATCCCAAACTCAAAATTGGCAAATAATAGTCACTGACAAAATTTCATTGTGATCTGTAAAGATTTACGGCAGTTATCGTGTTGACCAGCCAGCCAGACAGACAGACGGACATGGCCCAAACGTCTTAAAAAGTCCTAAAACAAATTTCGTCCAAAGATACTACGGGTCTAATACGGCTCCTTCTATGTGTTACATTTATTTACGTATTAAGTGATATATACCCCCATCCCTATGGGTGAGGGTATATAAACCAACAAGATTTATTCCCGAGGGTTTTCGATGAAACAGATCATTCAGCGGTGTCATCAAAAACCTCCTGTTTAAACGAAGTACTCCGATAAACGTGAATTTCTTCTTTTCATATGAAGTCTATTTAAAAAAAACAGGTTGCTATTTTACAGCCTTTATACGGAAATCTGAAATTCAGTTTCAACTGACTAAAACTGAAGCGAAATCAAAATTGGCGGTGTTGACGGGTTGAAATAAATCAGAAATTGAGTAGGCAATGGACACATGGCTTTACTTTATTCTGCATGAGTTTCCAACTCCAAGGTTGACCAGTACCTCGTTTCTGTAGTTCTCGAATCGAAAAAGTTTTCACATTAAGCATGAAACAAAAAATTCCATCGTTTCTCGATTTGTGAGTAAAAAGTGTTTCTGAATATCAATGCGAAAAGAGGCAACACTGATGAAGTTTTGATTGGAATATTCCAAGAAAGCTGTCAAGTAAGAAAAAAATATAAATAAACAAAATAAACTAGTGCGAAAAAGAGCAACAAAAAGAAGTATAGACACGTATTCAACTGCATTTTATTTTTGCTTTCTTGATTTTTCTGTAATGTTTTGGAAAAATTAATTGAAATACATAACAGAGAAGATATAGTTCTTATCTTCTCCAAGTTTTAATTTCTTAAAAAACCTTTTTGTAGAAACAATATCAAAATATCGCACCGTTTTAATTTGTGAGTATTTTTGACGTTTCACACTTTAATTTTTTCGACTCACTACTTTTTAGAAACAGATTTTCTCGCATTTTTCCAATAAGAATGGAAAAAGAAGTACGTCACAGAAATTTTTCGCAAAACAAACGTTGTAGAAACAGTCACATGTGAGAATCGATTTTTTGTACCGATTCCTAGCGTTTTTGTTTCAATTCACATATTTCATGTGAAAACTTTTTCGATTCGAGAACCACAGAAACGAGGTACAGATGTGGCATCGGAACCACCTTCTTCTCTATACCAAAATATGTGAATAATATGGCATTGACACTGACAAAGATTAACGTTATTCGAAGGTTAATTATGTTAACCCACGCTAACCCAGACGACTAATCATTCAATTTTAATCTGTAAAAACCTGAAGTTTAATTTTTATTCTCATTTTGATGCAACACTGCTATGAACAAAAAAAATCAATAATAAGAAAAATATGTACAACAAATCAACTGTTTAACAGGCTTTATTTCTTTTAGCTCAAAAGCATTCCAAATTTGTATAAACCTGGCAAAACCAACAGCCGCCAATTTAATTGTTCTATAATTTGGTATCGGAACAGAGTTGCTCTAAATTCGTCTATGCACAAAGTTGCCACCTGAAATGTCGATTTAATCTCAAACGGTGTGGTATAAACCAAGATATATTGAAAAAGCCGAAGCATTAGATTTTGTTGCTGTTGTAGGGCAAGAGCAACAATTTGGCTTTGCTTTGGTTTGCATACATAAGTAAAATGTGACAATTTAATCAGCTGGAGAAGCAACACAGTAATATATTATTTATTTATTTATGAATGAGTCATTTCAATACTTAGCGCAAGATATATTCCAATAATAATGCCATTATATGTTTGACAATGTTCTATGTGGACAAACATGAACAGTTTATCTAATGGAAGAAAATAAAGCTGCAGAAAAGCTCAAAATGTCCAGGACGAGCAAAACCAAAAACAGTGAAGCGAAGACTTATGCAAAGGCAGCAGGCTCGCATTTGTTTTTTTTTATTTATTCTCGCTTTTCCCAAAGTTAAATCGCGTGGCTTTAGTTCTTTGAATCAAAACAATGCAAACAACTTATGTAAACAAATCAAATCGGATGTGATGTCCGCTCACATTTATTAATACATCTTGGTATAAACGTTAAGAGGAATACGATTGGAGAACAAGGCTATCGCTAACATGACCACGATAAACTGTTGTTTAAATACGAAATAAGCTCCATTATGCCGCAGTTAGATTTAGCCAAGATTAGCGCAATTCGAATGTTGGCTCCGTTAACCCACGCTATCCCAGATTACTCACACATATTTAATCTGTAAATCCTGAAGTTTAATTTGTAATCTTATTTTAAACTGATGTCCAATTTGATGCATTACTGCCAAGAACCAACAAATTCAACAATAATAAAAACATGCACAAAAAATCAACTGTACATATTTTAAAAGGGCAGTCTTTTAGCTTTGTTAATCTGTACTAACTTTTCAAATCGGATCAAACCCGACTAAGCTGCCACTAATTAGGATGTAATAAGGATAATTTGGCCATATTTTTAATTTCGAGGCTAATGAATATGTTGAAAATGTTTTTTTTTTTACAGACCTTACAATTATTCTAGGTGTCACACTCGCAAAAAAGAATTAAAAAAAAATAAAATATAGTCGACATTTTTTGACTCGGATTGAATTTGTCGAACGAATTTGCAATCGTTCACACTGGCTTTTGAGCAATTTCGTTGAAAAATTACAACTGTTTGTTTACAAACCTTACCATGAGTAAAATTTTCTTACCTGGACACAATAACCAAAATTTAGTTAGAAAATGAATGAAGCCAATAAAATAAATGAATGGTGCATGAACGTTAACATGAAGCACTGATTCCACACGGTTTATAGTTTCTTCTCACTAGTCTATGTCGATGAAAACTTAAAATTTCAGTTTGATTAATAAGGCGGCATACAATTGTATTATTTTTTGTTGTCATTTTAGTAACAACCCCTACAAGAACAGTAACAGTCATTTAACCGGTCAATTGACTGTCATTGATGATGGGTATATCCATCAAAGTTTCTATCACATTCTTAAAGCCGAAATGAAAAAGTTGATGGAAACTTTTGTGTACGTGTGATTTTGTATCTCCCTCGAACTTATGAATTCGGTCGCCTATAAAACATATATCTGAGCTGCTCACTCTAGTGCTGTTCACTAATCAAAGATTATACGAGTATTAGTCACAGTTGATAGATATATCCATCACAGTTGACTAATCATACTTGATGGATATACCCATCACAGTTGACTAATCAAATTTGATGGATAATAAAAGACGATGTTATTAATGATTTTATGGCATATTTTTATTATTTTTATATATTTTTAATATTAATTGTATAATAAATGAATGAAGTACAAACAATGAATGACTAAGAATGAAAGAATGAGAATGAATGAATAAGAATAATCGATTCAAAATGAATAAAGTAGTAACTGGGCAAAATAAAATACTTATTTACAATTTGTTTTTAATAAATCTTCCGCTTCATCCTATGGTGGCTTCGTTCAATTGTCTTTTCCCACATCTAAAATTTGAAAAGGAGATATATAAATATATTAATAATAACAAGTATATATGAATGTATATAAATTAATAATTATTTAATCATTTATAGACAAAAATATGTACATACCACGCAGTCTTGTTGAACCACATTAGCTTCCCTATCGCATGCTTTTTCCCACCTCTTATCCCAAATGTATAGATCAAGCAGGTTATCCGTGAACATGGGGGGGGGGCAGACACTGCTGACATCCTCTGACGCCTCTATCAGTATATTATCTGTGAAGAAGTATGTATAAATATCACAATATCGAACCATAAATTTTAGTTTGTTGATATTGCTTGAGCTAAACCTGGGGTTCCCAATTTCTGCACTACCTCTTGCACCGCTGTAATGGTCAGGAAAAGGAGCATGCTGCCGACTTCACAACGATTTTGTCCTGAGTTTGGCCAGGCATGCCAGACAGAATCTCCCACTACGTTTTGATGGCTTTTAAATGCCTTATTTTTCATAATCATTATCTTTGTTTTTTGGCTCACATAAGTTTATTCTTTTCCACTGTTTATTTTTATTCCACGATATTTAGCGATAATGAACTTGTAACGAAACTTTTGTCGTTGCACTTTGTCGACGATTCACAAATTTTACGTTTTAAACGTCAACAAATTCAAGTTTCCATCAACACTGACGGTCAAATGACCGAAACTATTCTTGTAGGGTTGTTTCACTCTTGCAAATGGAACTCAGTATAAAATAGTTGCAAGTGTATCAGTGCAAAAATATTGTGTGTTAGTTTCCATCATTCATTTCTTGTAGGGACGTGTTCAGTAAACGAAGCCGACCAATAATTATCGACGGCGTTGGAGCAACAAAAAAAATTTGTGGACAGCGACAACTGAGTTTTTATTAAATGTGATTTTTCGGCAGACGTAACATTTAGGCTCATCTCATTGGTTGTGAAAAAAATTTAGATATTTTTTCAGTAATTCGGCCTTTAAAAGCGGCTTAACAGATAGTAGTTGTCCTCATGCAAACTCAAAAGAGCCTCGTAAACGCGTAAACCTCGCTAACTTACGCGGCAAACGTCAAAGAAATTTCCCATACAAAGCGACTTGCACAAAAGTGGAAAGTCTTCAAGTCAGATTTGCTGCGCAAACGTAGGATGGAGAAACGTGTAAACTTTTGACATTTCGTTATCATCTGACTAGCATGGATAAATAAGGCGATAGCACTAGAACAGTAGAAAAAATACACATACATAATACATGCAATTGGTACTGCTACCACCTTATGTATCCATCTTGGTCAGCTGATATGGTTTTGAGCACAAATACGCAGAGCAACTTTACTTGGTGCTTCATGCAACGGTGCGAGGGAAACATGGGCTGAGCAAAAGTTCTCGGCTTTCACGTTTGCATGAATGCCGCTAATATTTGCTAACATTTAAAGTCGAAGCATGCCTTAATGACGACGGCGTGAACTTCATAAAATTATATACGACGGCGGCACACTTGTCAATTTTCTGTCGGCTTCGTTCTCGTGCATATATGCAAAAAAGAGTACTACTTTAATTTTCTTGAGTACAAAAACGATGTAACTATTAGTAGACAGTCAAACAAAAAAACAAAACGAGTGAAACCCTAGTACTTCTCTACTCTCTCTCTTATTCTCTTCATTGAATATTTCAATATACGAGCAGCTTTTTGATAGTATTATTGAATATAATAATACAAATTCCAACCATGTTGAAGTAAAACAAAAAGTGCATTGAATATTTCAATACACGAGCAGCTTTTTGATATTGTTATTGTACATAACTATACAAATTCCAACCATGTTTAAGTAAAATTACATAAACTATGCAAAAAGTATGAAATAAGCAAGATATGACGCGAGAGAGAAATGCGTTTGAGTGAACTCCTAGCACTTTTTGGTTCTCTTTTACCAGGGTTGCCAAGTTGCGCACATCTTCTGGTCGCCTAATTCTAAATCGTCTTTGAGTATGATTACATAAACTATGCAAAAAGTATGAAATAAGCAAGATATGACGCGAGGGAGAAATGCGTTTGAGTGAACTCCTAGCACTTTTTGGTTCTCTTTTACCAGGGTTGCCAAGTTGCGCACATCTTCTGGTCGTCTAATTCTAAATCGTCTTTGTTGAGTAAACACAGCGTCGTAAATATCTCAATTTCGTAGTTGGTACAAAACAGATGTACAGGTAGAGAAGAAAAAACCCCGCAATTTGGCAACCCTAGTAGAAGAGAACCAAAACAGTCGACGCAATTCACTCAAACGCATTTTTTTCCCGCGTCATAACCTGATTATTTCAAACTTTTTACATACTTTATGTAATTTTATTTAAATATGGTTGGAATTTCTATAGTTAGATAGAATAACATCATCAGAAAACTGCTCGTGTATTGAAATATTCAACGAGGAAAGTAAGAGAGCGAGCAGAGAAACGACACGCTTCACTCGTTTTCTTTGTAGGCATTCCACTTCTTCTCTATACAATAGTTGCTTTATGGTTGGTAAGTGTCAAAATATATGCGAAATTGAGCAATTTCAACTCACTTTCAGCACAAATTGCGAAACTGAAATATTAGGTAGCGTGAAAGATTAGGTGTAAGTGCGACATTAGTTCACAATCAAGCCTAATGTGTTGTACAGCATTCGCACTCACATCGATTTTCTTGATTTTGCCACTTTTATTCATTTTAATCAGAAGTCGACTCATAGAGTAAATTTATAGTAGAGCCGCCATTTGTCTCATCTGACGTTTCCTTTCACACTCTTCGTGGATTTACAATAACTTCTTGCTTTAATTTTTCATGCCATTTTGGTGAAAAACTGTGAAATTTAAATGTGTTTTAAACTTTTTTATTGACTGTTATTGTTAGCATACATTTGTGTTGTATTTAACACATTAATTTTTTAATTTTTAACGGCTTAACAGATAGTAGTTGTCCTCATGCAAACTCAAAAGAGCCTCGTAAACGCGTAAACCTCGCTAACTTACGCGGCAAACGTCAAAACAAAGAAATTTCCCATACAAAGCGACTTGCACAAAAGTGGAAAGTCTTCAAGTCAGATTTGCTGCGCAAACGTAGGATGGAGAAACGTGTAAACTTTTGACATTTCGTTATCATCTGACTAGCATGGATAAATAAGGTGATAGCACTAGAACAGTAGAAAAAATACACATACATAATACATGCAATTGCTACTGCTACCACCTTATGTATCCATCTTGGTCAGCTGATATGGTTTTGAGCACAAATACGCAGAGCAACTTTACTTGGTGCTTCATGCAACGGTGCGAGGGAAACATGGGCTGAGCAAAAGTTCTCGGCTTTCACGTTTGCATGAATGCCGCTAATATTTGCTAACATTTAAAGTCGAAGCATGCCTTAATGACGACGGCGTGAACTTCATAAAATTATATACGACGGCGGCACACTTGTCAATTTTCTGTCGGCTTCGTTCTCGTGCATATATGCAAAAAAGAGTACTACTTTAATTTTCTTGAGTACAAAAACGATGTAACTATTAGTAGACAGTCAAACAAAAAAACAAAACGAGTGAAACCCTAGTACTTCTCTACTCTCTCTCTTATTCTCTTCATTGAATATTTCAATATACGAGCAGCTTTTTGATAGTATTATTGAATATAATAATACAAATTCCAACCATGTTGAAGTAAAACAAAAAGTGCATTGAATATTTCAATACACGAGCAGCTTTTTGATATTGTTATTGTACATAACTATACAAATTCCAACCATGTTTAAGTAAAATTACATAAACTATGCAAAAAGTATGAAATAAGCAAGATATGACGCGAGAGAGAAATGCGTTTGAGTGAACTCCTAGCACTTTTTGGTTCTCTTTTACCAGGGTTGCCAAGTTGCGCACATCTTCTGGTCGCCTAATTCTAAATCGTCTTTGAGTATGATTACATAAACTATGCAAAAAGTATGAAATAAGCAAGATATGACGCGAGGGAGAAATGCGTTTGAGTGAACTCCTAGCACTTTTTGGTTCTCTTTTACCAGGGTTGCCAAGTTGCGCACATCTTCTGGTCGTCTAATTCTAAATCGTCTTTGTTGAGTAAACACAGCGTCGTAAATATCTCAATTTCGTAGTTGGTACAAAACAGATGTACAGGTAGAGAAGAAAAAACCCCGCAATTTGGCAACCCTAGTAGAAGAGAACCAAAACAGTCGACGCAATTCACTCAAACGCATTTTTTTCCCGCGTCATAACCTGATTATTTCAAACTTTTTACATACTTTATGTAATTTTATTTAAATATGGTTGGAATTTCTATAGTTAGATAGAATAACATCATCAGAAAACTGCTCGTGTATTGAAATATTCAACGAGGAAAGTAAGAGAGCGAGCAGAGAAACGACACGCTTCACTCGTTTTCTTTGTAGGCATTCCACTTCTTCTCTATACAATAGTTGCTTTATGGTTGGTAGGTGTCAAAATATATGCGAAATTGAGCAATTTCAACTCAATTTCAGCACAAATTGCGAAACTGAAATATTAGGTAGCGTGAAAGATTAGGTGTAAGTGCGACATTAGTTCACAATCAAGCCTAATGTGTTGTACAGCATTCGCACTCACATCGATTTTCTTGATTTTGCCACTTTTATTCATTTTAATCAGAAGTCGACTCATAGAGTAAATTTATAGTAGAGCCGCCATTTGTCTCATCTGACGTTTCCTTTCACACTCTTCGTGGATTTACAATAACTTCTTGCTTTAATTTTTCATGCCATTTTGGTGAAAAACTGTGAAATTTAAATGTGTTTTAAACTTTTTTATTGACTGTTATTGTTAGCATACATTTGTGTTGTATTTAACACATTAATTTTAACACACAAAACGAAATGCCGGTGTTGTTATTTTGTTCGTTGTTGTGAACCATTGCCTCTACCTGGTATTAGTAAAGCAATTCTTTTCAACATCAAACGTATACATCACACGAGGACAAATGTCAGAAATTTGGTGAGTGAAAGATTTTCTCTACCCATATTTACTCAATGAGTCGACTTTTACATCCTGTTCATAGACTAATACATACATAGATACTTTTATTCTCTCAATAAATTAAACGTCATAGGTACGGTGGAAAGTAAACATTGGATGGTGGAAAACATGGGTTCAATAATACCAGATAGAGGCAATAGTAAACAACGTTCAACAAAGGTAGAACATCCGAATTTCGTGTTTTTGTGGCAAACTAGTTGTGTTAAATATAATACAAATGTATACCAACGATAAAAGTCAACAAAAAGTGCAAAATACATTTAAATTTTTCAGTTCTACACCAAACACGACATGAACAAGTTAAGTGAACATATTTTGTAACTCCACCTGTACCTCGTTTCTGTAGTTCTCGAATCGAAAAAGTTTTCACATTAAGCATGAAACAAAAAATTCCATCGTTTCTCGATTTGTGAGAAAAAAGTGTTTCTATATATCAATGCGAAAAGAGGCAACACTGATGAAGTTTTGATTGGAATATTCCAAGAAAGCTGTCAAGTAAGGAAAAATATAAACAAACAAAATAAACTAGTGCGAAAACGAACAACAAAAAGAAGTATAGACACTCACTACTTTTTAGAAACAGATTTTCTCGCATTTTTCCAATAAGAATGAAAAAGCAGTACGTCACAGAAAGTTTTCGCAAAACAAACGTTGTAGAAATAGTCACATGTGAGAAGCGATTTTTTGTACCGATTCCTAGCGTGTTTGTTTCAATTCACATGTTTCATGTGAAAACTTTTTCGATTCGAGAACTACAGAAACGAGGTACTGGTGTAAGTTAATTTTAAATTTGATTTCTCTCATTTCCACAAACCTACGACGAAGAGTGTGAAATGAAACGTCAGATGAGAGAATAAAAGTATCTATGTATATATTAGTCTATGATCCTGTTTGTCAAGGCGAATAGAATAGCCGAGTCATTTACTTCGACATTTCTTAAGCGCCGTGGCCACACATCAAATAGTTTGATCATATGTGTGTATGTGTTGGTAATATTTTGTTTGGCTTCGCGCTAGACTTGTGTCGAACTCGTTCAGTAGTTCTCGAACTCGGTACTTTAAGGTGGCCGGACATACCAATCACGAACATACTCGTCATTTCGAAAATGTGTATTATGTTCGTGAGGTTGATGTCTGGTCACCATAAATGAACTATATACATAGTTCATGAACTACCCAACTCTACTTAGCACATCCACACATCAAATTCATACCATCAAACTTCATTTCATAGTTGTGAACAATTGTGAAAACGAAAGAACGTATGATTTTTTCGTCGGAAAAAATATCATTATTTATTTTTGTTAAAAATAATTTTTTTTTCAGAAATGTTTTTCATCCTTTTTTCAAAACACCGCGTGACCAAAAAAAAAATAATGTCACTGTGAAACTAAACAGAAATAAAATTTGAATTTGCCGCTTTAAGCGCCATGGCCACTCATCAAACCGGCTCATTAAACCATAGAGTAAATATGGGTAGAGAAAATCTTTCACTCACCAAATTTCTACACTTTTGTCCTCGTGTGATGTATACGTTTGATGTTGAAAAGAATTGCTTTACTAATACCAGATAGAGGCAATGGTTCACAACAACGAACAAAATAACAACAACGGCATTTCGTTTTGTGTGTTAAAATTAATGTGTTAAATACAACACAAATGTCTGCTAACAATAACAGTCAATAAAAAAGTTTAAAACACATTTAAATTTCACAGTTTTTCACCAAAATGGCATGAAAAATTAAAGCAAGAAGTTATTGTAATTCCACCTGGTGTATATCACTTTTCGTCAAACATCTCTCTATCACACCGACCGCATCACGAAGAGTGTGAAAGGAAACGTCAGATGAGACAAATGGCGGCTCTACTATAAATTTACTCTATGCATTAAACCGTCATATTTTTGATTGTATTAGTAAAAAAAAAAACTCGCACGTGTAGGCTGATATGAGTTTGACGAAATCAAAATACTTTTGATTTTCATTACCGTCGCTGCAGAGATTTTAAGCCACGGCTTCACTCTTGGCTTACACTCCAAAAAAGAATAATTTTTTTAGGTGGATCAGAACACGTTATTTTAAGCAAAAAAAGTTAGATATCCAGTTATTGGATGTTGAAATTTTGAAAAATTGTGATATTTTTTTTCAAAATTTCAACATCCGATAACTAGCGAGTTATCGAAAAAATGCTGAATGCTATAGAGCTTTCTGCGTGGCCGGGCTAAGAGACTTTCTCCTCCGGAGTAGGTCCTCTTCAGTAGGTAGTATTTCTACTTTTGATAAAACAAAATATTTATATATATGTATATATGTGACCTGGTCTACGGAAAGGGGGCTTAGGTGTCAAAAAATCAATTTTCACTTTTTGGTTGATTCGGATGGAAGATGAGATGCTTTTTCACGTGGTGAAAAGCAGAAAATCCTAACTTGCTTAGAAGTGTACTAAAAATGTAGAGAAAGAAGAGTAAAAATACGACAAAATATAATTTATTGGTAATGAACAAAATACATTGAATTATAAGCTATAAAGACATGATTATACAGTAGAAAAACGTATTATGGGCCAAAAATAATAATGCTGAGTAGTTTATGTATTTTTCTTTGTTGTCGTTTTCCTTGAGATCTTTTTACGTGTTGATCCTGAGGAAGATGGACCTGGTTCCTCGTCTGGTTTGAGAACATCTTCACTAGTTTTTGCCTTCCGTTTCTTCGATGGCAAATCTTTCGGCAATGGAGCCACAATATCTACTTTAGATATATCCGAAACTAAGCTGCGAAGATTGTGATAGATGTACCACTGACGTTCCAAAGATAAACCGGCTGGTTGTATAACTTTCGGCATTTCGTTACTCATAATTCCAGCTTCGATGTGACTTAGTATCACTAAATCAAGTTCATTTTTCGACATCTCTAAACAATTGTTCCGCGTACTCTCGATCATTTCCCGTGGTATCAGTGTATGGCATTCATTATTACAACAATCTTTTAACAGAAATTTTGTTACCAGCTCCTCCTCCTTTACATCAACAACATACAGGTCCATGTTAACAAAAGTTTGTTCGGTATCATCTTCTGCCTGAGATACACATACTTCGTCTTCATCATCATCGCTCTCTTCATAGTTTTCATCATCGTTTTCATCATCCTTTTCATGGAAATATTGTCCGTATACGGCACTGAACTCCTCATCAACACTCATGTTTCATTTCATGCGAAATGCGAAGACGATAATCAACAGACACAGTAAACGTCACTTCTTCAGTGTTACTTTTTTAAATGTTCCACACTAGCAACTTACACGATGAACTATAATAATATTCCGACCAACAACAACACTTACTGGACGTCCGGCGCGGAGAACAATTAACGAGATAATGAGAAACTGACGAAACGAGTTGCTTACTTTTAACAGCTTTTTCACAGAAAACTAGTTTGCGCACGTAAGCTCCCTTTTCGTAGACCAGGTCACATATATTTATATATATATTTATTTATATAATATATTTATTTAGCGAGATTTAGAAAAATGCTAAATAATTTGTTAAGTTTATTTTGACTTGTTTTATAGAAAATAGTGATGATATCAATAACTATAAACAGTACCTTAACGCCATAACCCTCTCACATATCCGAAATTTGGGAGCTATAACTCCCAAAACTATGCATTTGCCCCGATTTTATTATTAATCTATTTTTGGTTAAAATAATAACTTTTTTTAATTTTTAGAGAGTAAGGCGTATACTAGACATAAGCCTCCAAATAAAGTTATAAAAGATTAAAAAAAATATCTCAAAAAATAAAAATTGCACCACAGTCAATGATCTTGACTCCCTTTGACCAATTAATGTCACAGAAGCATACCTCTTCTGTCCTTACAGTCGGTAGCTAATATCTTCATAACGATGGTGAAGTTGCAGCCCTTTTGAATGACAGCCACTTTAAGTGCAGTACATATTCCGTTTCCTGGGCTTCAACTTCCATTTCCTGGGCTTTTTTCGGGTGTGTAAAAGTTCCTGCCTATCATTGCAGGATTCTCGTTACGTGAGTGATTCCTAGACTTAGTAAATCTTATTAGATACATGTACCTTCACCGTTCCATCTGAATTTCAGGTTTTTCAATCGTCGACCTTTGTACTCGCACATTTTGGAGTTATACGAGTTTTCCGGGAGTCAGCCTTGGCATCAGTCATCGACCCTTGGACCCCGTGCAGCTTTTGTGGAACTGAAATACTCATACTCATACCCGTTGCGGATCCGTAATAGACTTAAAAAAAGGAATCAGTGCCATCACGAATTTACGTTTCCATTACAGAGCCGTTTCGGATCC
The DNA here is from genome assembly GCA_963931995.1 of Phaonia tiefii. NCBI lineage: Eukaryota > Metazoa > Arthropoda > Insecta > Diptera > Muscidae > Phaonia > Phaonia tiefii. Next base: position 214,260,840 of record OZ008371.1, read on the forward strand.
GTAAAAAATTTAAAAAAGGAATCAGTGTAATCGCGAATATACGGATCCGTTTCGGATCCGTAAAACATTTAACAAAGGAATCAGTGTAATCGCGAATTTACGGATCCGTAAAAATTTTAAAACGGAATCAGTGTAATCGCGAATTTACGGATTCGTAAAAAAGTTAGAAAAGGAATCAGTGTAATCACGAATTGAATAATCCATTTCAATCCCGATTTGTCTCCGTAAAATAGTAAGAAAAGGAATCAGTGTAATCGCTAATTGATTTTTTTTTTTAAGAAAGAAAACCTAAGCGATTGAAAGCCAGTAACTCACTTTGTAATTGATTTTGTAAATTCAAAAATACAAAAACAAATGCAAAGTGAGTGACAGGCTCGTTCGCTTATGTTTTCTTTCGACATCGTGGGTTAGGCTGTTAATTTATTTTGTTTGTAATCAAAATTTTATTTCAACTGATTTTTACTTCTATATTTTAATTTTAAATGAACTGATTTTTTTTGCTTTTTACTTTAATTTAATACGAAATGACTGAATTTATATAATAATAGTACAAAAATTGAAATTAAAACAAAAATTTAAACTACAAATTTATTTCAATCCGTTTTATTAAAAAACACGGGTCCGCAGCGGATCCGAATATGAAGTTCGAAATGGATCCCAAAAACGGACAAGAAACCCGTTTTTGGATTCGTTTTTTTTGGGAGGAATTTCTCACGCTTGCGGATACGAAACTGATTTGTAACGGATTCCGCTACGGATACGTTTTATTAAAATACACGGGTCCGCAACGGATCCTAATATGATGTCCGTAACGGATCCGAAAAACGGACATAAAATCCGTTTTTGAATCCGTTTTTTTGGGAGGAATTTCTCCCGCTTGTGGATCCGTAACTGATTCCGTTACGGATAGAAAGTATGAAGAAATGGATCCGTTACGGACACTGGGTATGTACTTGTATACATATGTAATACTTCCAAATTCGGACATAAGTTTAAACTGTATCAAAATTCCAATTAGGCCAGTGACTATCGACAGAAATTTGATGGAACTGAAACCACTCATGCAAACACTTTAAACATATTACTTACTATATGCACTCTGATAAGACTAAGCTATTGTAAAACGGGTTTTAACCCCTTTGCGACCAGTGGCAGTATGTTTCCCGAATGGCTTTCGGCCCCTTTAATTGTTCAGGTATTGTATCGGGCGTGGATCAAATATGTATATAGCTGATTTACAGAAAAGGGTTGTTCCAACAATAGTGTAGAAATCGGCAATTCGATATCTGTCGCGACCTGCACCCCTAGGAGCCCTCAAAGTGGATCCAATACAGTAGGAAAAAAGTGCGCACATGTGTGAAAAACCAGTCCACATGGACCGAACTTTGGATTGATAAGTATGTTTGCCTTTAACCTGAAATAGACTCAACATACAAAAAAATGAGGCATAGCTTTTATCAGGGGATAGATTACAAAAATAAACAGAAAAATAAAAATGAATGGTACTCAATGGGTTAAAACTTTTCTTATAATTTTAAAAAGAAATCAATCTAAACTGATGTCAGAATTAAAGAAACCTATTCTCATAATGCCTGTAAGTATGCCAACCCCTGGTTACTCCCAGCAGCCCGTAGGGACCAATGAAACTGACCGTGGATTAGTTAAGTAGTTGTCATTTTATTGCCGTTTTATCTCTTGAATTTATGAATGGATCTTTAATCTTACTTGTTATTTATCTTTTGTGTTTAATTATCCTTAGTCATATGTATGTTTGTCTACATATTTGGTAAACACATGCACATATACAATCCATGTATGTGTATTTATGCCATGAAGATGTGGGTTGGGTTAAAAATCTGTTCAGTTGTTTTATATTATATACATGTATATATATGCATATAGAATATCATCTCATCGTCGTCGTCATTTGCGCTCGTATTAGTAATTTTTTATTTGTTGTTTTATCAATAATAAATTTTTTCTTTTAATATTAATTTTTCAGTTTCTTTACGTGTAGTTTTTTTTTTTTTTTGCTAAGCCAAGATGAAATTACAACATGCAGTAATAATATAAGTAGATAGAAAAAATCAAAAAAGGTGGCTTAAAAACAATTTAGGTTTGACGATTTATTTTTTATGTTTTCTTGATAATGAGGACATTTTATTGGTTTGCAATGTGAGCTGTAGATTTTTTTTTATCGTGGTAACTTCTCCTCTAGCTCATCATTCTACTTTTTTGTCTAAAATAAAGTGGCATTGATGCATGGCTAGCTCTTAAAAATCTAGTTTTATTTCTTTCTTCTCGGGGTTGTTGCTCATTTTATTATTTATTTCATTGATATTGTTATTTGTTTTATTTTGCTCATTTTCACATACATACATACAACACAACAATTAAATTAACATCTTTTTAAGTTTGATTCAAATATTTTATTTTTTAGATTTTTAAACAATTCTTTTGATATTTTACCCGATGATATCTAACCATATTTGTGATTCTTTGTTTGTGTATTTGAACTGAAGTAAAAAAAATACGATTGCTCTCAGTATATAGTATCTGCAACAAGATTATTCAGCCTTGTACTGTGGTGTAAGTATAAATTTCTGAAATAGATGTACAAAACTTTGTAAGTACACAGTATTTTATTAGATTTCCTGATACTATACCACCACTTTAATACCTTTTTCTTGGCCCTCAAAGCTCAAAGGTTTATTCCAACTGTAAAAATGTTACTTGTTTTTTGTTTTGGGCTGAACTTCTGCAAATTTTGCGTAAGGTGGTTAAGTTTAAGGTGGTCACCTGTGTAAACTCATTGCTATCGTTCTTGGTGTCAAAGTAGTTTTATAAATATGACCCTTCAAACAATATGCGTATAAGCGTATAGCAGGTATTAATCGGAAAGCATTGAATACATTTTCAATCTTTAGTTCAAGTATGTATGTAATTTTGTATGTTTGCGTGGAAGGACAGAGTGTGTGTTGCGTTCCTTTTTTATGTGAGTGTGTGTAAATGTATGCACAAATGTTTGTAAATGTAGAAAATGTCCAGCACTTTCATGTAATTTATTAGTTTCTCTTTAAATATACTATTATATTTTATGTATGTATTATTATTTAGCTGCTCACTAGGTGCAATATTATTCAATTTGCTTTTTTATTTTATGTAAGAAAGGTAGAACTTTTTCCAAAAGCATTTTTGCTTTCATTTGAATAATTTTTGTATCACTTATTTTTTTTTTGTCATACAATTAATAAATTCCATAGATCTTTCTTGTTCTCATCATCATACTTAAGTTTTAAAACATGAATTACTTTTTTTCTTTTTTAATACAAGAACACAAATATTTATAGGCAATATTGTTACGGGAAACCAGGATTTCCTCGCAGTTTACAAATCGCTTACCAAAAAATATTAATTGTTTGGACTTTGGCAAGACGAAGTTATGAAATACTCTTTATTAACAAAATGTATAATTCATAATTTCCCGTAACAATTAAGGAAAAAATTTTGTGGATGTTTTTATGTTTTTTTTTCAAGTTTTTGGTAAAGTTGTGTATAGTTAATAAGCTCATATTAGTGGAGGTTAATGAGACAATTAAAAATGTGTACAATATAAAAAAAAACAAAGAAAAAACACAAACAATAATAACAAATGCAGACTCCTAAAAAATCCTCCATAATTTTTGTTTTAATTTAGAAATTAGTTTAGACAAATTATAAATATTGCTTTTTCGAAAGTGATTGATTTTCAATATGTATTCGCTCATTCATTCTCTAGTTATAGTAATAGTAATGATATCTTTTAATTTGGTTATGATTGTGCTAAAGTGTTAGTTTTCTCTTTTAAAGATTTTTGCTCTGTTCCCATCATTGGTTTTGAAGAAAACGAAAAATATTGAAGATTTTCTTCATTCATTTATAAATATTTCATAATTATTAATATTACTATGCTAAAAATAGTTGTGTAAATTTATCATTTTCTAGTAGTATATTCAATTTTTGGTAATGCATTCTTCATTCATCCTCATTGAATTATGGCTTTATTTCTTTTACTTCTTTCTGTTTATTTAATAAGCAGTATTTTTCTTAATTTGCTGGTTTCCTTTTTCTTTTTTTTTTGTTATTCAATTGTATACCACTTATATATTAACAAGACTAAAAACATCTAACTACAACTTTCTGTGTCTTAAAACATTTATAACTTTATATCTATATGTATGTATTGGTAAGCATTTATGAATGTTTGTTTATGTATAGAGGTGTGTTTTTATAAGGTAAAGTGTTGAACGTAGGAGTGAGATCTCCTTTTTGATAATATATGCATGTGTACGACATATACATATATTACATTTAAAGAGTCCTTCAATCATGGACAGCTCTGACGCTTTCAACTTGTAACAAATCATGATATGTAATAACTAACAGCCGAATTCATAACGAAAAGTAAGCCAAGGTCTATCATCTATCTGGCTAACATTTTTTAGTGCATAACACCTTCAACTTAACTATGTTTAACTAAGCGCTAGGAAGCGAAAAAATATATACTAACTTGTCGTTTTACTAATAACAGATTTCAATTTGACTAAAGCAGAATTAGTTGGGTGACTGTTATGAATCAACACGCACGACCAAGACTAAAAACATTCTCGTTAGCCACATTTTGTCCAGAGACTAACTTTTTATTATAAATTCTGGCGTAAATGTTGACGCGATTAAACTCTATCGTTGCAACTGCAATTTCTAATTGTTGCAGGTCCCAATTATTGAATCGTTTCTAATTTTCAATATTGAATTTAAAAAAAAGAAAAACATTTTCCTGAAATGTTTCTATTCCTATTCCAATTGTCGCCCGAGCACAACATGCAAAACATGCAATTTTGTTTTTTAGTCAAATGTGGAAACAGTATGTACATACATATAATTAATGTGGGTTTATCCTGACAAATACGTTAGACAATTAACAATCTCCTAGGAATATTGATCAATACAAACCAATTGACAAAAATAATCCGATTGGTCAATTAATAGTTTTAGTTATTTCAACTTCGGAAGGGGTAGGATTATCTACCAGCCCCCTTGAACATTTCTTCCTAATGATTGGGTTAAAACAAAAACACAATTTCCCGTTTATTGTACTTTGCTGTTTTCTCGCTGAAGCCGGTACATACACAGGACCATTTGCTATATTTTGATCTTTGAAAAACTTAGGTTACCAAAGATCAAAACTTTAACAATAATGACATTGTCGGATGCGTAATTTTGCCAATTATTATTGTATTCAAACTTAACGCTTTCTAAATAGTAATACATGCAATTTTCACCATTTGTATGAAACTGTGACATGTGTAGGTATTCTTTATTAAATGGCAACGATGTATTAAAACAGGGAAAGTATCGTTACCTTAATTTAATAACCATTTGTTTGAAATACGGTTTTTTCATATTCGTATAGAAAATATAAAATACATCGTTACTGAAAAAATTAGTGTGCTGTGCACGCAAAATTTGACTCCCCTTTTCAATTCAAACTGCTTTAAAACATTTTTAAAATGTCTGAAATTATGAAATTTTTAACTCCTCCTGTAAAATTTTTAAAATTTTAGTTAAGTCCTTTCTAAATTAAGGTAACGGTATGAACAATTTGAGCTACCCCTTTAATGTCGCCCTTGAAGACATTCTGACGTGTAATCTTGTATTTGTCTTTGCCACTTTGTGACAACAGCATACATTTGGTTGGCGCAGACTAGAGTGTTTTCGGAAAATAGTTTTGAAAATAATTTCATTCAGATTGTGGAACACAAAACATAAAATCACATGGATTTAAAATGTTGGTTAAAACATGGTCGACAAGTTGATCGTGAAATTGGACAACAAACCGATTGTGTCGTAATGATCCTTTTGGCCTTCCGTTCACAATGATTCGTTAAGACTTTTTATCGTTTAAAACTTATTGAAAAACAGGAGAATTAATGAATGACAAACATTATTTGGCGAAAAAACGAAACTAGAACTAGATTCTTTAAAATTATAAAATGTTAGCATGAACAAAATATTAAAGATGGCATAAATGGCATTACTGTTGGGTTAAAATAAATAAATAAGAATACAAAATTGTATACGTTAAGTAATTGTAAAGGTTGCTACTTCTTTGATCGTTCTTTAAATCAGTTATAAAGATACAAAATGTAAATAACTAAATTTCATTGAATGATTTTGATTATATTGCTTTAAAGAAGATTATGACTTTAGATCAGATGTGTCGTTCTGATCTGAAATAAGTTAGCACTACAATAAATTAATCAAGTCGTAAGCATGAGCATATCCGCACCGAAGCGAGTTCTGTGGCAATTTGAACGTTTATACTTTTACATTGGCTTGAGTTTAGAATTAGCGAAAGGATTCAAACAGACTTAATATACCTGCCTTTACAATATAATACATAAGTAGGTAGCTATGGTAACACCTGTAAATGACATCAAGTTCTTTTCTCAATATTGGTTCGTCCAAGGGAAAGGTGAACATATGAAGGTTTGACTTACTTGGCTAAAAACACATTTGTTTTATAAATATTTGATTTCTTACAATTTTTAAGGATACTTTTTGTCTCACACAATGCGTAATTGTGTTTGTATGCATGTAACATAAGTTACTTTAATTTATGTTTCGTATGCATTTTTGTATGTATGTATATTTATCTATAATTGTGCTTATGTTTTGTTTGTTAGAGTTGTTTTGGTTATTGTTGCTAAGGACATTGTAGCATCATCTGTATTCCTCATCGTTCAAAGATTTCAGTAGTTTGTTGTTGTTTTTTTTTGTTTGGTTGGTGGTTCTTCTTGTTATTTTTAGATATAATTTCAATTAATTTCTGTTGTCAATTCATTGGGGGCTTGTTTTTGTGCAATATATGTTGTGTTCATGTTTTGTTGATTTCAATAAGTGTGTTTGTTTGTGTTGTTGTTTTAGCATCAGACTTTTTATCGTGTGTCGGTGATATTATTTTTGCTGCCAAAGATTTTAATCAGCTGGGTCTCGTAGTCGTCAATGTTGCGCTTCATAAGATCCATACAGGGGCCAAGTAAACGCTCGAATGCCTCGACCTCCAGGACTACGTAAAATAAAGGAAAATGTAAAAAAAAATGAACAAAGTCGTATGAGTTTCTTATCACTTAACAAAGGGTTACTCAGCTGGTGGTAGTTACATGACATGCACATACAACAACAAAATTGTACTGGCTAAAATGTTATATCTCACAGTATAAATAAACACACATTGTAATCACAAGATGTAGTAACACAATAATAAAAGCTATCATTTGAATCCATGTCATGCGTAAATCACTTCAAACTGTGTGATTTATGAAGTGTCAGAGATCTGTTTGACAATCACACATTTTGAAATGCAGTTCAACCTTGATTAATTTCACAGATATCCTTCACCATGTAGTTGACTACTGGCAGACTTGGATTTAAATTTTTATACAGACAATATTCGTGGTAATTCGTCTAAACGCGCTTGCTTGATATTTAATTATTTTGCTAGAGTAAAATAAAACATCGATTTTATACAAGTCAGTACCCACACTTTGCGCATGCTGTGATTTGAGGTTAAAACGTCGACACTTGCTGTACAATATTGAATAAATACTGTCAAGTTCTTACCATACCTTGGATTTAATAACCCAATTTAAGCGCCAAAACAAACTTATGCAATTTAACCTGAAAACTGTGTGTATTTGTTTTTTTTCTTTTCATCCAATTAATTTAACAACTATTTTAGAGTGCAATTTGCTCTTGTATTTTATGAAACAGGAATTGATTTTTAGTTTAATTTTTTTGCCAATGAATAACTGCCCTTTCCTTATATGGTTTGTCTGGCCAATTGCGTTAAATGGTGTTCATAGACTCCCACCTGCCTTTTCATGACATCTTTCAAAAAACCCAATATTCTTTCAAATGCGTCGGTTTCCAAAACTTTTATGCGTGGATACAAAAGAGATTTTATTAAAAACAAAAAGTTATTGCTACTGATGCTGGGAATAGGTATCAAAACAAAAAGTGGTTATACAACTAAAAAAGGCGAATAACCAGCAAAAATAAGCCAACACAATTATTACAACTTGAGATTTTCTAATTTTTGTAATCCATCGAAATATGTACGCAAATCGTCATCCAAATAACGATAACCACTAATGGAACGCTCAAGCACATTCGAACATTTCCCCAACAAACGTTCAAAACAGTCAGTATCCAGAACTAAACAAACAACAAACCAAACAAAATTGAAATAAAAAATAAAAAGTGGTAGTTTATTGGCAAGAGCGGGCGGGGGGTGGGTGGGTATATGAAATGGAATATTTTTTGTTTTATCATGGAGAAAAGAAAAATTGTGTGTTAAAAGTGGACGAAAACAAAACGAAAAGGGAAAACAAAATCATTAAATCAAAGAAAATACAATATCGAACTGTAACAATAAACTACGACGAAACGTCTCTACATTCATTTCAACTAAATATGTAAATGCGCAACCAACTGTTGAGAACAAGATTTTACTCAAAACAAAAATGTAGACTTACATGCCACTTTCACATCACTGTCGGCGTACACAGAGGCGGCACGTGGCCGGTGTGTTACCAAAGCCAATTCTCCAAAGTACTCCCCTTTGCCGAGTTTGGAGATTTCAATCTCGGAGCCTTCTTGGTCCATCTTAATTACTACAGTTCCTTCCTCTATGAAGTACATACCGTCTGCCGCATCGCCTGGTAAAGATACACATATGTACATATATTAGACAGACAAACTCACAAAAAGAAGTAGACAGAACTCACAAAAAAGTCCACCCCTCAAAATGTACATTGGATTGTTTTATAATGGTTTCCAAACTATTTCGTATCTAGTATTAAGATCCCGTGAGGTATTTTTCCCAAAATAATGTTTAAAGAAGAAAGAATTCAAAGAATTTTCTAATTTAACTATGGACAATGTATACAATATGGGTATAATATAAAAATCATTTTTAAGGCGCTTCCAACGGTATATAAAACGTATCAGAGCATATCCTGACATATTCTTTTATTCTGATTTTATTTTAAATAGTTTTTTTTATAATTTTTCTGAATTAAATGTCAAATTAACATATTTTGATAGTCTATGTAAGTAAATACGTGTTTCAGCTATTTCTGAAATTCGCACTAGTTCGCGTTTTACCAAAAATGCAATACAGTGGCAACATTACATTCTAAACAGGGCAAAGTGAGTATCAAACCTTTTCGTTTGACAAGGACATCATTGTTGTATCGATATAATGGGTGATTCAACGTGGGATTTGATTTATAATGTAAAATAAAACACATAAATTTTAAAATGAACTTAAAATTTATATTATCGGTTATAAGAATAATTTATGGCATTTACTGTTTGAGAATGATAACATCTAAATGTTGGCCACGACTACGTCTGAGGTGATCCATTCGGAAGGTCCAATTTTGGGCGACTCGTTCGAGTATAGCGACTAGTGTCTCGGGAATAACACGAGTAATGTTGGCTGCCAAAGCGTCAATCGTAGCTGGCTTATTTATGAAGACCACAGACTTTACACATCCCCAGAGAAAATAGTCCAAAGGTGTGATATCGCACTATCCAGACGGCAAATTTACCGTAGCAAAACATGAAATTAAGTGCTCACCAAAATGATTTCTCAACAAGTCCATTGTTTCACGCGCTGTATGGCTCGTAGCGCAATCTGGTTGGAACCAGAGATCACAGAGACCATGCGCTTGAATTTCAGGAAGCACATAGTCGAATACGACAAGCCAAGCTGCTGAGAACGAGGACAAATCGATTCGTCACGCTCTACGAGTACACTCTCAGCTGCAACTGCTTTATTCTCGTCACTACGTGCTGGATGTGCTCAAATTTGCAAATGGTATTGTCAATAGTGGTTTCAGTAGGTCAATTATGCGCACCGTAAGTTCCTCGAATAGCACGATAAACATTTCTCACAGAACGCTGATTTTCGTAATATAGCTGAACAATTTGGAGACGCTGTTGTGGTGTGAGTCTTTCCATGAAGACTTGCCAAACGATACTGAACAAAAATGAGAAAGCTGTGATCTGTCCAAAAAAAAGCCTATTGAAAATCAAACCTCACGATGAATCACCCGATACATTTTTTATGTTTTAATACATTTTCCGAGGTGCTCTGAATCAAGTTTTGAATATTTAAAATTACTCTAATCTGACATTTAAATCAGAAAACCCTGCCTACTAAAACCTAAAAATTCGTTTTTTTTAGAATATCCCTAAAAAAGGATGTTTCAGGACATGTTTTGATATGTTTTATATACCGTTGGACGCGCAATTTGATACTACTATTGTATACATTGACACTACTACTATTGTATACATTGTCTTTAGCTAAAGCAAAAAATTCTTTGAAAAACTAAAAAAATAACTTTTAAAAACGGTCAATCTCACAGGATATTAATGCTAGAGACACGTACTATTTTGGAATCTTCAGAAAACACACCACTGTACATTTTGAGGGGAGGACAAAAAACACTTTTTCCACACCATATGTACATAAATTTAAAAGCCTTTGGCAAACTTTTGTTGTAGCTAGCAAACGCTTACTATAAAATCTTCTTGGTATTTTTATAGACAAACATTTGACAAGAATTGCACTATGTTTTGAAACAAGCCACTACTTACCTTGCTTAATGATTCTATCATTTTTATTGTAACGCTTAGTAACCAAAGCATCTGCCAAGTTCATGCGCTCATAGTTCTAAAAGAAAACAAGGGCGCATTTGATCAATTTTATCACACACATATGTATTGAAGTGTAAACTAACCTGCAGGGTCTTTAGCATAGGTACACTGTCGAGTAACGACTCATACATTTTTCTCTTCTTGAAAGCAGATTTCAAAAGAATACGGCGGAAGGTTTGCCGATCCATTGCCCAAAGTAGGCCCTCCGAATCAGCTTGTATGGTAGCAGCTCTAGAAAGGGCACAACAATTAAATGATTGTTCCATCTCAGCGAAAAACCACCACCTACCTGGGCATGTTGTAGAGCAAAGCCAGTTCGCCAAATATGCCACTGTTAGTGTATGTGTGGACATGATTGTCATTTACAATAACTTTGTAAACACCCCTACAGATAAAAGGCAACAATAATCAAGCAACCAGGCAAAACAAATGTATTGGAAATTTAAGAATAAACAACATCACCGTACGTATAAGTATTATCGTATAATACTCATACGCTCGAGTATGTGTACGTATGTACGTATAAGTGTGCACGAGCACCCAGCATGAAAATTTGGAAAAACCATAATTCTCGCAACCGTTTCATACCGAAATATACATACATACATACATATATGTATATTTGTATTGCGCGATAAAAGTCTAAACTTGGTCAGAAAGTTGATATTTTTCTAGGGTATTTTACATTATTCGAATGTTAAACATCAGTCCAATTTACAATTTTATCGATTGCCGTAAATTCGTTTTACGTTTCGAACGGTATTTTGCGGTATTTTTATCCCAGACTATTTTTTACAGACCTTCTAGGAGATCTGGCCACAATTCTTTTAAAATATTGTTCGGTTTGTAATTTTGATGCAATAAGAAGAGCTTCTCGGGAGTATCAATTTCAAGATAGAATAATATTAAAGTACAGTGGCCGAATATGTAGACGCATTTTCTTGCTGGGCACGTTTTCAGAAAGTCAAATATGAATACATACGATTCAATGACGTAGAAGTTATCACCATCATCGCCTTGACGTATAATATTTTCTCCAGGTAAAACTCTCCTTTCAAACATCGCGTCCAAAACTTGATTCATCTAAATTATTTTTTTGAGCCAAAAATTATATTGAAATTATTTTGTACATTCAAACAATCTCATTTAAACTCGACAGATACCTGTTCCTTTTCCAGCGAACGGAATAACAAAACGTTTTTAACAGATTCTACTAGACGTGCACGCTGTTCATCTGACTTCGGAAATACGGCAGTGGCACCCTCGTCATCATCAGCGTCGTTTTCGGGATCATATGCCTCGGCAAATACGGATTTGCGACGATTGGAAAATCGTGGTACGATTGGCTCTGTAAATAAAATAAAATTGTTAGTCCTTATTTATTAAATTGTACAAAAAGAACAACGGCATGTGAATTAAAAAGCTATACATATGTATGTATATACTATATATGTACTTATAATTTGTCGTCGATTAAGGAAAAAAAATGGTGTCCCATAACATCCCATGAAGGGATTGGGGAGAGCTTCTCACAATCAGTGAGATGTGCGCTTTCTAGTTTTACACTCACTGATTGCGACCTACAGTTTTACACCGTTTCCGAACGGTATTTTCAAAAGCATTTCCATGGCTAAGTACTCGATAGTGTCGCCATCACTAAGCGAGATGACCATCGTCGAAAGAAATCGATTAAGACACTATACAGTTATACTTTATTACGAACTCATCAAAGCGTTGGATCCTTCTAAAATGGTTGTAGAAATTACCATTTTAATAAAAGCTTCCAATGTGATATATATTTATGCTTCACACATATACTTTATACGTACACATAGACAATCTAAGTGTACATAGAGTAATTCCATATCTAGAGGGAACATTTCTCTCAGCAAATTGGTGGCATTAGGCCGGGTGTGATATGAACGTTGGTTGGTTGGTATTGCTTTAATAACAGCAGATAGAGGGATTAGTTGAAAACTACCAACAAGAAAATGGAAATGGTATTTCTTGTTAAAATTGTTGTGTTAAACTCAACACAAATGTATGCAAACAATAACAGTCAACGAAAACGTATAAAACACATTTCAATTCCACAGTTTTTTACTAAAACGATGTTAAAAATTCAAGTCAAAAGTTCTTTTAACTCCACGTCTATCACATCTATCTCTCTATCACACCGACCTCACCATGAAGAGTGTGAAATGAAACGTCAGATGAGCGAAATGTCCCTCTATATATGAATTACTCTATGTAAGTTTGAAGTTTAAAATTATATGGAAACAAAAATTCGATTTTAATGTATTTGACATGGCGATCAAAAAATTGAAGCGTGCAGTGTTTGAAATGCCAGTCAAAACAATTTGAAATACGTTACTCACTTCTTTAATAATATTACTTTAATATAAAATTGATTTAAAATCGACATGCAGGAAAATTTTGCAATATGAATTTCGATTCTGGAGACAAGAAAACAACTATGTAGTTAGTTTTTTTTTGTGACCTTCACTGGTAGAAAAGAACGCGGATTCAATATCCGCATAGAGCAACTTTAATTTCTTCCGGCGGCAGTCAACTCGCATAGTTCTGGCGGAACTATCGTATAATACAGTTCGGAATCGGTGTAATAGCGTAGGTCCTAATCAGTGAGGATACAAATAATGTCATCATATCCCTTCGTGGGCTGTAATGGGAGAATAAGTCTTTTTTAAAGCAACAATTTGTATTTAATTTTTTTCGTAATCATCGACGCGGAATTAAAACCGGTGTCGAACTGTAGTTGCCCATCCCATGATTCATGTTGCTATTAATGTTTATACTCGTATTGTGCCTTCTCCTCCCATATCTCGGTTATATGTTTATTGCTTAAACAAAGGATATGCGGATAAGTCGCTTACCAACAAGTAATGATCCAGACACTTGTGATGTCATTATTGTCAAGACGCTCAGTACGTGGGCGACAGTGACGACACGATTAAAAACAATCACCACCACAACACAACAACGACGCAAACAATTACAATTGTGTGTTAAAGATGCACTTATTTTGTTTTATTAGTATTTATATTTTTTGCTTTTGTTTTTGTTATCGTTTCTGCCTTTTGTACTTTTCATGAATTCACAGCGCGATATCAATATATCCCAATCAAATGCAACAACAAATAATACTCGCGATTTATTACGGCTGTTGTTGCTGTTATTGTTTTTGCGCGAGAAGTAAACACAGCGGGCGAGCAGACGGTCGCACTCAAGCAGTCATCAGTCAAGTCAGCCTCCACTTGTAAAAGAATGTGTTATGCAAATTTCACTCTAAATGAAAATTATTAATAAGAAGAAGAAAACAGCCTAGAGCAAACATTGTGTGTGGAAGTGGGGGGGGGGGGTGTATTTGCGAAGAAGACAACAAACAAATAAGCATTAATTGAAATATGCAAAATCATATGCTCAACAAATGTACACTTCTACACCGTTGTTCAAAAGTAAGCATACGTTAGAATAATTACATTTCATGTAAATTACATTGACCGAGAACGAGCTTTGTTTCTTTTAATAGTTTAATTTAATGTATCTTTTAATAGTTTTGGCCTAAATTGGCTACATTAAACCTTCTATCCGCAATTTTCGAAAGTGACTTTTAATTTTGTAAATTTTAATCGTCTAAATCATCGATCTCGAATGATAGCCAGCCACTTGAATTCGACTGAAATTCGAAATTCAAAAGGTTTTGTTCGATGTTTGATCGCAAATATCAGCACATTCGAAATACAGAAATTTTACGTTTTCGTTCGACTTGAAATGATAAGATTGTGAAACCCGGATCAAAATGCAATCAACTACACCATTTCATATTGAAATTTAAAAAAAAAATCAAATAAAATTTAAAAAACTCAATTAAAATTTAAAAATTCTGTTTGAAATTTAAAAGACATCACCTGATATTTTAGAAACATCAGTTGATATTTAAAAGACATCAATTGAAATTTAAAACACATCAATTGATGTTTAACCTTCATATACTGCGTCGGTCTGTGACTGATTTTGAAGACTGAAAGGCAATAAAATAAATAAAAACAAAATTACTGCCTGACAAAATTTTTTCCATTATATCTTTTAGTTTTAAAATAAAATATAATATAAATCGGGTTTGTTAGGAAAAACTAAGAAAAACTATGAAACAGGGTTTCAAACTTTCGGTCTGTGAGACCACGCGCGGGTATAGTTGTTACAAAAATTGGCGCGGGTATAGGAAGATTAAAAATGAAATTTAAAGACATCAATTGATATTTAAAAGATATCAATTGAGTTTTGAAATACACCAATTGAAATTTAAAAACAAATTAAAATGTATAACAAATAAATTGAAATTTAAGAGACATCAATGGATATTTAAAAAACATCATTCGAAATTTAAAACATATAAATTGAAATTTAAAACACATCAATTGAAAACACATCAATTGCAATTTAAAATACATAAATTGAAATTGAAAAGACATCAATGGATATTTTTAAAACCTTATTTGAAATTTAAAACACATCAACTGATATTTAAAATATAATTTCAAATTGATTTATTTCAAATTTCAAATATAATTTTCAAATTTCAATTGATATTTTTCAAAATTAAATTGAAATTTTTTGAAATTCAATTGAAAATGGTGTAGATGTTAAACGAAAGCTATCGTTCCATTACAATTATTACAATTATTAATACAATTATTTTTTGCAAAGATGGTTTCCCATATAATGTGAAGGTAGTTGCAACTTGTCGGGCAAATTAAGAAACCCTTCTGATAATACAGTGCAGCACATAAAATGCAAACTAATTCGCGTGCGAAATTTCTCGAAGTACTTATCGAAACCTCTTTGGGTTTTGCTAGTTTAGCTACTGTTTGGATTTTTTGGCGAAAACTTAATTTTTCCGAAGAACATGCGTTTTTTCTCACGGCTATATCTCGGAAACCAATTGGAATTTTGTTTTTCTGTCTTTGGCACAATTGTATCTATAGACTAACTAACTAAACCCAAAGAACTGCATAGTGCCTCAAAATAGCAGAAATGTCCAAATTTTTTAGTTTTTCTATCTTTTTCACCATTTTCGGCCTATATTTTAGACAAAAATTGCTATTTTTGTTTGGGTTGCATAATAATGAGTAATTAATGTTTTTATTTGAATTCAATCAATTTTAAAAACTTTCATGTACCAAATATCAAACTGAACATGAAGTACATAGCAACACACGTGAATTTTATGACACGGATTTGGCAAAAACGTATTTACAATTCTGATCTTATTCGAAAAAAAATCATATGCAACTGACGAATGTTTTTTAGTGAACAGTAGGCTATTTATATGATTGAATTCTCTCGGAATTTGCGAACAAAGGGTGAAAACGATATATACAATCCTAATCCAATTGTTCTGAAAAAACATTTGAAATTTATGAATCTGGTTTTTTGTTTTTAATTCTTAGAATTAAAAAACTGAAGTAATAAACAGTAGAGTATTTATGATTGAATTCTCATGAAAATCACACACAATGGGTGAAAACCAAATTAGAGTATTGTATCAGGAAACTGAAGTAGGTAGACAATGACAATGGCACCCGTTCCGAAATCCCTTTCAGGAAAATTTTGCATACAATTTTTTCCAGGTACGTACTTCAGTGGAAAAATACGAAGTATATAAAATGTTCATTCGTCCACTTGTTCTTATTCAACAAGTGTTTACGAAAGCGAAAACTACAATTTCATCCACAATTTAATCAAAATGGGGAATAACGTCTGCCCAAAAATAAATGGATTTAGTTACGTTTTTGGTCAATTAGTGCCCAAAGTTGGAAAGAAGGAGCGAAACGTGTACAGCCGGACGAAGCAAAGAAATTGGTGAAAACAATGCTCAATTACTTCCACAACGTCATTGCATCTATGACATTGAAATTACATTTCCTGCATTACCACTTTGACGAGTTCTTACACCAGTTGCCCACCGAATCGAACGAGCAAGGAGAGCGATTCCATCAGGTCATCATGCCAATGGAAAAACGATACAAAGAAAAACAGCGGGATGCATTGCTTACGGAAGTTTGTTGGTAGAGTTATAAGGTATCCCAATATGAAGATGAAGATGCAGGCACCGAAATCGCGGAGGACGATTGATTTGAAGGACATACCGAAAGAGTTATGCCATTGAATGTGCTATCAAGCTCAGATGATGATGATGATGATTCAGATCATGAACCACCAACGAAAACACCAACATCATCAACTTCAAAGGCTGCACCAAGAGCATTAACTTCAATGGATATTGATTAATTTATGTTTTTTGCCTTTTGCTACAAAATACAGCTGGAAAATTAATATATTTTTTTTATTTTGATGGAAATAAAGTTAGAAAAGATATCTTTGTGGATGGTTTACGAGATATGAGCTAAAAATTGTAGTTTTCGTGTGAAAAACTGATGTACATAAGTCCACAGTTTGGCTGCTATTGGCCGAGAATGGTGAAAAAAGATAGAAAAAATTTAAATTTTTTCAATTTTGAGGCACTAGATGCAGTTTTTTGGGGTTAGTTTGTTTTACACATTTTTTTAGAAACTACATATGTGTTTGGAACACCATATATGTGCATGCAAGCATTACTTATGAATCGAAGTAATGCTGCTTTCCTTTGTTGTCTGTCACGTTTTTGTTTTCAGCAGCTTTCAACAAACAAAGCCATATTTGGGTCACAAAAACACATATTATAACTTATTAATCGTTGTGTCTCCAACACGTAATATTGAATGGCAAACACAATGTGTTTGGACACAAGTATAATATAGTTGCGACAAGCTTGAATCTGGCCCCGCTTTATGGCGTTTATTATCTTTAGAAAATGTTTAGAAGTTACACAAATTTTCAACAGTTACAAGAAGGATTACAAGGTTACAAGAATTCACATTGTCAGACGTTCTTTTAGAAGATTGTGAACTTCTTCATCAGAGCTGTAGGCTACTGACGTCTGTTCAAATGTGTCACTACCTGAAATAATTTGATAGGTCGATTTTACCGTCGGATGGGTCACAAAAGTGGCGTATGGCAGAAGTTTGTTATTGGCAAAATATTTGAGCAGATCTCAAAACAAACTAATTTCAAATTACACGGTGATCGCCAACTTCAAATGACGGTTAAGAGGAAAATTTTTCTTGCTGTAAGTAGTTAATTTTTTAGTCTGGTCTTTTAAAAATTGTAGTATAAATAATATATTTATTTTTATCAAAATAAAATTATATTGAAAAAGTGATCATTTATCCGACGTTTCGTATTATATTCAAAATTAAAATGTTTGGTAGTTTTTTAAAATAATTTTATTCTCCAATATTTCGCTGCCCGTCAGGAAGATAAACACAATTATTAATCAAAAATGAAATGAATTAATAATATCATTTGAAAAAACAACAATATCAAAGCGAACAAATTTGTTATTGTTGTTTTTCAAATGACATAAGAGCAGCAAAATGTTGGAGAATAAAATTATTTTAAAAAACGACCACCCGCTCGAACATCTTAATTTTGAATAGTAAATTATATTTTAAATAAAGATCTATAAATCGAAAAAATATGTATTGTAATTTTAAATCGAATTTAAACTATTTTAAATTTTATATTTTATTTATTTAAATGTTAACTTATTTGTTAAAAATAACTAAATCTAGCTTTTTGGGTCAAAATCCCGCGTATCGATCAAAACAGTTTGCCAGGTTAGTTACGACTACCCTGACCAAGTGGTTATGACCAAAAAGCGGGACACAATAGGTAAAAATTCAGAATGTTTTGGATTTAAATAATAAATTAAAGAGTATTAGATTCAATGTTATTACACTTAGTTAAAATAAGACCCAATATATAAAATGAAACCTTTTATTTTGTATATAATTAATTTTTATCAAAGATTCAAGTCAGGATGATTCACAAAAACGTGGGACAATCTTGCAAAAGGCGGGATAATCTCGCCAAAACGGGAAAGTTGGTCACGTTAATGATGACTCTTTGGTAGTTAGGCTGCGTTATGGCAAGATTGTTAATATTCACAGCTGTTGGTTATTGTTTGGGTGTGTATTGAAAATTCAATACAATGAACTCGGCAAGAATTATGTGTTTAATAGATATATATTTTTGTATATTTATTTACATACATATACATGTGCGTATATGTTTATTTAATAACGTAAAAATGAACATAGTATATTTATTTTTATTTTTCGATTTTAGACTATACACTTTTGCTTTTATTTGCCATCATTTCCGATTTATTTCACAAACAAAATTATTTTCTGTCCCTATAGAATTTATTTCAACCGGACGGAGATAGAATCGCCCAAAAATATTAATACTCATGTATTAAGAGTAAATATTTGAATGATTTGCCCAAAGATTTTTTTGAAGACTGAGAATTCTGTTATGTTGTTTGTTTGCCCCCTTTTAATTGTTGGGTTGCGAACGTACGGATGTATAAGTAATTTGTAGCTTAAGCTTATTTGTTTGTGTAGTCGCGATTCCGAATGGCGTTGTAATTAGGGATAGAGAGACTACGTTGTACTACTGCAATTCAAGTGGTCGGTCGCTGCTCGTCATCTTTATGAGCTAATAACTGGTATATAAATAATTCGCGAGTTTAGTGTGACATTAGATAATAAAAATATTTTAGATGTAATCGCTGAGCAAGAAGTTTTAACATACACCCCCACACACACACACACACGCTCTCTCACATATGTACATGTTACAATTATTTTGATTAAAATCTTTTGCACTCATACACTAACGCACACGCGCGCACTCCTTTAATAGGCAAGACCCTGTTCCATAAACTTAAGGTCTACATGCGAATTTCTTTTTTTTAATTTTCAAGTGAAATTGTTAAATGACTTTATGTCACTGGAAACTCGTCCTGCCCACGCAATTTATATTTGTATTTTTATACAATTTGTGTGCGAGATGTTGTGAACAAATTAATTAAAAGTTTGTGGTTTTATAATGGAAAGCAAAAAGGAGTCCGTGTTTTCTTTTTCGTACAAAATGTCAGAAGAGAGTGGATCCTACAACCGAGAGTGACAAACGCTGACTGACTATTATTACATTATTTACGTTGGCTGACATAGACCAAAAAAGATATAAGATGAAGACAAACCCGTACCAGGCCAAATCAAATAAAAACAAAAACCTGTGTGTAGTGCACACACACACACACCCACTCGCCCATATGACGGACAGATAGATATAAGGTGGTATTTATACTCGTAGATTCAACAAGTCATTAACAGTTTATTGCACACAAAAAATCGACTCATAATATTCTCAAAATACACATATACACACACACACACATACCCAAGCATTCAAGTCCTAATATATCCCCTCACCGTTTCACCCCTCAAACACAACACCCAGAAACAAACAACGAACTCAACCAGTTACACAAAGCTAAAGCATCCGAATGACATAGAGGAGCAGGCACATCCGAAATATGTACCAATGAGTGGCAACGCCAACATGATTTGATGTTCTCCTGTCACTCATTCAGTGTAACTAATGGCATAGCTGGTTGCCACACAAAAGCCATGGATAGAGTGTGACTTTGAGGACGAAATGTCTGTCCAATATGCGGATATGTCGATAGAGTCTATTAACAAACATTTAACTAATGCTCAATGACAGGGACGACCATCATCATCATCAATATTGTTTTAGATTACCCACAAAGTTACTTACTTATTTAATCATCAGAGACTGATGGCTGCTGGACAGCTGGCTGACTACTTTGTCACTTTGCTGAAGAAAATACGAGTAACACACATACAGAAATACCAACAGACCGAAATATTTAACCTTCAACTGCGAAGAAGAGCTGAGAATACACTATTCTAGAAAATTGTATATCGTAACTATTTCCATGACCGATTAACAGCCACTAGACGACAGTTTTAGAGATGAAAAAAATAATTTGATAGTCGACGGCAACATTCCATTGCCTGTGAATGTCTGCCTTCAGATGTTGCTGAGGATGCATATTATCAAATGCTACACAAAAATTCAGATTTACAAAAACTAGCAGGATCAAGCACCCCAACTTCTGCTCATATTTAAAGTAAAGACTGAGTTTAAGAAAACACTCAAAATTAGAACCACAAAACTTTTGGTAGCAGTTTTATTAAAGTACATGAGATGATGATACTGCAATTTCATCCTAGATTGGGATCTTTCTGACTTACGCTTAAGGACATGTTAGACAATCAGTGTAAATATGTAGAACGATTCACAGACAGGGAAATGGACTAAAATTATATTCCATTTGAAATATATCGTACGATGATTCTGCTTTCCATGTACATTAGGTCTGTCTGCGGACTTTTCCAGTAAAAAATATCCAGCAACCATTTTTGAGAGAGTAAGTTAGAATTTACTCTCTCAGTAAAAAATATCACAAAAGTACACAGACGATATCCAGTAAAAAACTTGTAAGAATTAAGAAATTTTGAATGTAAACAGCTGATTTTCAATGTAAATACCTAAAGCACCGACCGTCCGTTACCGCCGTTTGAACAAAACATTACAAATCACCAAAACTGTCTTCTTTTTTAAAACAAATAGTAAAAAGTTCATTACACAGCATTAAAAATCATTTTTTGTCCAAAAACATGAAAATCCAATGATTATTTGTTATTTTTTTATATTCCTTAAATTTATTTGTTTACATAAAACATATGTTATTTCTTGCAAATTCGTACTGGCAAATTTCTCCAGTAAAATCTTGTAAGTTCTCTATCAACGAACTGTCAAAATAATTTCCCTTTTGCTCTCTCTCGTTACTGGCTTTTTGGTGTAAACCAGGGGGATTCTATGGGACAGCTGATCGAAAAGGTACTAGGCCGATGATGGAGAATGAGAGAGCAAAGAAGACAGGAACTAATTTTAAATAGTGTTTATTGATACTAATGACAGCTAAATTATGTTTTATGTTGTTTGCATTGAATGCAAATACGCTTTCCCTTTGATTTCTGTCCGTTTTACATATGTCCAACGAAAGTGTAAAATTGGTAAAATACAGCAGCAAATAAAAGTGTATGATATGGCCTACTACCTCGCCGTCATGAGGAGCCATCGAAGAGAGTAATGGAAACTCTTAAGTATTACTCTATCGTGTAAACAGACAACATCCAGTAACAATTTGTACATGGTGAAACAAGAATGGTAAACTCGTTAGAATAGCTGCTTTATAAATTTTTCTTGCTTAGGTGTTTCTCTTATGTCAAATTCACACGTATTTTGTTTTTGTACCTTTTTGTTTACTTTTACAGTAGATACACACATGTAGAAAATTTGACATATTATGGACACCAAACAAAAACAAAATGCCTGTTTTATTGCCTAAAATTACAACAATTCCTACTGCGTTTACCTATTTATTTTACCATGAATGTGTACAAATTGTTACAAATTATTAGCACGCAGACAGGACCTACGATAGAGGAATTTAAGATAGAGTAATTTATTCTCTCAATATTTTTAACGTATTGTATTCATTTTTAAGATATGGTTGCTAGGGAACGTTGGATGGTGGAAAACATGGGCTCAATAATACCAGATAGAGGCAATAGTACATAATGTCCAGCAAAGCAAACACAACAACACTAGTTGTGTTAAATACAATATAAATGTGTTAAATACCATACAAAGTCAACAAAAAAGTGCAAACATTTAAATCCCACAATTCTATACCAAAACCGAATTAGAAAGTTATATCAACAGTTCTTTTAACACCACCTGGTGTAAGTTAATTTTCGTCGAATTTCTCTCATTTGCACAAGCCTACAACGAAGAGTGGAAAATGAAACGTCAGATGAGAGAATAAATTACTCTATCCCAAATTCCTCTATGGGCCCTACTATCCATAGACTAATATATTATAGATAATTTTATTCTCTCGTCTGACGTTTCATTTCACACTCTTCATCGTAGGTTTGTGGAAATGAGAGAACTTAAATTTAAAATTAACTTGTTCATGTCGTTTTGGTGTAGAAATGAAAAATTTAAATGTATTTTGCACTTTTTTGTTGACTTTTATCGTTGCTATACATTTGTATTGTATTCCACATAACTAGTTTGCCACAAAAACACGAAATTCGGTTGTTGTTCCTTTGTTGAACGTTGTTTACTATTGCCTCTATCTGGTATTATTGAACCCATGTTTTCCACCATCCAATGTTTACTTTCCACCGTACCTATGACGTTTAATTTATTGAGAGAATAAAAGTATCTATGTATGTATTAGTCTATGCTACTATTAGTTTTGAAAAATTCAAGAAAATGGAATGGGAGAATGCAGAAACATATGTTTGTAATAAAGAATAAACAAACAAAAACAAAGTTGTGAACAATAATTACGTATTTGAAAAAAAAATCAACTAAATAAAAGTTTGTATTCCCGTTTTCTTTGATTTTGTTCTTTTCTAATCGCATAATTCTTTGGATAAAATCAAAAAAATTAGATAAATCTAAGAGAGCTGTCAATTTTTTTTCCTGTAAATCGTTTTCCTCAACTTTACCACGTTCCATTCACTCTCCGCAAATGAAAATCATTTCTCTAATAGCCCAAAATGGTCTTTACATGTATTTCAGCTAAATTTCTGGTACATCCCTTGAAGTGGTTGGGGACTGATGCGAATATAGCGCCGAGCGCAGAATATTTCGAATAAAATGATTACACGCCCACAGGGAAAATAACTGCATTATACGTAACCGAATTTAGAGGTTGTTCCAACTACATTAAATGTCACCATATCCGAATTAGAGGCCGTCACAACCGCATTAGAGGTTGCTTCAACCGAATTTCAGCTCCACATATCAGTTATCCTGTTGAGGGTTAAGTGTCAGGACTAGTGTGTGCGGAATGTCTAATATTAAACCACATATTCGACATGTTAACAGTCATCAGTACTAATGAATACGTTTTTTTATTGCTTGCAAACAAAAAATCCATTTAAGTTGTCATGTATTTCGTTAGTCAAAATGCAAAAATTTATTTAAATTTCTCAAATATTTTGTAATCAGTTATGCTGGAATGTTATTAGGGTTTTTTTTCGCTAACATACTATACTAGATACGAGTATAAATATGTACATAATACGAGTATTATGCAAAACACATACAAACGAATTGTTGTACTCTTGAGTATGTATTACATTTTTCCGCGTTAGGAAACATTAGCATGGATAAATAATGTATACATACTATGTAAATTGAGGGGGTTTGAAAAAAATAAATTTCAATTGCCCACACCTAAAAAGAATCATCGTTTTATTTTATGAATATCCTCCAAATATTTCGGCTGTATACTTTAGTAATAATGAGCTAGAGCAATCAACGAAATTTCTAAAAATTTTGGGGGTTTTCTCTAACAAATAGGGACGGGAGTGCAGCAGTTGTTACCGTTTGAGTCCAGTGGACCCAAAACACTTTTCATGTGAACAATTGTTTTTCATCCTCTTCTGAAATTCGATGGGTACTTTGAAAACACATGCTGACCACTATCTAAAAATATAGCGGTAATGCTGCAGTTGCTCCCGCTTTTTTGTGCACAGTGGGCACAAATGAGTTTTCATGTAAAACAATACTTTTGATCGTTTTCCTGTTTTGGAATTCGAGATATAAATAGAGATATAGTTTTTTAAAAAAGAAGAAGTTTTGCAAATGTATCCTCATGATTCCGGGTAAACCGTATAGCTATTTCAGATCTAACCACACATATTCATCAGTGGTTGTTTGGAATGCTGCTTTTGAAAAATTCATCAAAGTAAATGCAAACGAAAACTCATCTGAATTGAGAATTTCCACTATGCAAGTGTTCGGAAACACAAGAATACATTTGCAAACAACTTATTTCCATCTCCAGAGAACCATCGGTCCCCATTAGAAATTATTTTTGCAGTTGCCTAAAAAAACCATCGGTGGTGCAACGGTTTGTGTGCGCGGCCGTTGTACGAGAGACCGTGGGTTAGATCCCTGGTTAGACAACATTACACTTCTTTCGACGACGGCCACCTCGCTTAGCGATGGCAACACTATCGAGTAATAAGCCATGAAATAGCTTCTCAAAAAAATTGTTCGGAACCAGTGTAAAACTGTAGGTCCCAATCAGTTAGTGAAAACTGGAAAGGCGCACATCTCAGTGATTGTGAGAAGCTCTCCCCTATCGCTTCATGTATCCTATGAAAGTATTTATATTTTTTATTATCAACTCTTTCAAATCTTGAGACAACTCTTTTCCACGGGGAGCCATTATGATTTAAAATGGGCTGAGGACCAATTACATATATCTTCCAGCACTAAGAACGTAATAAGTCTTGTGTTTTGTATACAAAGTTATTGATGCAATTTTTGTACCTATCAGAGAACATGTGCTGGAAAAACTAATGATAATTCTGAATACATCTTATGTTGCAGTCAGTCGATGTAGTAAACAATAAAACATTAAAGAAAAAAACACTTGCGTGAACAATTTTAAGGTAAAGTTTTGCATACCGGGTGCATACATACTTTACTGATTCACTGTAGTATGTCTGAACTACAAATTCTACTTTTAGTGTACTGTTCCTTTAGTGTACTCTGTTATAAGAGTAAACTTTGCGTACCTTAAAATAATGTGCCATGAAGTGCACCTTTACACATTTAGTGTACTGTACAAAGGTGACATACACTACAATCAAAATCCCTTTGTACTTGCACTGCACTGATAACCTAGTACACTTTGTTTTCATACATTAAACGTTCGGAACGTTGTGAAAAGGTGCCTCAGAGTGAACTCTTGGTATACATGATGAACTACCCTGTTAGCATAACATGTACTTTTAGTGCACATACTATACTACACTTTTAGCACTATCACAACCACAAAGTACATTTTTAATACTAAAAATTTAAAAATTGTCATGGACTAAATAGTACATAGAATGTTAGAATAGTAAATCTCACATCATAACGGTATAAGCGCAATTGCAGCTGTTTGTCCCGTTTGGACACAAATCTCAAGATATAAAATACTATATAGAATGTTAGAATAGTACAATCTAGTACATTAGAGCTATTTCTTACACAGCCTTTTAGTCTTATAGTGGCGTCAATTTGTCCCGGTTTGTCACAATGAACAAAGACCCAAAAATCAATCGAGAACCAACAAATTTTATACAATTCCATTCTGAGATTAGTACGAATTGTATGGAATGTTGTGAAAAAATTAATTTTAGAATTAAGTCTTTAGATTTATGTTTTCATAAGCTCTTGTGTGTACTCCTAAAGGTTTCTGCAAATATATTGAAGAAATTGTGTAAAAATCGGGAGATTATACAAACACCTACCATTACTTTAGCATTGGTCTGTTAAGTCGCTAACAGAGATCTGTTAACTAATATGGTTTATGTCTTTGCTAGTTAGATTCCGAATGCAAAATACAGTCGGAATATATCTTCACGCACATTCAAATCACGTGCTCGAAACACTGTGCATTCACATCAGCCATAAGTATTCATGTGGAGAAACAGGAAATGACACTAATGGATCTGGTTTGTTTACCTTCATTGAGTAGTTCCTATACACAACATTAACTATATTACATATTATTGAAGCTGATGCCGTTAGTGTTTATGTTGGTGCTGCTATCCTTAATGTCCTTTTGATTATACAACTAAATCAGCCAGCCAACTCTTTCGATGCAAATTGAAAAGAGATACGGATGAATTGGTGGTTTCTGCTTCTGTCAGCCGTTCCTAGGTATATATGTATATAAGAATGTACTAGGTGTGTATCAATTGTGCTAGTGACACAACATCAATCCACTGAGCTTTACTTTTTTCCTTCGCTCAGCATGATGTCTGTCAAAGCTATTATAAAAACATCCGGCTGTCCGTCGGTTTACTCGTCCGTTAATGTTGGTGGACGAGACGCGAGGGGGAGAGGGTTAATTTAACTGTATTTATTGGGTCCCACTTTAAATGTGTTCTCCTTGCTGCACACTCGTGTCTATTGTATCGCCGTCGTCTGCTGGCGGTTTGGTAGCAACAACAGTATTCCATAAATTTGTATCTGTTGAACCCTTTCGATTCACTGGAGCTGCGGCGTAAACTTTACACGATGATCGAGAGTGAGCGGAAAGGAGCATTTAACATACATATATATTATATTTATATTTATGTACACAATACATAGGTCGGATATAAGTATATGTATATATATATATACATATATAGATAGGCGCGTGTCAACGTTGTCTTTGTTCATTAATGCTGAACATGTGATAATTGGAACGTGATGTTCTTGCACAGAAATTCGTATTGTGTAGCAAGGTGTAATACTTCATTGTATACCAGAAGAATGACACCCGTCACAACACCACAACGAACCAGCATGACTACAATTAGTTTCCTTTCCTCGCTGCTCCGATATTGAATGCCGTTGAAACCAAAGTATTTTAATGAGACGCTACTACCAACAGCCGTAAGAATTTCTATCATACATCGCAAGTAACCAATAGAAAGTGGAACACACAATTAGTATAGTTCTTGGGGTATCAACTGGGACAACATACCTTCGCGTACATGGTAGACAATTTCCAAAAAATGCCCCTGCTTAGTTACTAATATATTTTTAAATAGTAAATCAGGTTTGGGAGGAACAATTGTAAAACCATTTATTTTTATTACCAACCACGTTCAATTTAATTTTATTAAAGAACATCACATTAATTTCTACACCAACGATTTGGTAAGGCCAATGTTACACTATCACATCAACTGGAACGATTTGCAAAGAGAAAAATGGAATTCAACTCCCATTAACTAGAGAGAAATCGTGTCCGTATTTTGTTTTAAATTTACACTATCAGTCTTGGCGATTGCAAAATCATCTGTCTGCAAATTGATAAACAAAATCCAACTGTTATAAAATATAATTAGGAAAGCGAGGAATTAAACTTCTGAACAAAGATAAAGCGTTTAAAGAAGCGGCGAAATAAAAAGTTTTATTCCCATATTCTACGTCTTTGTTCGTTTCATTCCAAATGCAACTCTGAGTGCTTAATTTTTTGAAGAAAACGTTTTCTGCAAATCGTTCTGTTTTGTTTGCATTATGTACGGGTGTTGCTATTTATATTTCTGGCGTAATAATAGAAAAACAAATATTTAACAAATTTTAAAGTTTTTCGAAAATATTCTCCATGAATATCAATGCATTTGTGCACAGACTCCGTATTTACCCCATGTGTAACCTATACACATCGCCGTGGGGAATAGGTAATGAACGTTTACCCATAACCCACAGGGTGTGCGGAAAATAATGGGTAGATACCCAAGACAATCGTGCCCACCACGATTACCCACAGGATAATGGCGAAAATTTTGGGCAGTTGCTCACGACAATGGGGAATTACCCACCACGATTACCGATTACCCACAGGGTAATGGGGAAAATAATGGGTAAGCCACCTTTACCATTATCCATTTCTATTTTGGCGATTTAAAAAAATCTTCTATGCAAATTGGACCACTTTATGAAAAAAAATTTAAAAAAGATAAATAAATGGTTTCCCATTACATCCCATGAAGGCACAGGGGAGAAATTTCTCACAATCACTCAGCTGTGCGCTTTCCAGTTTTCACTCACTGATTGGGACCTACAGTTTTACACCGATTCCGAATGGTATTTTGAGAAGCTTTTCATGGCTATATACTCGATAGTGTCGCCGTCACTATGCGAGGTGACCGCCGCCGAAAGAAATTTTTAGGGTGGTCAGAGCAGGGTTCGAACCCAGGATCTCATGTACAAGAGCCGCGCACACTAACCATTGCATCACCGACATTGCAGAAACGCCCAAAAATTTGTTATTTTTTCGATTCGACGCTCCGTTTACGAGATATACATTTTTTTTCTAGTTTTTTATTATTTGAAATCCAGCCCAACGCAGTGGGTAATGGGTAAAGGTCGCTCACCCATTCCCCATGTGTAATCCATTGTCGTAAGCAACTACCCATTATTTTCCCCATTACCCTTTGGGTATAGGGTAATCGTGATGGGTAATGTGTAATTCCCCATGGTCGTGGGTAGCTAACCATTATTTTTCCCATACCCTGTGTGAAATAGGTAACCCATAGCTTCAATCAATGTTTTGCTTGTCAAATTCGCGTTTGTTTGAGCCGATGTGTGAGAGCTAGCATTGTAGTGATGGAGAATGATTCGTCTTCGGGGTTCGTTTTCCTTAGTTCACCAAAAACTCCCGGCAAACAAACGGTGGCATACCATTCAGAATTAATCGTCCTACGGTACTCTAATGGGACTGATGCCAAATGGCCAGTTATGCCGAAGAAGCAGGTCACCATTTCTTTGAAATGCTTCGTGCTTAGAAGAGCCATAGGGTCGATTGCTGTTTAGTCTCAGGTTCATATGCACATACTTATAATTCGCCACCTATCGTGATATTATAGACAGACGTCTTCCGAACCACCGCCCTTGAACATTTTCCAACATTTCTTTCGACACGAGCCTTTTTTTTTACGGCCAAATGTTCATGCAGTATTGACTGTATGGGACTGGAAGCAAAGCCCAAGAACGCGTCTATCTCACTGAGTGTCACATGACGATCTTGCAATACCAATTCACGCACAGCATCGATGTTTTCTGGCACAACACCGATCTTGGACGACGTTCACGAAATGCGTCCTGAAGCGAACGTCGTCCCAATTAAATTAATTATACCAGTTTTTCACAGTATTGTATGATGGTGCATCGTCGGTTCATGAGTTAATTCCATTTTTTGACAGATGCATTTTTCGGGTCACTGAAAAACCCAGAAATAATGCTCACACGTCAAACTTTCTGAGTACCGTTAAGCTAAAAACTGTAGCACTTTCCAATGGTGTTGCCCCTGGCCACACTAAAAATTGCCTAGGCCGGAAATATAAATGGCAACCCTCGAATTCGAATCTCTTGCCGCTGATTGACACATCTAACGAGGTCTCTAATAGTGTAAATGTTAGTTTGTTATCTCATTAGATGCGAATTAGACCAAACAAGACTGTATACAAGACGCCTATTTAAATCCTCTGATTTCGAAATAACTCGTCAGTTTTAAATTCCTGCCAATTGTTTGTAATTGATTGGTTATGGAACAAATCTTTTCGTTAATAGAAAATAAATCTTCGTTGAATATCTTTTTAACTGTGAATGACTTTTTCATTGATATTATATTCATTATGGCCCACATTTTACCGTTTGAGTTCGAAAGAGGAAAAGTTTTGTTCTATAAATAAAATTATTACTTAAATAGGTGTATTCATGTGTGTGTGTGTGTTAGTGTACATCCATACACGAGTATTGCTTGTGTGTGTGTTTATGTGTTAAAAAGAGAATACACAAACAAAAACAATGGTTAAACGCCACTTCGTGCAAGTTTAGTCGCCTTCATCTTTCATTCATAAAACGTGCGTATTGCTAGTTTTGCTTTCGATTTCTTTTTAGGTTTTCGTTTCGTTATTGTTTGTTATTTTTCTTTTTTTGCTGTTCGAAGAACGTGAAGTTTTCAACAAATCGTGACGTCAATATTGTAAATACACATGTAAATTTACATAATATTCACAGAAGGAAGAAGAGGCCACTTTTTATTATTAATATTGTTTGAAGGTTAAGAACAAACCTTCAAAATACTTACATACATATGTACATGCATACCCAACAAAACAAAGCGTTACCGTTGAACTTACCATCATCATCTTCCTGAGACATGACGCTGTCATCTACGGATCCACGATCGTTATCGCGACTGTAAGCGGATTGTCTACGTGAATCCTGCAGCTTTGTAAAGTATTCCACAGCGAAATCCACAACATCGCCCGGCTGTTCCAGCAGATAGGCAATGGAGAATTCCAATAGAACTTCCCGAAGAGCATCGGGCACTTGAATACGCTGCCTCTGTTCGTTTGCCATTGTGTTGTTAATAGATGATCTGCAAATAAAGGAAAGGGAAAATTATGACAATCTTTCATTCATTTACTATGATTTAATTTCGCTTCGGATAATCTGGTGTGTTTGTTTTCTTTCAACAAATTTATGATTTAGGTTGATACCGCGCTAAACTTATACGTGTTTGCACATAGACACTCATTACATTGGTTTAAGGCTCTGATATATTCAATACCGAACAAGGCCTTAGACAAAGGGACAAGTCTGAAGTGCGATCTCTTCTACATCTTTTTAAATATACAAGAAATGTGCTTGTATCACATGTTTCTCGCGTTTATATATGAGAAATATCTCCTAGACTTATGGCTGCTTTTCTCAAGAAAAACAAGTGAACAGGTGTATTCAACCAAATTTGCATTCAGCCACAGCCGACGATATAATACCCTAGACTAAGTGTCCGTATATTGTTCATAATAAGATAGTACCAAGCAAGGTGGTTACATTTGTGTATCAGCTATATCAAGACGTGGCACTATTCTTCCCATTCTTCTTCTTAATATCGTTTGGCGCCAATAGCATTAAATTAGGTTGCTGCAATTTCTTTGAGGACTATATTAAAAACGGAGTTGATATAGTTAATTTCCAAAGCCGAAAATTCAAAACTGCTTTTGTAGTTAATTGCTTTGAAATTGGTTAATATTTGTTTGGTTTGGTAGATTAAACATTGTTTGGTACAATTCAAAATGTGGCCCGATATAGCCCATTTTCATAAACGATTATCCTTGGCCTAAGAAAAGCTTATGTACCAAAGTGCGCTAAAATCTGTTAATATTTCTAACCTCTGGAACCAATCGTACCAGGCTTGGTTTGGATATTTGAATAGACGGTATATCAAAACAAGAATCGATGTGACCTATTTTTGGTCCACTTATTACATGTGCCATTTTATTAGCTAGCGCCAAAGTTTACTAAATTCTTAGGTTAAAATGCCTCCAAGAACCTTAGAAGCCGGGTTGGGATGCAAAAGTGTATGAGGGCTGTATCAAAACTTGGACCTATGTAAGGGTTTTTCAATAAGAGCGCTACAAAAGCTTTTTTAAATAAAACAAAACCGGTTTTAGATACCAATGAAATTCTTTATTCCTGTGAAAGTACGTTCGATGCCATTATGTATGGAACTCGATTTCTTTTGCATGGCCATCACGGGCACGCTTGCAGAAGTCCAGACGCTGAACCCAATTTCACGTTCGATATTCGTACGAAGTTCATCAATCGTCGCTGGCTTGTTGCCATAGACCATAGACTTGACGTAGCCCCACAGGAAATAATCTAACGGCGTCAAATCGCACGACCGAGGCGGCCAATCAGCTGGGCCATTTCGTGAGATAACACGTTCACCAAACTTGGTTTCCAATAAATTGATTGTGGCATTCGCTGTGTGGCTTGCGTCGGCGTCCTGTTGGAACCACATGTCCTCCAAGTCCATATTATCCAATTGGGGCCAAAAATATTCGGTTATCATTGAACGGTAGCGATTCGCATTCACAGTAATGTGCCGGTCTTGATCATCACGGAAGAAGTACGGCCCAATGACGCCACCGGCCCATAAACCGCACCAAACCGTAATTTTTTCGGGATGCAATGATGACTCATGGATTACGTGTGTATTGCTGTCTGACCAATAACGCATATTTTGCTTATTGACGAAGCCATTCAGCCAGAAATGAGCCTCATCGCTGATTGTTGAGGCCTCTTAAAGTTGAGGCCACTGACTCCAAATTTCGGTAGTAAATTTTAATAATTTCGACTCGTTGTTGGCTCGTATATCTTTCCATGATGAAATGGCAAACCTTACTGAAGAGAAATGTCAAAAGAGCGGGAAAAAATATGGCGTCGTTTGCTGTCCCTATCGATTTACTTTTGTAGCATCTCTGTTGAAAACACCTTTATATAGCGAACCCTGCCTTCGTCCAGAAATAAGTCATATCGGACGTTTAGCTCGTATTCCTGTTTACCATGTTAAGGTATAAAACTGGTTCATCTGGTTGACATAGACGAAAAAATACAATGAATTTGAGAACGTTAAATAATGCCCATACATACATATGTAAAGGTTATTCCAATAGGGACGCGTAGATTTTGATAGTTAATCGTGGTTGTATTGTTTTAACTTTTGAAAATTTTTCTGATTTTTATTTGCCCGGTAATAAAGACAAATCACCATGGAAAGTTACAGTGTCGATGATAGTGTTCAAATGATAAATCTATATTATCAAAATTGTTGTTCTCTTGTGGAAACGATTTCAGCAAAAAAAAATCATCTTCAGCGACGAGAACCATTTTTGGATGAACGGTAGGTCAACAAGCTAAGTTCCTGGATTTGGGCCGATATCAATCCACACGAGGTCGACCAAGTGGCAATGCATCCGCAGAAGGTTACTGTTTGGTATTGATTGTGGGCCGACGTCATCATCGGTGCTTACTTCTTCAAATACAATGATGGTGTTGCTGTCACCGTCAACGGAGACCGCTACCGATCGAAAACCAATGTATTTTGAACCAAATTCGATGATATGAATGTGAACGACATGTGGTTTTAACAGGACTTCGCTACGTGCCACACAGCAGGTTGCACAATGTACATTACATTTGAGCGATTTGAGAGCATTGCTATCTCACACAGAGGCGACATGAACTGGTAACCGAGATCGTGCGATTTAACCCCCTTAGATTTTTTCTTGTGGGGTTTCCTGAAGTGAAGCAGGTCATGCTGCTAATAAGTCATAAAAAAATCAACATAACCCGTGCCATCGATCAATTTCTATCTAAAATATGCGCCCATATTCGAATATTTGAGCTCATGCATGGTCGCCGCCAAGAGAAGCCTCATCGACTTCCACACATAATGTCGTTGATATATCTTTCTGATACAACAAAAAAGTGGTCGATATTACACACGCAACTTGTGTTATTCTATTATAAAATCTAGCCATCCCTATTGGAAAACCCAATATATTTAGAATCTCTCTGAGTAATAGTAACGTTAATGCCTGCGAAAAGATGAATTGGTGTTACTACGATAATAATTATAGTACTGCAGAATTGCCCAATAAATTAAAAAAAGCTAACAAAACGGATTTATAGTGAAATGTTTGTCCTTGAGCGCCAACTTTTAATGATTATAAGGGGTTTCAGTGTCTTGTACAAATGGAAGTGCAACGAAGAAATTGCAAAATGCAGGAGCTTTTTATTCGCAAGCCAACAACAAAATGTACACGCGTGCAATTACTTTAAGCGAACCACATAATTGTGATTCATCAGCATGAACAGTAGCTATCGTTGATGTTAAAGTTCGTTTTACCGCACTTCCTGATCCCAAATAAGACTGTAATCGAAATTGTTCCCATCACTGTCATGTTTACAAACATTTTTGGTAATATTTTTTCAAATTCATTAGTTATCTCATGAATGACAAGTCTATGGTTCGCTTTAGCTTAGCTTTTCCGCACTGCTTGAATCACCAAGCGATATTTCGCTTTCTGTACGTTTTCTTATTAAACAGCTGACATTGCCACACAGCTGATACTTTCACACGGTGCAAGCAGTATTGTAAAAGTACCTTACCCAAATGCGTTCATGATCTGCACGCTGAAACCCCTTAATGTATAACTTTTTTCTGCATTTCATACAAATTACAATTTAAACGTGCGAAAAACAAAAGACCACATATAAGTGTTCGAAATCAATTATCGCGAAATTGAATTTTTACCAACGCGATCTGACTGCCTTTCGATTAGAAATCGAAAGTTATTTCGTAGTAACTGAATACACAAGTCAATTCTCGCATTACACAGCCAGACCAGTATGAGAATACGTATGTCTGTTCGTCACAAGTGACATGCCAAATTAGAATATCAATGGCAAATGATCAGACAGCAAGCATGTATGCTTAAATGCTTCTGTTTACATACATGCAATTAATTGCAATGTGAAACGTTTCACAGCACACACTCAAAAAATAAAGTTAGTAATAGTGAGGAGTGACTTTCCAAAGGGGGTTACTTCCATGTTAAACAAAATTTCAGTAATGAGAAAAACACTTTGAGTGCTGTTTACTGTAACTTATTTTTATTTAATATCTCCAGTGTTATAGTGTGTTGATGTAATATTTTGATCCGCTTAAATATTTTATTCAAACTTATTTAAATTTATTGTAAAAAATACAAAAAACATTTGCAAATGTTCCCTGTGGGTGTAAAGTACAGGAAATAAGTCTGTTTGTAATGAAACATTTGGACATACGCCTTTTTTGCTTAGCGATTAGCGCGCCGCGCAGATAAGGTTAGCTGAGGTGTGGGACTCATGTGCATTGGCCGAAGGCGATAGAAGTACGTGTTTTTGTATCAATTTAAAAATTAGGAGGAAATGCGTCGTTTTGTATGAAATTGCGATTTTTAATCACGAGTTTCGCTTCGAAATATAACTTCTTTGTAATGAATTTTGAACTATAGGATACATTTTAGCATGACTACAGCGATGGCATTCTTAGGTTTATTCAAGGTTGTAAGTGGAAATCAGCCCTTTTGAAAAATCACTCCTCAAGTGTGGACTTATTATATGTGTTATGAGTTGATGATCCCAGCAGCGTAAAAGCCGAGACATTCTCATTTTTTGAGGAACAGCCTTCTGAGGCAGTTTATTGACATTCAACTATGCCTTCTCCAGCAGGCAGACTCGTACATATATAAGGACTGTCCTTCTCATAGACTGATAAAATAAATTCGGTACTCATTTACGTCTTGTTTCTTGAAGGCGACCTGGAAAGAGTCCTCATCTAAAGTTACAAAAAGATTGGATAGACATGATTGTCTCCCTTCAAAATGCAGGCCTGTCAGGAGGCCCACTTTATGTCTTGGTAAATATACCACAGGCATGCACACTTCCATTCTTTAAGCAGGTCTATTGGCAGGCATACTAGTGAAGGGTAGACCGGATGCTCATAGGAATGAACACTCCCCTTTTCCAAGCAGGTCTGTGTACAGACCAGCTAATGTAAGACAAGAGGGATGCTGTTTTCATGATAACTCGTCTTTCCACATGATCGCAATTCGCTATAATAAAAGCATAAGATGTGGCGGCCGAGTAGATAACACATCCGACTATAAGGGCTGAGATCGTGTGTTCGGTTCATGAGATTACAGATTTAAAAAAAACTCTGAAATGTGCAAAGAGAGTGTTAAAGATTTAGATTGGAGAGATATATATGTCTGAACATTATACAAATGGAAATAATTCGCATATATCGCTCACTTGCGACAAGACCGTCATAACTGAAATCGTTTCTTTGAACTGAACTACAAAATATTCTCCATGTCAAGTTCTATCAGATAAATTAATTCTCATATCAAACTTATTTTCCAATTTGGTCCGAGAGTATTTTTAAATTAACATTTTTGATACTTTCGAAGTCGCTTTTCTCAAACCTATTTTTTTTTGTCTTATGACGACGCTCTTGTCGCAAATGAGCGATATGTTTCAATTTTTCGCGAGTATTTCTAAAAATGCTCTTTTGCAGGCCTTCCTTTACAGCCTCTTAGAAGCCTTTCATTAGCAGGCCTACCTGATGGCCTTAAGGGGTAGGGCTTCTACGAGGCCTTTTCTCTAATGGCCGGAGAGCAGCCCTGGCAGGAGAAGGGAAATGTTCAGGCCTCCCTCTCCTATGGCACCCTATGTTCATTTGAAATGGCAATTGCAATTGAAGAGCGGGGCTTCTGACTGTGTTTTTGTAGGTCTGCTAGAAGGCATATAAGCCTCCATTTTTTACTGGTGGGATATTATGGCTTGGGACCAAATAAGATGAAACATCAGTACTTGTCCTAAGAACTACATAAGCCTCTCAAACTCTGACAAGCAGTGAGTCTTAACGCAAGTATTACCCAATTTTATGTATTACAGTTTTAAATTTGAATTGTCTTTTAAATTTCAATTGTCTTTTAAATTTCAATTGAAGTGTTTCAATTTTCAATTGCTGTGTTTTAAATTTCTATTGATGTAATTTAAATTTTCAATGATGTGTTTTTAATTTCAATTGATTCTTTTTAAGTAAAATTGATGTCCTTAAAAAACGTCCTTTAAATTCCAATTGATGTGTTTTTAAATTACAGTTGATGGATATTAAATTTCAAACAGAATTTTTAAATTTCAATTGAATTTTTTCATAGAGAAAGATATTAAGAGTGTGCATGTGTGTTTCAGTTCCACCAAATTCTCGTCGAAAGTCACTGGGCTAACGACAGTAGTTTTTTTTAAAATTTCAATTGGAAATGGTGCACATGACATGGAATTGAAATACACAAAGAAAAATAAAATAAATGAAAATAAAAACTTTGTTAGTGATATGACAGACAGTTCAAAGTAATCGATTGTGGTTACATTAGTAAAGTAACAGGTAAGAAATCTAACACAAAGCATAATTTAAAATGATAAGATATTGTAAGTAAATAAATAGTAGTCAAAATATACAACCACTGCAAGTTAGCTAGTTACAGTAAACAATGTTTGCCTTCTATGACAGCAAATGTACTGTCAAAATAATAAACTGTTTGCAGTTTTGATCAAATAGCAAACATGATTTCTTCCCCCTTTTCAGAGGTATTTTCTGCTGTGTTTACTAACATATATTTTCTGGGTGTATACGTGTTAAGCGCCATACGAGGGTATCCAATTAACCGAACTGTTTGGTAACAGAAAAATCAATGTCGATTATTACCCGAACAAAGCCGATAAAAATTGCTCGTTCAATCGGTTAATACATATTAATATGTTGACGCAAATAATAAGACACCCATAAAAACACATAATGTTATGATTAGTTTAATAAAAAGTATCAAAAGAAAACAATGCGTACTGTGTTACTCTAACGTGAAAACACCTAAATCATGTAATATTTAACCCACATTTGTTCGTTCTCATCACAGTGAAGGTGAGTAGTTTTATTTGTCCTAATACACCACACACGTATTTTAAATGGAGTCCTGAACACATTTTACAATTTTCTCCTCATTTTGTTTTATGGAATTTCGTCACATTCATATGTTTGTGTATTTATAAGTACATGTGACTGGAGATATGACTTTATATTTTGTTTTGTTTTTTTTTTCGCGCACTGTCATCTTTTAACGTCAGTGCTACTTTTTATGAATTTCTAACATTCTACTGCTGTTGTCACCAACGTATTGTTGTTACTGTTGCTATTGTTATTGAACATGTGTGCATACACAAACACACACACACACACACACACTTACATATAACTTATTAGTATTGTAAGCCAAACCACCTTGACCCATAAGACCACATCTAGGCTATTTGTCTGCGTGTTTCATGTTTACTTTTAGGAATTGTTGTTTTTCTTGGCTGCTACAACCAACTGAATGTTGCCGTTTTTTGTTTTGTGTTTCAATTTGAAAACTCTATTGATACTTATCTAGATATACATATTTTTTTATTTCTATTTCTGTTAGTTGATTTTTGTTTTCAAATTCTCGTCACATACTACACAAATAATTTAAAATGCACAGAGGGCAGGCCACTTACTTTACGTACGTATGTAGACATTTCGACACTTACAGTGGTGATTATTAATGTAGCATACAAGACGTCAGTTACTAAGTGTGTTTGTTTTTTTAGTCAATATGTATTTTCAAATGTTACACATTTAAACAAATGAGTAAGTGAAACAATAATATGCGGATGGCTGTAACCAATTATCGCTGACCTGATTGGACCATGCCAGTGTGGCTTTAGACAACTGACCAGATTTCCACGCTACGCCAAATCCTGGAGAAGACCCACGAAAAACGATTCGAAACACCTATCATCTATTTGAAGATTATAAGGCGGCTTTCGAGAGCCCGATACGGGAGAAACTCTACGAAGCCATGTCTAAACTTGGTATTGCTGCAAAACTCATATGCCTTTGCAGGATGATCTTGATGAACACCAAATCCGCACTGAAAGTTGGTAAGGATCTTACCGAACATTTGAGAACTAAGCGAAGCCTCAGGCAAGGCGACTTCCTATCGTGCGATCTCTTTTACATCTTAATGGAGATCATTATGAGAAAGGCTGGAGTCAACATGAATAAAACCACCACCAGCAAAAGCCAGCAAAAGTGGACAAGACAAAGTTAATGGTTTCAATGACCGTTTATATTTATTTCAATCGTTTTAATTTCGAGGTGGTGGTCGAAATAATATACCTCACATCTGCAGTAAACGAAGACAACAACGTCAGCCTTGAGATAAACCGGAGAATTGTGCTTGCGAATAGATGTTATTTTTGGGCTAAGCAAACACTTTAGAGATACAGCCCTCTCTCGAGTAACAAAAGTCCAGCTATACCAGACTCTCATACAACCGACTTGCTTTATGGTGCAGAATCCTGGGTCTTATTGCAAGCAGACAAAACATCTCTAGGAGTCTTCCAGAGAAAAAAATCCCAAAAATGTATGGCCCTATAGTGCACAACGGCGAGTATCGGCGACGCCTTAACCATAGCTGTATCAACTATATACCGACATAAACATAGCTAAGCTGATTAAAATAACGCGATTGCACTGGCTATGCCATGTCAGTAGAATGGATGTAGACAAGGTTGTACTGAAAAACGCTTGTTTTGGAATTTCAAATGGTGATTACGGAAACGTCAAACTTTTTTTATTTATATACAATACAGCAAAATGAGGAAGACAATATGCATGTACTGGGTATCGAAACTTCAGCGACGAGATAGATTACCCCCCCTCAAAAAAATAGTTTTGAGTACACCCTAATGTAGACGAACCAACACGAAGGGGTTTCGAAACCGAACTCAAGGGAAGGACGAAAAATAGGAAGCTGAAGGGATCA
This sequence comes from Phaonia tiefii, assembly GCA_963931995.1. NCBI lineage: Eukaryota > Metazoa > Arthropoda > Insecta > Diptera > Muscidae > Phaonia > Phaonia tiefii. The sequence continues at coordinate 214,300,502 of OZ008371.1, forward strand.
GGCTGACGAATCCCTGCGTACACTTGGTATTGCCAACTGTAGAGATAAGGAAAAGAATAAACTGGTTGGCGACCTGCCCGGGGTTGTACGAGACCGGATAAGTAACTACGTAATAAAAGAATGAGAGATTGTACATGAGTGTTTCAGTTCCACCAAATTCTCGTCGAAAGTCACTGAGGTCATAGAGAAATACTATAGAGAAGCCAAGAGTGTTTCAGTTCCAACAAATTCCCATCGAAAGTCACTGGGCTAACGACAGTTTTGATACAGAATTTGGATGTAATACAAGCAAAAATTAATGAAAATTGTAGTGTTCTTCAAACCAAAAATATTTTATTGCATATAAAGTTATTTTAAAAGTCATAAGTGCAAATAAAATAAAATTTAGAGTCAATTTTTTTAATTCACCTATGGCTCTTTCTCATTTTGCATTCTATCCTATATCAAATTTGTAGCTAGGAGTTCGAACAGCTGTTTCAGAGAAACGCCCTGGAGTAAAACAAAAAGTGGAAGGGAATGGAATATTGGTATACTTAATTTTCAGGGATTTTCCATCGATACCAATTCGCGTATGTAAATTACACATAAAGTTGGTATATATACGATTGATGATCTTACCAATGGTACCTATTCAGGTACAGTGGGTTTGGCATCTGATAATGAACTTGAAGTAGTCATTCCAGGGATTTGTGCCTTCATGAATTATCTACTAGTAGAACGAAATCCAACCATTCATAGTAAAATGTATCAGACCTTGAAAGCTTGTAGTATGAACCGCACATGTATTAGCATTCAAAACTAACAGAAATATAGTAATAATGAAAAATTCAAAGAAAAGTATTAAGTTTTCAAAATAGTTTTTTTTTTAAATCTTGATACAACAAATGCTTTCTGATCCAAGCTCCTAATATTCTATCTTCATTAGTGAACTCAACCCAACAAATGCATTTTTAGGTCTGAATTGTTGCAACTTCTGATCATGTCGAATTTAACAGCCCCACTTTAAGATACTCATGACGAGTCCTAAAACAACGTCCCCCACTGTATAGTTGCATACGAATCTGTATTCATAAATGCACTCGCACATAGTACGTAACTAATTTCTCCCCTGATTATTAAGTGCACAAAATGTTAAACGAAAACAACAACCAATATAGGTATATCTCAGTACTGTAATTGTAACTTATTCAGCTACAGTGCCGGCCCGAATTGCGAAACACACCAGGTAATTGAATGTTTTTATGTTAGCATTTTAAGTATACAACGCATGTTAATGAAGCTTAAATGCTTGCTGATTCGTGTTGTGTTAAGCAAAGAGATGGTGAAGTATGTCTATGAAGATAAATTCCGAATTTAACTAGCAAAGACACAAACCACATCCATTTTCAGAACTCTGTTAGCAGGTTAACAGACATCTGTTAATGCGAAGAAGAGATTTTTAAACGATCAGAGCATTATATATACACGAAAATTAAATATTAAACTAAGAACATTACAGTATTAAAAAAAATTTCGCGCCCAAACAAAAACAGTTTTGTAAAAGGGCTATTGTCCTCACATAAAAATGTATGCATCTTGGAAACATTTAGAAAGATTTTTACGAAAAAAGGAATTCACCCGTGCTCTCACATACTTCGTTGGAAAGGTCTTTAAATACACTTTCAGAATCTGCAACTCGAAAGTGTAAAAAGTCCTTCCAAGGATATGCAAATATTTCAATTTGTTTTCAGACACCCAACAAATATTTTCGCCCATTGTGTGAATTCAAGAAATTCTCCCGTGTTCTCACATACCTCGTTGGAAAGGCTTTTAACAACACTTTCAGAATCTGTAATCGGATCCAAGGATCTAAATATTTCAATTAGGCTTCAGACACCCAACATTTTTTTTCGCCCATTGTGCATAAACAAGGAATTCTCCCGTGTTCTCACATACATCGTTGGAAAGGTCTTTAAAAGAACTTTCAGAATTTGTAATCAGAATGTGCAAACAGTCCTTTAAAGGATCCAAGTATTTCAATTTGGTTTCAGACACCCAACATTTTCTTTCGGCATTCTGCGAAAACAAGGAATGCTCCTGTGTTCTCCCGTATTCACCCGTGCTCTCAGAGCACTTTCAGAATCTGTAATCAGAATGTGCAAAAAGTCCTTTGAAGGATCCAAGTATTTCAATTTGGTTTCAGACACCCAACAAATATTTTCGCAAATTCTGCGAAAACAAGGAATTCTCCCGTGTTCTCACATACCTCGTTTGAAGGATGTTGGGTGTCTGAAGCCAAATTTAAATACTTGGATCCTTCAAATTGAAATACTTGAATCCTTTTTAAAGACATGTACTGTATCTACGGCAGGAGTGTCACTAATAATACCAAACAATTAACATAAAATTAAAAATGGTTTCCCATTACATCCCATGAAGGGACCGGGGAGAACTTCTCACAATCACTGAGCTGTGCGCTTTCCAGTTTCACTCACTGATTGGGACCTACAGTTTTACACCGATTCCGAACGGTATTTTGAGAAGCTTTTTCATGGCTATATACTCGATAGTGTCGCCGTCACTAAGCGAGGTGACCGTCGTCGAAAGAAATTTTAAGGTGGTTGGAGCAGGGATCGAACCCAGGATCTCCTGTACAAGAGGCGCGCACACTACCCATTGCACCACCGACGGTCACAAAATTAAAAATTAATTAACATATTCGAGGTATTATTGTACTCGTTCATCTGCTTCCATTTTTTTATTCCTCAAATTTATAACAACGTTATAAATACGTAGTCGGATTCGGCCTGAAAAATATCAACTCCGACTCCGTACATACTTATTTACTGAACTCCAACTCCACACCCCTGGATAGTAGGGTATCGACTTACTAACCACTTCTTAATTTAACAGATGTATTTGGTTTTTTGCTAAATGCCACTCCAAGAAATACACATATGCGACTATCGAGTGCTGCGTTTCAATACCTCCCAATACAGAGAAACCCATTCAAGTGGTCGGTCGAATGCATTTGTATTTCAAATTAGTTCTATCTCAGTACATTTATTTTATCTGATTTGACACTTGCTCCACATATAGATATGTATTCTGCTACGAGTGGGCACAGAAGCTTTAAGGTGGAGAAACAAATGAACAAACGCCAAAACAAACCTATAGATAGACAAACAGACAGACAGACAGACATACAAATAGATATACAGATAGATAGATGATGAAGCCTCGTTTAAAAACCATTAATAATTCATGTATTTGTTTAGATTTGTGTCTAGTGAATATCATAACACATTCATTCATGTACGAGTACAACTTGCTCGTAGTCACGTGAGGAATATAAATTTATTACAACAGAAATTGACTAAATTCAATTTAAATTAATCGCTACTGGAATCATCAATTCGAAATGTCATCGTTATAGACTGAAGGACGACCCGTTGGTTGCTACATACATACATAGTTCGGGATCGAGTGTGCGATATAAACCGTAACTGGTCAAATGGATTAGCAGTGCGTTATGGTGGGAAACTGACTGAGTGAAAAACAACGTACTGCTTCCAATTATCAATTTGAGTTTTGTTTTGTTTTCAAACATACGAAATAATTGTAGCTTACGAATAAATGATTGATATCCCTGTGAGTATCAAAGATTATTTGCTTGCAGCCAGCCAAGGAAAGCACAAAATCATGCGAGCGAAAAGTTGCATGCAACGAATCTCGGAGATAAATTCCAAATATTATCGCGTCCTTTTGTGTAACAATTTTCATTATTATGACGAATCGTTTACAGCGAACACAATGATTCTAAATTGGAACGTAGTTATTTATAGTTAATATCAACTATCAATGTGTCTTTTTTTTTGTGTTTCAATATACGAAACAATTATAGCTTAAATTCTAACTATTACTGTGGGTGTCGAAGATTATTTGGTTGCATTACAATATCATGCAGTGCGAGAAGCTGCATGCAACCAATCAAAGTATAATCGCGTCTTTTTGTGATGTATTTGTAACAATTTTCGTTATTATGACGTATCATTAACTGCGAACAAAATGATTCCAAACTGGAACGTAGTTATTTATAGTAAATTTTTCATTTGATTACTATCTTCCAGATTCTATTCGTAACTCCGCGTTGTACAAACATACATACACACATATAAATACACTCATATCGACGACCCACTTTTAATTGAATTTCATGAAACATTGACGTCCATGGGCCACTGGAATAATGTACTTACAGTGGTGTGCAGAATAATAGACCGTTACCTTGACAAAATGAAAATATGGTAAGATACATATCGTCACCTAAAATACAAAAAGACGTCATTTTACAGGAGAGGCAAACCATAGTTAGATATAGAATCGGAATTTTGTGAATAAAATTGCCATTTTGGATCATAGATGTCTAAAAGTTTGTGGAGATATGTAGTTTAGTTAACTGTAAGTATAGGTGCATCTACATTTTATAAAAAACTACAGTTCAAAGAAAAAACGCGGATTTATCAATAACTTCATCTATTTAATCCTTTTAATAAAATCGGTGATTTTGAACATAGGTGTTTAAAACTTCGTCAGATCGTGTATTTTAGTCAATCATACCGTAATCAATCAGAAAGAAAATTTTGGAATTTTGTCGTTGCGTCATTTTGGATTTTAGATGACGATATATACTATCAGAGGGGTTCTATGCCACAGCTGATCAACCTTACGGTTGGGAAAGCATGCAGTATAAAGAGATATAGCGATAGATGACTGGCAGTATGTAGGGTTGCTCAATGCGTTTTTCATACATTTGCCTTTGTGCATTCAACCAAAAGTACAAAACTCATCAACTGCGATAATTAAATCGAGGAAAAAAGGGATATAAAGTGAAATATATACACTTTCAATCGACATTTCCTATTCAAGCCACTTTTTATGATAACAAAAAGTTTTGCCTACTTTTTCTATGCTCATGAAGTGTTAGAGCAAATTTATTTATAGAGGTTGCAATTAAACCACAGATTTATTAACATAAAGATTTTTCTAATTCTGCATGGGTTGCCAAGTTTGTATGACTCTGTGCACAACTTTTCCAATGACTTTTCTTGGTTTCCGGTCCTAGAAAAACATTGTTACGAATTTCCTTATTCGTCCTTTAATATAACAAATTTTCTTTTTAAATTACGATAATTACAACAGTTTAACTTCCTTTTATTTTACTTATCTAGTACAACTGTTTACTTTATTTACTCCACTCATATGTTTTAATGTTCAAATCTCGTTGCTTACTTTCCGGCGGTTAATCGGAAACTGCCTCATAATGCAAAAAATGTCCTCTATTTATACGAGTTATGCTTCTCGTCATCCTGTTTCCAGATTGTTCTACCCTGTAGTAGAATAGTTTTTAAAAAATAACGTACTTGTAGCCGACTCGTCAAATGGTTTGTGGTAAGAGTATACTTTTAGGCGCAGCATTAATGGCACTGTTATTTACATAATGTTATTTGGTCATTAATGGTCAGGTTTTAAGTGGGTAGTTAACTATAAGATTACTTAATCGTAATTGAAAGTTAATATGAGGTTAACTTTAAATAAAAATATAAATGGTTTCCCATTACATCCCATGAAGGGACCGGGGAGAACTTCTCACAACCACTGAGCTGTGCGCTTTCCAGTTTTCACTCACTGATTGGGACCTACAGTTTTACACCGATTCCGAACGGTATTTTCGAGAAGCGTTTTCATAGCTATATACTCGATAGTCTCTCCGTCACTTTGCGAGGTGACCGCCGCCGAAAGAAATTTTTTTTTTAAGGTGGTCAGAGCAGGGTTCCTACCCAGGATCTCATGTACAAGAGCCGCGCACACTACCATTGCACCACCGACGGCCACTGAGGTTAACTTTGCATTTTGTTTTTCAGTGGTGAGTTAATGTAAGTCGCCATATTGTTAACGATTATGGCAACCCTTGTATTCTTATTGGGAAAAACAACTGGTTTGGGATAAATACCAAAACAACAAAGAGGAACAAAAAAAACTGAATTATGTATGTAAAATAAGAAATAGATGCATAAAACCGAAGTTATTTTAACAAAAATGTGTAAAAAACTATGTTGCCGCAAAGTATGTGCCCAAAGTATGTGTACAAATACTCAAATCAGAAACATGTATGTATTTTATGAAATCTTACATTTCTCATTTTGACAGTCAGTAATTTGATTGTCAAAATCATATGGTTCTGACTAAAAGTTAACCAACCAACATTGTGGGTTAAATCATAGTTAAACAATGACTGAAAAACACAATTTGATGTTTAACCAGAATTTAACTAAGAAATGAAGATCACCACTGACTGAAAAACTGGCCATAAGAGTAAGTAAAAGCTTTTATTTAATCGTAACACTATATTGTTACAATACAGGAAAATGTGAGACAGAGAGGCGTCAAAATTGAGAGAAACTGCCAAAAAGGCAAATTACAGTTTTAGTAGTAGTTTTGTAAATTTGGGCCATTTTAAATTTTCTTGCATATTATTGATCTATACTAGTATTACAAAGAGGAAATGTTAGTTGTGAAATGTTGTGAAAAGATGAGGAAATGCGTTAGTTTGTATGTAGGGGGTATTCTTTCACCAGTAGAATGCTACGTTATCACTGAGTGCTATATGCCAATTTTTTTTCTTTTTTTCCTCCCCTACTAAAATTCAGGACGAAGTCTGCCGGGTTAGCTGGTGAAAAATAAAGGGAATATGAAAACAACAAAACCAATAACAACTATTGTCGAAGAACTATTTATTTAAAATGGGTTGACATTTGTATGTATTGAACCGCAGATTACTAGGGTTTCAAGGTTCTTGGGAGACGGAAACCTGTTTCAGCTGAAAATAGCAATGACTTTAATGCTGCTACAGTTCGCCGAAGAGAATTAAAAAGCAATTAACCAGGAGGAATAGCATTAAAAGATCCATAGCTAAAGGCCCGTGTTCAGTTCTTGCGAAATTTTGTAATTTATATCTAAACGGAAAATTTTGTTGCGGAGAGTTACTACCTATCTTTAATTTACCTTGCAAATATTTCATTTATACGCATTCCATTTTATTTTTAACGCACGTGGTGTTACTTATGGTTGTTAAAATTATCGAAATGTCAAAATTCCGGTACCAAACAATTCTCAAACAATTGTTTACGTACGAAATAACTTTGGCGTAACAACCCTGTAATTGATTTTGTCTACGAAATTTTCGCGAAGAGCTGAGTACCAAGCAAATGAAAAGAGAGCGAAATTTTCGGTTCATAAAATTTTCGTTACTTTTTATACACGTACTTCTTATGGCAACCAAAATTTCATAAAAACTGAATTCCGGGCTTTATCAGTAAATATTGGACTACGGTTTGCTCAAAATATCCCAACTGTCCCAAGCTTATTTGATGATCCGAACAGAAAAATAAGCCATTTGCCTGTGATTGTTTCACAACTTTGACAATCAATAAAGAGCAGTTAAAATGAGATATCGAGGGTTAAACGACAATAAGAAGAAAAGGTTAAAATTGGTATTTGTACATCAATTATAATAGCAAATCAGAGCCATCTATTTGCAAAATAAGTTCGTTACATTCTTCTAAAAGTTGTTATTTCTTTTCGAAATATTAGAGCCCGATAAATCATTTTGGCGCGAAACAAAGAAAGAACTTCGTATCATTAAAATGTAATGTTAATAAAAATAAAATAAATTAGTGTTAAAACTAAAATAAGAATTTAAAAACGCTTGAAATCAATTACTTTATATATATTATATTTTTAACTTGTTTTAAACTCAGTAAAATATGATTTCTGTAAAACAGTCAGCAATTTCTGTCGAGGTGCTGTCGGTTAGCCCTCGATATATGCAGCTATTCAAAGTTTCCAAAAGTATTAACAACAATTCCATTTATAGTTGGAGCTAGAGCTGCACTAGAAAACCATAGCAGAAATTTAGTCTGTATCACCTATAGTTAACCTCATTAAGGAAGTAAATTAATTCAATGCTTTTATATAGATCAAAACTTTTAATTTACACCGAAACTTAGAAAGTTTTACCTAAATTTTGACAATTTAAACTTAAGCTTTTTCTTAACAATAATTTTGTTTTTATTTAAAAATATTGCTTTGATTGTACAATAAAATAATATTCAAAAAAAAAACCATTAAAAAAGGACAACTTTCATTAAAAACTTAAATATTTAAATATTTTTCTATTATTTTGCACAATAGTGTAATAAGTTGACGTATCGTACGCAATTGGTAAAGTCTCTAAATATCTTCATGATTTGCTAAAAGTAAATCAATTAATCAAATAAAATGACATTTAAGTAATGTTTTTGTGATACAAAACACCAACGTCATCAAATGAGTAAAACACAAAACTTGAAATTTCCACGTACAGTGGCGAGTTTGAACAATCATTTGTAAACAATATTTTTATTTTTGTCCCAATTAATTAATACAAGTAAGATTTGACTCTCTATGAAAAGATTCATAAACTTTATTCAAAAAGTGTATTCTTTGAATGAATAGCTCCTTAATGATTTTCTAAATAATTTCTTCAAATATATTTAATAGTTAAATATCTTTCATCACGGCCGATTTCACCATGTTCAGTTACCTTTCAGTTACACCTAACGAACAGTTTTAGCTGTCATTTTGAATGAAATTTATAATTTTTAACTGTCAGTTAGCATTAAATTTGTTTGGTGAAATTGGGCGTCAGTGTACATTCGGAAGTTCAATTAATGAAAATTTTTAATTATTCGATTAACCGCTAATCGAAACGTCAATGTCAACAATAAACCGAACACAGGGGAGAAAAATAATAAATTAATTGCTTAATATTTCAGGAATTGAAAAAAAAACTGCAGCTATAAAAACATATGCGAACGTACGTGGAGCAATTGATGGTGTGTGTGACTCTTATACATAAGAACGTGGCTTCGGTCCCTGCTTTGACCGTCTTACATTTCTTCTGACGACGGTAACCCCGATTAGTAACGGCTCCACTATCGAGCAATTAATCATGAAAAAGCTTCTCAAAGAAATACCGTTCGCAATCGGTGTAAAACTGTAAGTCCCCCAATAAGTGAGTGTAAAACTATAAAGGTTGTGACAAGGTCTCACCAGTCCCTTTATGGGATGTAATGGAAATATTTTCTTTTATCTAGCGTTAGTACCATATATTTATATAATTTTAAAGATTTGTTCTGGACGTGGGGTCGCAAACGATGCGTACTGAAATATTAATAACAAGAATAACACATTTCTTCCCCTACCGTCGGTTGAAAAAAAAATTACGTTTTCTAAAATGCCCTTCCGCAATTAGCACTTCAAAACGTATCGATTCACTTCAAATTCAAAATATTTACTAATCCATAAATATAATTTGATCTTAAAGAGATATGCTACAGAAATGTGAGTTTTATCATTTGATATTTCAGCATTTCACATTCTTATCTTCGTTTTTATTCGTATTATATTTTAAAGCTAAAACGATACTTATAGTAATTCGTTACACTCTCTTCGAATTTCATAAGAGTCTGCAATTTTTTGAAAATAATTTACATTCATCCGAGTCGAGGAGGTCTCTCTCTATCTGATAAATCCAAAATTCAAAAATAACAACAATTTTAATTGGTTTTGTTGAAAACTCAAAATTGTAGCTGCTGTTGTATATTTTAATCGCGCACTGAAAGAAAACTCTTCGCAGGGATAAAACATAACCGTTACTGCGTGCGTCCGCTGCGTGTATCCGACGACGTAGTCGTTGCTTCAGTGAAACACGTGATACAAGATCTTTTATCGTTGCGTTGCTACAACTCAATTGTGGCTGCTTCAAAAAATTAATTTATTGCCCATTTTTCAGTGGGGAAATATTAAATAATTAAAAATAATAAATGTTTGAAAATAAAACTATTGGTTCTGGGTTATCTTATACTTTTTTCACCATTTTGAGCAGCCGATTATGCAACGAAATTGTTGTTTGTAGTATTATTTAATTTTCTGCAACTGTCCAAACACATGGACCTACATAATACATCTAATTGGACACCGTCTCATCCACCAATTTAAAACTATGAAATTTTAATTTCCCATAGAATGGAAAAGTGAAACATAATCGTGCGCAAGAAGAATGGCTTCATGTTAATGGTCACACGTCATTGTTACGTGGATGCTTCAGTTGTCATCATTAAACACTCTCTCACTTTCGATGAAAATATTCGTCGAGGGACCAACAACTGTATTTTAGTGCAATATTAATTTGACTTATTTATTATAGATTATGATACAATAATCTTTTATGTCAAGAATCGTAACTATTAATTGATTTATTTAAACTTAATTACCTGCACTGAATTGTTAAACCTCTAATAAAGTTTCATTTTTATTTTGCTTTACATATTTGTGATTGAAAAATTAAAAAGCGCACACCTCACTGGTTGTCAGAAGCTCTCCCCCAATCCTTCGTGGGATGTAATGGGAAACGGTTTTTTTTACATATTTAAGTTCCATATCGTATAAACATCCAAAATGATTTTAATTTCATAAAAAGCATAAAAATATTTTCCCACTACATCCCACGAAGGGACAGAGAAGACCTTCTCACAATCAGTGAGCCTTGCGCATTCTAGTTTTTCACTTCCTGATTGGGGTTTACAATTTTACACCGGTTTCGAAAGTATTATGTACCGTCGAAAGAAATGTTAGGTCAAATCAGTGATCGAACTAATAGTCTAATGTACAGGAGTCGCGCACACTAGTATTGTACTAGCAACTGTCTTCACTTATTAGTAAGTCAGAATGTATTCATAAGTATTTTGTAAAATCTTTAAATGATGTTCCCAACTTATATTCCTCCAAAATTGGAAATGACTACGCCTTCCTCGTATGTAAAAATTGATTACTTACTGTAATGAAGAAACGTTTTGTAAATTATTGGTCATCTCTGTTCGTCTGTCGCATTGAGATCCATCATCTTGATCCAGATCATCGTTACTATTGGGATCCATCGCGTTATGATTTTCAGAGAATTATCTTTTATACAATTTCCTATCAATCGATTTCCAAGGGTTTCTTCAAAAAATTTACAACAATAATGTATTTGAAATATTTTTAATATTTATTTTTGATAACTGTTATATGTATGTACATGGTACCAAAAGTCAATTACAAAAAAAAAACAGTTTTATTCAAAATCATAGACGAATTTAGTATAGACACATTAATTCTCTCAATAAATTAAATGTAATAGGTATGGTTGCAAGTCAACATTGGATGGTGGAAAGCATGGGTTCAATAATACCAGATAGAGGCAATAGTACACAACGTCCAGCAAACGAACTTAACTTTTTCATGTCGTTTTGGTGTAGAACTGAAAAATGTAAATGTATTTTGTTAATGTTGACTTTTATCGTTGGTATATATGTGTATACAACGTCCTTTGTTGGACGTTGTTTACTATTGCCTATATCTGGTATTATTGAACCCATGTTTTGCGCCATCCAATGTTTACTTTCCACCGTACCTATGACGTTTAATTTATTGAGAGAATAAATGTATCTATGTATTAGTCAATGGTTTTAGCATTGAGTAAGATAGAAAGAGTGTTCATGTGGGATTCAGTTCCATCAAATTCTGTCGAAAGTCACTGGGTTTTCAGCCAAAATTTAGACTTAATAGAAATAAAAATTAAAGAAAATTGTTGTGTTCTTCAAATTAAAACTAATTTATTGCATATAAAGTTATTATAAAAGTCATAAGTGTCAATAAAGCCCAATATAAAGTCAGTTTTTTCAATTCGCCTATAGCTCATTCTCTTTGAAATTATATTCTGTATCAAATTTGCATCTAGGAGGTCGATCATCTGTGTCATGGAAACCCCCTGAGTTTTAGTTTGTACCACGCCCCTTTGTCCAATCCCGCCCATATAGTTAATTTTTGTCGTCCCCATTAGTTTGTCTGCGAAGTTTCAGCTCGATTGGAGCACGGGAAAGGGTTAAAAATCAATCCAAAGTTTTTTCGGCATGCATACATACAGACAAGTGAAGTTAATATAAAAATTTTAAAATTGTATAAACTCATGACAACTTCACTGTTCGAATGAATCAATTCTTTTATGGTCCATCGATGGGGAACGAGTTCATTTGGACAGTGAAGATCTTTCATTAGTGCTTATAATGTACCTAGTATTTATTTCAGTGTATATAAATTGTTCATACATTTCTATCAATATTAATTTGAATTCACGTGAAATTTTGAAACATGAGATATTCTGCATAGTGGAAACAGGCTATAGTCGCAGAGTCCCCAAGGCAAGGGATACTCTGCAGCGTGTTAGGTTCCAAAATAAGAAACGATTTCGACCGAGTTAATTATTCCTTGTACGTTGTTCGTTTGTTGTGCATCAAATTACACAACTGTCGAAAAGGTAAACGAATAAAAAAAAATTGATCATCACCCATACTCATGAATGTTAGACAACAACAACAGTTGGTCGGTCGTTCGGCCATAATAGGTGACCTTCATTCATGTTGTTGCTGTAACTGATGTCGGGTTTGTTAGTGCTGTGGCTGTTGTTTATGGTTCACACAAAATGTGAGTCTCCAACTGACTGTTTTTTGTTGCCTTTTACCGAAAAAATGTTCTACAAACACAACATTGCCCGACATACAGAGAGCAAATACAAACGCACATGCATACATGCATATATCTATGTACAAATGTATCTATGTATACAGTATGATGTAACTAACTTGTGTTTATGTTGTTGTCGTTGTTCGCAATCGCAAACCTGGCAAACTCAATCAGCTAAGAAATACCGTGAACGTTATTGGAGCTCCACTCCACTCCACTGCACTGCCCTGGAAAAGACTGAAACATGTTTGAGTATTTTGTGTTCACAAACAAAGTCCTCAGTTATCCGCTGTTTTCATTTTCTCAAAACTCAGTTTGCCATCTTATCAGATTGCACCAATTTTAAGTGGAAAAGATAAAAAAAAATACGGCGGCGTATGCACAATAACGTCGTGCTTATCTGAGAAGGCAATGTTTTTTTTTTTTATTATCCATTGCACAGAATTAATTATTATACAGGTAGGATGGATGGTGCTGATATCAACGAAAGATTTGAGAGACTTTTCGAATTATCTAGCTTCCATGTCTACGTAAGATATGAAGTCTTAAATTAAAAACGCAGTTGATGCAGGATGGTAGGCATGGCGACCGGTCATAACGCCCAACGGTCATAACGCCCAATTTGGTTTTAGGACTTATGACGGCCCTCAGAGCGGTCATAAGGCCCAACAGATCGAAGGACACAAAGCCCAACATTTATGGGCATTATGACCTCCCCTAGCGCGGTCATAACGCCCAAATATTATTTTGATATTTTTTCTCAACTTATGAGAAAATTTGAATGTTTTTGGAAAAAAGTGTTATTACTGTGCGAGAAGAAACTGTACAATAGTTTCTTAAGGCTGAAAAGTAGAATTGTTTGATGATAGATGTAAGTGTAACATTCATTCAGTTGTTTATGAGCCAGTGAGAAGAATGGGTGACAATGTTGAATTTCAATTTGTTGGAGGTGCTCGAAGAAATTGTGAATTGGTGTATACTGCAAACAACAAAAAACTTTATAAAGTGAAATCTAAATATATAAACAACGAATAAGATTGTATACAGAGATATATTTGTTACCAAGAAAATTGTAAGGCATCTATACAAATTATTAACAAACTGCAGATCATTAGAGTGTGTGAAAATCTAAGAAGAATCACACGCTCCATTTTGCGATTCCTTTCATCATTTCACTTATTGTTGTACTACTTAATACTAACATTTAAAAAGTGAATGGGGAGTGCAATTTGGAAATGGAAGAAATTATGGAGCTGGTGATAGCTGGAATAGTAATGACAATTTATGTGTATTTAGGTTTTCCCTTTCGCATTTGTCATGATGTCCAACAAATCTCAAAAGGCATATGAACACATTCTGCAGTTTATTAATGTCAACATTTTTCAACTTAAGTCTACGACTTTTACTAGCGACTTCGAAAAAGCTCTTCGAAATGCTATTTTAAAAGTTTTTCCAAAAGTGCACCTGAAGGGATGCTGGTTTCATTACTGCCAGGCACTGAGACGGAAATGGGCAAAAATGAGTGAACTAGCGAGAGCCGTAAAATCAACCGCGGACGCAAGGCGAATATTTAAAATGATATTAGTTTTACTAATCCTTCCGGCGGACAAAATAATTAACGGGTTTGACATATGTAAGCAGGATGCTTATAGGCCTTGTACCATATTTTCAAAATATCAATAATAAATATTGAATGAATTTCTACTCGTTATAATTTAAAAAGAAACAAAAAACGGTCATAACGCCCTCAGAGCGGTCATAAGGCCTAAAAACAAATTGGGCGTTATGACCGCCCTCAGAGCGGCCATAAGCAGTGTTGCCGAAAGTGGGCATTTATGCCCAAAAGTGGGCATAAAAAATGTAAAATTTATGAGTTGGGCGGATTTTGGGCATTTTTTTGTTTGCGGATATTGATAATTTTACATATTGCCGTTTTGCATTTTGAGTTTTTTTTTTGCTTTTTACATTTTGCCGTTTTTACATTTTGATGTTCACCAATAATTTACGTAATCCGCTAGCGGGTTATTAATTTAATTATTAATTAGCGGGTTATTAATTTAATTATTAATTATTTATTATTAATTTATTAATCAATGCCTTTTTAATGAAATTGCTTAAAATCAGAAGAAAATTTTTTTTAAGCTGGAATATAAATACGGCAAATGTGAACTTTCCGACAGTATATATAGGTATGATATAAACAGAAAATAACATTTTACTTGATTGATCATTCTTTCCGCAAGATGTGCAGGTGGAACGCCTTGTACTTCATAAAAGCAGGAAATAAAAAATAATTGTAAACTATCCCATTGTTTAATAATTCTTAATATTACTCCCTCCAGTGAAATATTTTCATATACATAATATTTTCTGAGGTTTCACTGAGCAGGAATCCCGTAATTCTTTTTGTTCATTTATGCGTTTAGGCGAATATGTGAGAAAAAGCTATAAATGTTGAAAAGTATTTCAATACTTTTTGGTAAATGTTTGCAAGCGTAACTTGAACACAGGTGTAATGACTGACATGTGCACTTCATATCAAATAAATCTACGTCATTGCATAGCAAAGCTTTAAGTCCGCCAATATCGCCAGCCATAACATTCGCACTATCTGTTGCCAAACCAATCAAATTTGTTACGCGAATATTGCAAGAAGAAAAACGTCTTTAATTAAACTATAAATGGAAACTGCATCTGCTTTAGTGATCTCCAATTAGGCCAGGAACTTATTTTGAATGCAAAAAATAGAGCCATAAAAACAAATAGCAATACTGAAAAATTACTGATTTGCCTTTTTTAATGTAATTAATAAATACAATGACTTCCTTAACCAAAGCTAACTTTAACTAATTTTATAAAAAACAAAAAAAAGACTGAATTTTTGATTTTTTTAATGTATTTAATACATATAATGAATTGCTTAATATTTATTTGAATTGTTTTTTAATTTAAAAGCTTTAACTAATTTTAAAAGCTTTAACTAATTTTATAAAAAAAAAGACTGCTTTTTGTTTAAATGTATGTAATGTAATTTGTTTTTTTAATTTTATGTTATTTATATACAAATTTAAAAAAAAATACAAATTTTTATAATAAGTACAAATTTTAAAAAAAAAATACAAATTTTTATAATAAGTACAAATTTTAAAAAAAAATACAAATTTTTAAAACAAAGAAAATTTTTTTAAAAAAATACAAATTTATAAAAAAAAAGTTTTTTATTTTTCCAACATCTTCATGCTGCAAAAGAGTATACTTTTCAGCATTTGGAAAAGTGAGGAGTAAAAAGGAAAAAAAAGGTCCTCACTTTTAATATATAACGTCAGGGTATACTTTTTCAACTCTTGAATTTTTGGGCACAAATTGTTGATTTTGGGCAGTTTTTAGTGGAAATTTTGGGCGGAAAAAAAATTTTCAAACGGCAACACTGGCCATAAGGCCCAAAAAAATTTTGGGCGTTATGACCGGTCGCCGGTAGGCATCAGGTTTATGAAGAATTTCCATAGGAATCTCCTTTTGGTTTTAATGATATTTGTTACACATGTACTACTGGACTGTTCAATCTTTTCGGACATATTTCGTTCATCAATATTCGACCACGTTCCAGGGTTCGAAAAGTAATCGGTGTGCAGGGAAAGTATGCAAAGTTTATGGTACTTTAGATTTCGAATACGGAAACTTATTTTTATAAATCTGAAGTCTACTGAACGGGTAAAATCTCTACTTTAGAAGGACGTACTTCAACACTTTAAAATGTTTACTTGATTTTCAAAAATATAAAAAACACAAATTTCAGTTCAACTTGTAGTGTTAGTTCCATCGGAGCGAATAATTGTCTGAATTTTTCAGATTTCTGAAGTGTTTCGATAGATACTGTGATACTTGTTTATACTAAAATTTCTGAAATATTGGTGTTTCCGTAATCATTTTATATTTTGGAACAAAAATTGTGATTAGCGCTGTAGTTAATGTGTAGAAGCCGGTTACATATCCATTCCACCAAGATTGCAACATTAGGCACCTTTGTGCAAATTCCGTGAGACAAAGAGAGCAAATACAAAAAACTGCTGAAACAAGTGAACTACAGAAACAAATTAGCGGAACAATGTAAACTAGTTCATCTAGTTCACAAGAGTGAATCGTTCAATTGAACTAGTTCGTTCGTGAACTGCACAACTCTATTTTTTTATTCGGTTACCGGGAAATACTTGGTCGAAATGTAGCCGAAAACCGAATTATGGCCGAACGTCGATTTTTGGCCGATGCCGAATCCGAGTACTCGGACGGACTCTAGAACCGGAATTCTTTAACTTTAACAATAAAAGTTGGTAGTTAAATTGATAAAATTCGTAAATTTTGTATTGAATTTTGAATTATGAATTTTGATAATTAACTACCGATTTTTATCGTTAAAAGGTTACAGAATTCCGGTGTAGGTCTGAGAGATTAATAAGTCAACTGTTTTACCGTAAGTTATATTTATTACAGGACTGAATTCCAAAAATGAAATTGGAAATAATAAATAATTGTCGTATATACTCGTACATATGTAGGTATATTATTGTTCTCAGTGGATTTTAGGACTGAATTATTGGTTGCAAATCCTGACAGGGTATGTTCGAGACGTCGAAATACTCTTATGTACATATGTATGCATTTTGAACGAGTCAACGTAATAACTTATAAAACTAAGTACATTTTGTGAACCGATTTCATATAGATGACCTTAAATATTTGGAGTATATCAATGTGAATACCTTTTATGGTTGGCTTCAAGACGTTTAAAGTCGTAGGATATGGAAACAATGTTATGTATCTCCATTTCCATCATCATGCAGTATAATTGTTTGTATGTTTTTATGACATACATCCATACATACATAACCAGTTATTTACATAATAAACTTTGCCCTACCACAAAATAAAATCAGAAACAAAATAAATTAAAAATAATTACCTACATGTTATGTACGAATAGTACTCAATACCTACATACATACATACATAAGTTTACATCTTACTTAAGTTTGTAAGAGTATATATGTACATATGTACATATATACATACTTAGATACGACACTGCAATAACTTCTATAAACATTTGTCAATTGGCAAACCAACTAAATACACATGGATATTTTTAATACTTTAAAGGCGAACGTTCGAGCATATCCATTGGATCGACCTTCGATTGAAATGGAAAACAATGCCAAACAAATGAATACGGCTTTCTTTCTTGGCCAAACAACAACAAATTGTCTTTGTGGAGTAACACGTTTAAATACATTGGCCAACACAAAAATGAATCACTCATATTTAGTTTAAGCCTAAGCACTCGAAGCGAGCCAAGGGGTGTGTATCAATTTGGTATTTCACCAGAAATAAATAGTCCCCATATATATTATCATGCAGACTTTTGTTGGAGAGGACCAAAATAAACAACTTGTAATTATATCTGGTATTAAGTTCAACGATGTGACAAACAGTTTTCAAACGTGTTACGTTTTTAAAAATTCCATTCGATTGAAAGACGTGGTGAATATAAATTTAGCAGTTAATTAATTTTTTGTATACTGGTCCTAAATTTAAATGTAACTTTGCGAGGTCACTTACTTTTTCAATATGTTACATTTACATTTTTAATTATTTTTATTTTAATTATTTACATCGATTTTCGAAAATTCCTATTTAGTTCTAATGGCTCAATTTTCAGGATGGCAACCCTTAAATTTCGTACAATATTAAAGTTAATATAACATTAACTGCTCAACAGAAATTCACCATCTCGTTAACCACCTATTGGGAAATAACTTTTTGACATTCGCAATATCTTTATATTCCTGATGTCCTTGAGTGTATTTCATGATTTAGAGTGACACAATGATATTTTGATTGTTGAACGTCATGATTTGTTGAACGTCATTGTGTGACGTTACTTTTGATCTCATAAATTGGTAAATGACAGGAGTTGAGTGTTCGAATTAGCGAATAATTTGAAGGAAATATGTACATAAATAGAGAATAACGTTGTGTAAAACAAGTCTTTTCTTCTCTTGTATACAGGGTCATTTGCACCGAATCCTTGTTTGGTTTAAGGATAGTTTGTTTTTTAATTTTGACCAACACCCAGGGGATGCCCACTATAAATACAGTGTACGAGTATTGTATTAGACTGAGGAAGTAGGGATAAAAGTAAGAGCTAAGAGCGAATAGTATTTGTTGATACTTGTCTTAAACTTGTTGACATCATAGGTAATAGAGAATACACTCGCCACAAGCTTATTCCACATACGGACTGTTCTGCTGCAAAACGAATTACCTCTGTAGTGCGTAGTTCGATGTATTTGCCAAGTGACAACAAATGGATGTGAATCATTGGACAACCTTGTCGCACGGTTAAAAATCCTAACCTCCGATATGAGGTTATGTATCACAGAAAAACACTTCCCATGGAAATATCAATAGGACAACGACACACAGCTCTCATTTCGACGATATTCCATGATGATAACAGAGTTGACTACCCCAATAACACCTATTAGCATCATTAAACTCCTTTGTACACGGTCCAGTCCAGAAGCTCCTAGGTAGTCCTACTACCTACTAAATATCAGAGTTATATTCCATACTCGGATATTGAGAAGGTCAGATGGCGTGATTCAATCTCCTACACCGCTTCAAAAAGTCCAAACACTTGAATGCTTCTTTCGACACAGAAAAAACATGATTATTCCATCGGTTATCAGACTGTACTTTCCATAGAGTAATTCTTTAAATAGAGAACATTTGTCTCATCTGACTTTTCCTTTCACAGTCTTCGTGCTGAGGTCGTTGTGATAGGGGCTGGTCAACGTACACCAGGTGCAGTTACAAGAACTGATGACTTAAATTTGTCATGTCGTTTTGGTTGAGAACCGTGAAATGTAAACGTATTTTTGGTTTTTTGTTATCTTTTATTGTTAGTATACATTTTTGTTGCATTTAATACAATAATTTTGACACCCAAACCGAAATTCCGTGGTTGTTTTCTTTTTGGTTGGTTTGTACCATTGCCTCTACCTGGTATTATTATAGCAATTCTTTCCAACAAATATATGCATAACTTATTTTTATAAAAATTTATATTTTAAGAAAAAAAGATTTTAACTTCAAAATTGTTATTAAAAAAATCCAATGAGTGTTCGAACTCACGGGCGATGTGTTAACACCTTTTTGCTACACGGTACCTGTTCGATTTCTATGAACACATTCGTAAATGTTACATTGGAAAATAAAAAACAGCGTTCAATCATATGAAGACGTTACAGTTAAATAATATTAATACTTAAAATTATTTAAAGACCCAGTGCAAGCACATGTGTCATTATATTCTTGCTCAATACTTTTTTTTTATTCCCACAAAAGTCAAAGAATGCAAAGCAACAGACACTTGTACATACATACATACATTGTTATATTCGTACGATATAACCGAAGATCAACATAAAATACTTTTTTAATATTACTCCAAATTAAAACACTTCAATCTCGGTTCGCCGATATCGGATCGCCTTAATTTTTGGCCTAAACTCTTCGTCGAAACCCGCACTAGCTTTTTAATCCAAAAATTAATAAAATCGGCTATGAATTTCCGGAGAAAATCGCGTGGGAAAATTATATGAAAATCGTCCAATAATCACTTTCAATACAGACTGCCAAGCAACGAACAAACAAACGATGATAAGACAAAACCGAAGATCAACAAAACACTTTTTTAATATTACTCCAAATTAATACTCCAAATTAAAACACTTAAATCTCGGCTCGCCGATATCGGATCGCCTTAATTTTTGGCCTAAACTCTTCGTCGAAACCCGCACTAGCTTTTTAATCCAAAAATTAATAAAATCGGCTATGAATTTCCGGAGAAAATCGCGTGGGAAAATTATATGAAAATCGCCCAATAATCACTTTCAATACCGACTGCCAAGCAACGAACAAACAAACGATGATTTACTCTTACAAACCTAACACTTGCGTATGTATTAAATTTATAGTTTACTGCCCTAGAGGCGCGCGTATAGATGTTAACACATCAACAAATATGTAAAGTAATTTTATAGCTACACCAGATAAACCTTTCACAATTGGCATCAATCAATCCATTTCGTTATAACTACATCCATTTGTCTTCTGTAAAACTAGTACCTCCTAGTACCTGGTACACCCCGCGAAATAAATATAAAGGCAACACCATTTTTGATGTGTTAACATCTATACGCGCGCCTCTAGGGCAGTAAACTATAAATTTAATACATACGCAAGTGTTAGGTTTGTAAGAGTAAATCATCGTTTCTTTGTTCGTTGCTTGGCAGTCGGTATTGAAAGTGATTATTGGGCGATTTTCATATAATTTTCCCACGCGATTTTCTCCGGAAATTCATAGCCGATTTTATTCATTTTTGGACTAAAAAGCTAGTGCTGGTTTCGACGAAGAGTTTGGGCCAAAAATTAAGGCGATCCGATATCGGCGAGCCGAGATTTAAGTGTTTTAATTTGGAGTATTAATTTGGAGTAATATTAAAAAAGTGTTTTATGTTGATCTTCGGTTTTGTCTTATCATCGTTTGTTTGTTCGTTGCTTGGCAGTCGGTATTGAAAGTGATTATTGGGCGATTTTCATATAATTTTCCCACCCGATTTTCTCCGGAAATTCATAGCCGATTTTATTAGTTTTTGGATTAAAAAGCTAGTGCGGGTTTCGACGAAGAGTTTAGGCCAAAAATTAAGGCGATCCGATATCGGCGAGCCGAGATTTAAGTGTTTTAATTTGGAGTATTAATTTGGAGTAATATTAAAAAAGTATTTTATGTTGATCTTCGGTTATATCGTACGAATATAACAATGTATGTATGTACAAGTGTCTGTTGCTTTGCATTCTTTGACTTTTGTGGGAATAAAACAAAAAGTATTGAGCAAGAAAATAATGACACATGTGCTTGCACTGGGTCTTTAAATAATTTTAAGTATTAATATTATTTAACTGTAACGCCATCATATGATTGAACGCTGTTTTTTATTTTCCAATGTAACATTTACGAATGTGTTCATAGAAATCGAACAGGTACCGTGTAGCAAAAAGGTGTTAACACATCGCCCGTGAGTTCGAACACTCATTGGATTTTTTGTTTTTTCTAAATGTTATAAGGTATTTTCAAGTTTTAATTTTATATTGTATTAGTCCTTTCAAAATTCTTCTTCAAGGTGAATCAACAGAAATAAACTAATTACTAGTGCGAAATATTTATGAAGGCAAAAGGTTTATTTATCTATTCTAAAAAAGTTTCGTAAGACATTTGAACTCCATTACCGCTGATAACTTCTACTAAGCATCTTCCCATTGAGTTTATCAACGAATGAATATTCTCAGGATCAAGTATCTTCGATTTTCTGGTATTGCTACTCTTCGACCCTTGACATTCTTCAACTGGCGTTCTGGGTGGTAAACTTGGGTAGGTAAAATAGACCAGAGGTTCTCGATCGGATAGAGATCAGAACTAAGTGCATGCCAGCCAAGAGTTTGTATTATTTCTGGACTCCAGAAACTTTGGAGTTTCCTTAGACCGATGTAATGTTTCGTTGTCCTGCTGGATGATCAATTCTGGGACACAATTTTCTTCTCCAGAATTAACTAAGACGACATCCAATAGTAAAATATAATATTCGGAGTCCATTTTTGTGGAAACGAAACATATTGGAGTGGTTCCTCTATAACTCATACCTGCCCAACCCACAAGGGAGCCACAGCCAAAATTTCGCCGCTGACGCATAATGTTGGAAAAATCTCTGGAACGCCAATATTTGTCCGAGCCATTAGGTCCATCCAAATTAAATCTTTTCCATCGGAAAATATCGCCCCTCATCCAAAAATATGTAAATTTCAGCGAATTTAAATCTGGCTAATTCGTGTCTTGGCATAAGACCAAGTTTTGCATACTTTTTCCCACATGACAGTATCAAGTCGCGTTTCATTATTTGTTGAACACGACGCAACCCTACTCCCAAGCTCAATTCAGCAATAATTTCCCTATCGTCGTAGTTTTCTTTAATAGCAACCCTTTTGATCTCTCTTTTGGCGCTGCCACTGATCAGTGGTGTCCTTCCTGGTCGTTTTGTGTTTCCATATTGGCCACCCTATTTTATAAAATTGTCAAAGACACAGCTAGATCTTTTCAATCGCCTCGAAATTTCCCGATTGGATAGCCCTTCATCGTGATAATCTTAAATTTGTCCCTTTTCTTCTTTATTTAGGTACTTTTCTCCAGGTATTCTTTATAAATTAATATTTTTTGATTTGACCTACGTTAATTTTAAAACAATAAAATAACAACCAAAGAAAATTCACTTCTGTTTAAATTCCTACTTACTACTGTTCGAATTCGGGTTCTTTTCCATGTTGCCTTTATATATATTTCGCACCAGAAATAGAAAAAAGACGTCACTTTTCATTTAACTTGTGCAAGAGATCGAATGGTTATATTCTCTGACATAATATACCTAATGCCACATATATGCATTAAAATTCTACACTAAAAACCCAGTGCATTGAGAGTATCGAGAAAAAATATATTGCCTTTATAATTATTTCGCTGGGTGTATATGGTAAATCCGCGTATAGTGTACACTTAGTCTGGTGCATCTGCAGATTTCTTTTACATATTGGATATCAACCGATTCCAGGTGACATGGTGTTGATTTCATTTTTGTCTCCTCCCCTTTAAACAGAATTGAAATTGTCTCTTCATTGATTACCAGAAATATGCGTATTACAAACAAGTGCATGTTTTAACTTAAATTTAAAATCTACTTGTTCGTTAAAATAACAGTACCACATTACGCAAAAAAAATTCTCTGGAAACTCCGCATGGAGTCCTAAAGGAGGCACAGCTTCTCTTTAATATTAATTTATTATGTACGTCGAGCCACAGAATGTAAACCAGTAGTGATCTTGTATTGACAATAAGTTTCTTTCATTGACAAAATTGGGTATTGATTTGACAACATTGTGGTTTGATTTGACAACGCTTTGTTTTTTTAAATAATTTCGTGGTGGAATTCACAACATTTTGAGTTCGTCTAGATTCGACTTCAAATTTGCAGCATATTGTTTTTTTTCCAGATGTTTGTGATTGAATTGACAACACTTTGACATTGAGAGTAGTAAACAAACTGTCAACTTAATTATCTACAACCGTTGTCGATTTTTTAACATCGTCTTTCGCTCTATGTACAGCCACAGACCAGAAAAAATAACCGAATTTAGAGGTTCTCACAATCGAATTACATCCGAATTAGAGGTTGTCACAACCAATTGGAGGTTGCTCCAACCGAAGTTCAGTTGCGGGGACTAAATTCAGTTGTGACAACCTCAATTCGGTTGTGGCCACTGAAATTCGTTGACATCAGCTGAATTTATAGTTGCTACAACTTCTTCTCAAACAATTAGTTATGTGATGAGTATGACAAAAAAAAAACGCCATCATCCTGTGGCATTTGAAGCTATTTGCGCAATTTGTTGTTACACCTAATACTTCATGAATATTTTATTTCTATTTTAAAATTTGTTATATTACTGACATCATATCGTAATGTACACAGTATGAAGTTTTATGAAGGATAAACTCACCATGTAGTAAAAGTTTTTTATAAACATTTTGCTGTAGAGTTCTCCTCGATGCTGCTTCAGCTGGCAGAATTAGACGTTTGTTGTACGTGCAAAGTTCACCTTTATTAATTCATGTTCCACGGTGAATTATTGCATTCGACAAGTTTTAAATGTTGGCGTTCACTGGACATTTCTTTTGTTTTACTGCATCTAACACAGAATCACTTATATCGTAGTACCTGTGTTAATGCATAAGCAACAAGGTGCGGAAGATTCCTATCTATCGGGGGCCTTCGTAAAATATGGGACACCAGCACCAGTGTGCAGTGGGGGTTAATATTTACAAATCGATTCCGAAATATTATACTTAGGGATGTTTTGTTCCATAGCAATTGAAGTAGTCAGTACGGAGCGAAAACCGGCGTTCTCATTGCCCACTGAAGGAAGTTTATAGAGGTCTTTCTCTTTTTACATAAAACAGCATCATATTTCTTAAATTGTAAATTGAAAGAGGCAATGATCATTCCAAACTTGTTGTTTTAAGAAATCCATATTAGAGTTATTGAGTAGAGAATACTCTAAAGAGACAATTTTGAATTGACGCTTAATGAAATACTGTTAAATAATAAAGGATCAAATTTCATAACTGACTATCCGATTTTACATTTGGGTTACTATGTAAATCTATCCAATGTAGTCTATTTCTCAAATGCTTCTTTTTTAAGGCCTTCATTTTGCCGCTGGTCATGTGTTAACTGTTTGCGTGAGTCCGTGTACATCTACGTGTTGTATGTGCCACATGCAAAATACTATGGAATTATGGGAAGCAACGACATGCAATCCACAATGTTGTTTTCTGGTAGTTCGTGAATGCTTTTCCTATTAAAATGTTAACTTAAAAAAGGGCTTTCAAAGGAAATGGTGCACTTTGCCTCATGTATGTATGTAGTAAGTGCATGCATGTATGCGCATGCATACTTTGACACAGTTCTATTTATAAATATGAGGGTGTAGATATCTGCATAGCATATATGGGTACGTTTAGCATCGATTAAAAGTCAATTGCATTGATTCTAGAATGCATGTTATGTATGTATATTTAGGTGGCTGCTTTTGTATGCAACAACTAACCGAAGTCGATGTTCCCAATTAAGTTTGGTACCAAAGTGTATTTATTATGTGGAAGCATTAGCACAACTGCTTTCAGTGTTTTCATGCCGTTTTACCCATTGGTTAAGGAATACACAGAGATATTTATTCGCTCATCTGTCGTTTCATTTCACACTATTCGTGGTTAGGTATGTGCCAAGGAAACATGTTCGACCATAGAGCAATAAATAAGAGTCACTATCCCTCTCTTTACGCTCTCTAGACGACGACGACGAAGTTACTGTTGTATGTCACTCTTTGGTTGGACATAAAAGAGACAGAAATAAAAGGGAATGCGTATAACACTTAACATAATGTAGGTGTCATTAGTATCAATGAAATAATAGTGTTTTTTTGTTGAAACCTTGAAAATTTTGATTTTTTCAGATGGATTTTCCTACAAAATGGAGTTCGAAAACAAAAAAATTGATCGTAATAAAAGTTGTTGGAAATTATCATAACTTTCATAATCTTCAAAAAAAATCGAAGAAAATTCAGAATTTATTAGTTAAATGTTAATTTTAGGCTATTTTTCGACAAAAAATTCCTAATATCTCTACTAAAAATAAAAAAATATTGGTATCAATACAGATTCTGAAAGGTGAAAATACCTTTCAAACAAGCCCACATTGAGAAATCTACTATAATTCTATCCGATTTTATCACGAATTTAATTAAATTATTCTATGTGTACATATATGGAAAAATATCTATTTTGAAATTTTGGGGGCTCCAAATCCGACTTAGAGCTATGGTCTCTTGAGCAAAATTTCTCAAAATCACCTATAGATTATGTTTTTGCTATACGCTTCATCAAAAAAAAATTAACCCGCCCTATTGTATACATTTGGTATATATACATGATGGTATACATTTGTGTTGTATTTAACACAACTATTTCCACACTCAAAAAAATATGTTTGTAAACACAGCAGAAACGTCTGCTGAAAAGGGGAAAGCAGACAAATTTGCTTTTACAGCAAACATTGGTTTGTTGTTTCAGCAAACAGTATGTCAGTCATTTTAACAACCCTGCAAAAAGTTAGTTGTCATTGCAGTTCATTTGTTGTAATAACCATACATTGTTTGCTATTAATAGCAAACTTAATTTTTTGAGTGCACACAAACACGAAACGCAATTGTTGTCGAATTGTTGGATGCATTGTACTAATGCCTCTATCTAACCCATGCAATTCAACATCCAACGTCCACTTGCGACCACACCTATGACGTTAAATTTATTGGCAGAATAAGTATATCTATGTACAAACATATGTCGTACTCTATGGTTTAACTCTGCAACTGTCAAATTCATATTTATTTTGTTAATGCTAATGCACTGTTGGGTTCGTTTCAGAAATTTTACCCCTTTAAAAATAATATCCAAAAATGAGGGTTTCTATGAAATAAAACGCACTAAGTTGACAATCAGATTCTTGCCGTTGTAAACTAAAGAGGCAAGTGTAAATTTGTATAAAATCTAAAATAAATTTCACATTTTTCACCCGATTGTCGTTTTGAAGGACCTTTTTAATCTATTAAGTACTGTACGATTTGTACTAAGTTGTTGGTCCGAAATGGGTCGAAAAGGGGAGGTCGAAATTAAAAGGATGCAGCCAGCCATTTGTATCGGAAATTGCAACATCTTGATTTCCAATTGACCAAAATAGTTTCAATAAATATCCCTGAAGATATTGGAAACTACCCAACGAAACGTCGGAGAAGAGTAACGCAGTAGAGCCTAAGTAAGGATAACTTGATAATCCCAAAATACACAAATCCAATAACACAAGGGCGCTTTGATAGAGCTCCGTGATTTTATGGACTTCCCTCGTGGTTAACCCTTGGACGACCACAGGAACGTATTTTTACGCACAGGTTTTAGCACCTATAATGTTCAGGTAGGGGATAGAGCAAATTTTTTTTTAGCATTAGATTTGATTTATTTTCCATATTCTTTTACATATTTAGATTTACGATTTTAATTTATATACTTAAGTATACATATAAGATTTTCTAGCGTCCTTGGACCGATCTAGATTTACTAATTTCATATATTAAAATTCAAATAAGCCGTAAGGCCAGCCCATTTTCTACATTTCAAATTACTTTTCTCATTAATTAAATTTGTAATTGATTTATATAAGAGGTTTGAGACAAGAATAGTGTAGTAGTCGGTAACTTTCTAACTAACTCAACTTGCACCTTACAATCCCTCAAAGTGGGTCAAAAATTGGTCTTAATACAAGCGGATTCAACGGACCGAAAAAAGTACTTAACCTTCTCTAAAATTTAAGGTCGAATTTCAAACTGTGCAAATAAGCCGAACACATATTTCGCAAATATGTTGCATTTGGACTGAAATTAACTATTACTATTATAGCGTACTATATACATATATAAAAATAGACGACCCACTCTTTTAGCTTAGTGTTTTATATTCACGAAAACAAATATAAAAATAAAATGGACTGGGCCAAAAATTTATGGTCGTCAAAGGGTTAATTACAAATCATCACTGCTCCTGTCAAACTACCATTTGTTAATAGCCGACTGTAAAATTTTCAGCAAGCTGCGTCATTTGGTTTGCATTTGACAGCTATTGAAAGCAGACAACCTCGTCAATTTCGACCAAAAATGAAAAAAGGTGATTTCGTGTCGTGCATTATTTTTTTTTCGTAAAAGAGCCATCACAGAAACGAAGGAAAGGATTAATAAATACTATAGGGACTCTAGCCGTAGCAGCACAAGTGACGCCGCGTCAGAAATCGTCGACAAAATCCATTGAATGATATTGGACGATCGAAGAATGTATGTAAGTGCATGAGGTGGGTGAGACTGTAGGCATCTCAACTGAGCAGGTACATCACATTTTACATAAATATTTGGACATGAAAAACATATCCGAACGCTGGGTGTCACGATTACTTACTCTTCTTCTGCTCAGCGTCTACCAAAGAAGGCCAAGGTGGGTCCGTCTGCCAACAAGGTCATAGCGAAAGATGTCATTCACATCGGTTACCTTGAAAAGGGTAAAATGATCGCCGACGAAATATTATTAACAGCTGTTGGGCAGATTCGCCATTGATTTGGAGTAAAATCGATGCATTTGCCAAAGAAAAGTGTTCTCTCAATACGACAAAGCACCGGCTCATATATTGAAAAAATCCATAAATTGGGCTACGAATTGATACATCATCCACCATATTCTCCGGACTTGTCTCAAGTAAGTATTTTCTATTTCAAAACCTGAAAAAATGGCTCGGTAAGAGATTTGGGTCGAATGAAGACGTTATAAGAGAACCCATTATTTGAAAGGAATACAAAAATGGGGAAAACGAATAATGGGGAAACGAAATAAAAAATTACCCTCGCTAAAAGATGGTTCCTGCAGTATTTTTCAGCGTATCCGTTATCATTCTTTTTCATTTAGTTTATTTTTACAGTCCTAAATGGGTTAAAAATATATAAAATGACAATTAGAAGCCCTTAAAAACAGCAGTCAGAACAATGATTTCCGAATTACTTCAGAAAATTGTAATTTGTTGGCTACAATAGCAACCAAGTACCTATTACACTGGGCGGTAGCAATTGTTTGGCACAGCTTGATAAGGATCTAACAGGATTTAAGTGTCAAGATTTTATGTTCTCAAAATCAGTTGATCAAAGCTCACGAACGGCCTTTGGTAAATCCAAAATATTTTGGGATATAAATATAGGATAGGGGAGAGAGCTTCTCACAATCACTGAGCTGTGCGCTTTCCAGTTTTCACTGACTGATAAAACGAACCAAACTTTAATTTCAATATCCACAACATTTATTTCGAAGCCACCTTAATAAACTCGTGTGTAAATCGAATGTTATTCTACCACATCAAATTTGAAAAAGCGACAAAAATGAAGGTGAATTATCGTTTTCTCAGTTTTTCAAAATACAGCCCTAATCGCATAATTTTTGAAGCAAATCAAAACATCACATATTTATGCATATCGTTCACATCATGTTTAAACTATACGATTCACTCCGCGCAAACGAAAATTTTGGCATATCTAACGATTTATCTAATAGTGTAACTTTGGCTTAAGTATATACTCGTATGTAGGTGTACACTGATGCAGTCTTTTTAAAAACACCCAAAGGAAATAGCACAAATCTCAAATGTGACCGCAATCGATATTAAAGCGTCACTTAATTGTATTTAGCCAACCCAGGTAAGTGGAGTTTGTCGCCTTTGGCATTTAGGCATAAGTAGAACTAGAACGGT
Organism: Phaonia tiefii; assembly: GCA_963931995.1. Taxonomy (NCBI): domain Eukaryota; kingdom Metazoa; phylum Arthropoda; class Insecta; order Diptera; family Muscidae; genus Phaonia; species Phaonia tiefii. The sequence continues at coordinate 214,330,201 of OZ008371.1, forward strand.
GTAGAGCATTGGGTAGTTGCACAAACAATTAGTGGCATTTCGAAGGAGAATTATTGTAGGCAAAAAAAGTGTTATACCTTGATGTTCCAACCCTAATACATATGACTTAATCATGGTACCGAATGATTTAAAGCCAAATTAAAGCCAAAAAAAAGTGTTATACCTTGATGTTCCAACCCTAATACATATGACTTAATCATGGTACCGAATGATTTAAAGCCAAATTAAATTATCCAAATATGTGTGTGTTCTTCCACGTTGTATGGCCTACAATTTGTTATTAATCATATATTTAGTAATTGTTAGAATTTTTGATAAGCAATGGTATGGTCACTGATAAGGTTGCATGCATATATCTATAACTTGAAGTGGGTACTCCCGCACGAACACATCGTAAAATATTTGCGCGCTCAGCAGTTTATCAACGAAACTACTGGACATGGAATTAGTTCAGTTCTGATGAATTAATTTTTATAGCCTACAATGTGTGTCAGTCGTCACTCAAGTGACTCATTTAATTAAGTCGTTAAATCGTAGTGGAATCTTTTAAGAAAACTTGGTATGAATATTCCGAATATGGCATTTCGCTTGAGTTGACATAGACATTCACATTCCTTTTTATCCCTGTAGGTTATCTCAGTAAGGCAGCGTATCCTTAACACTGTGACGCATAGCTCGCAAATAAGCCCCTGTTTCTCATTAGCTCGATTTGCCGCTTAATGTTATTCTTCAATTTATCAGCACTGAGATAATGTATTCATTTGAAACGAAAATAAATAATAATTTGAATGGGAATTAGTACAATATATGTTATGTAGTAAAGTATTTGCAACAACACACATGGTCCATGCCTGTTTAGTCAATTTTGGCCATAATAATGTTTCTTTTTCAATCGAGTATCTTGGCCAATCTTCCTAGAATAATCTATCTATATCAGTATTTATGCCTTGTGAACTCAACTAACATTAAAATAAAATTATAGTTCAATGAGATAATTATATGTAATTGGACGGCAGGTTGATTAGATATTGGATCTTTAATTAATCGGACTGGTGCACTGTTGATCAGTTTTTTAAGCATTTAAGTGAAAAGGCTACATACATTACAATTTGAAGTCATTCAATAAATTGGATAAGAAACAATTGATTGTGATCAATTAATCGAAAGTAATTTGTTGTATTTTGTTTTTAATTTTTCGTCCAAAAAAATCAATTAAAATTTTGCCTGTACGTTAATGGGTTAATCATATACAACTTTGGTGAATAATTCAAATGGTTATACACACACACAAGAAAGTTTTGCTACTGACAATAGACACTGTTTGCTGCAAATCAACATACAATTAGTCTGCTATTAGAGTAAATATATTGTTAGGAGAAATTTAGAAGAAAATGCTAAACACACAGAGAGCCGATGGTTATCTGGAGATGGAAAGAAAAGGTTTTCTTGTCTGTTTTACTAGCGATATTTTTCGAACACTTGCATACTATTTGGAAATCCTCAATTGAACTGAATTTCCATTTGCATTTAATTTGATGAATTTTTCAATAGCATCATTCCAAACAACCCATGATGAAGATCTGTAGCTAGATACAGGGATAAAAAAAATAGGAATGCATTTGAAAAACTCTTTTCTGAAAACTATATGTCTAATAATAGATATATAGAATGGCCTTGAGCTTGAATAATAAAACAAAAGCGTACCAATAAAAAGGCCGAATAAATACACATCATCCCTAATGAGTATATGCGCTCAAAAATTATGGTCAGTATGCGCGATCCTTGTGCGTGAGAACGTGGGTTCGTTTGCTGCTCTGACCACCTTACATTTCTTTCGACGACTTTCTGTGTCCAATTTGGTGCTGGTAAAGGTTACTCTGAGAAATTGGACAACACATCAACCTTTTCAACTATGCATTATATTCATGGAAGGCTAGCGATGCAAAAAAGTTATGATGGTATAAAAACCAAAATTTTTCAAAAACGATATTTTTTAAAATATTTAGTACAACCAAACTATATTCGGTATAAACAAAACTTGGCCGTCATATGAAAGCCAAGAAAGAAACTCTAAAAAAGGAATATCTTTAATACGAAAATAATTAAAAAATTTATCCGATTTTTAATCTTTATATGTCCGTATAATCCTTGACTTCTTACTCCTGACTCGCCGGTTTTTTCACAGAATTTTGAATTATTGAATTTTGGCCGACGGAACTCGCTTAGTGACGGCTACACAATCGAGTACATAGCCATGAAAAATCTTCTCAAAACCCCGTTCGGAGCCGGTGTAAAACTGTAGGTCCCAATATGTGAGTGAAAAATTAGAAAGCGCATAAGAAGCTCTCCCCAATCACTTCATGTTATGTAATGGGAATCGGTTTTTTATATATAATCTCAGGAGTTAGCAGCCGGTATAACTTCCAGTAATCGATTCTCTAGTCCTTTTTGAATATTTTCCCAAAATAATTTTTTTTTCTTACTTCGGAAAAGCTTAAAATCTTGTCGCTTCTGTTCACCCCAGGTGAGGTGAGGGGTCTTTCTTGACCACTCCACAACTTTCAAGATATATTCCCCGGAACCGTGCACTCACCAATTTTGATAAGCCTTGTTGATATTTCCATACTAATGGAATATTTTCCTCAGTATATGGTAGTACAACAATGTCCAACAAATCCTTGTCCACAAATCTATCCACTGGGGTTTCAATAAGAACTATACCATAACAATTCCTAATCCAATGTTTTACAGTTTTGATATATCTAATATGGTATTCCTTATCTTTCGGTCTATTTATATTTCATTCTGCAAAATTACCAAACAAATGTATCTAAGCTTCGTGGTTCCAAAGCATATTTCGCAACCTTTTTAATTTTATGTTCCGATACAGGTTTTATGAGCGAAAGCAAAGTTGCTGATGAAGATGAGTTAAAGATGAAAATATTCTTCCAATGAACTTGCCTGAGCAAAACAATTTTCCCAAATAGCTAAAATATATTATATTATATTCTGAAATAGCTAAAATTGTAAAAGCAGACCGCTTGCTGTTTTAAGCCCCGTATTTATGCCCCTATTACGGATTACAATTCGACTCAGTTGAGTTGAAATTTCAGTTGAAATTTTACAATTTGGTATTATCGATAACAACTTAACCTGTCAAAAAATTGTAAGTTGAAGTTAATCGTCTTACAACTTTTTTGTGGTACTACCGATTACAACCCTGTGCTGGTGCGGTTTACAAAAACACCAAAAAATTACAACTCATCAATAGCAGTTGTAAATCAATTATTAGCGAAAAATGGAAAGCGGGTAAGTACAAATTTTTGATTTTCTCTTAATATAATTTATTAATCAGCGATTTAGAACAATTTTAGAAAAAATAGAGTTACAACAAAAGAACAATTTGAAAAACTTGTTGAACTTGTTGAACTTATGGAGAAGCATCCCGAAACTGGACGAGGCAATCCTCAATTCGGATGCAGCAAAAATAAAAGCAAGGAATTGTGGGAGGATTTTGCCATACAACTAAACAGTTTAGGACCGCCATCAAGAACTGCGCACGAGTGGGGACGAGTAATAATTTATTTTCCCCTTTAACTTACAATCATAAAGTTTAAACTGTAGTAGCCCTTTCTGTTGAGATAAAGATGTTGCATCTCTTTTTTTGGTGAAATGATGCGAACGTGAGTCCCATTGATACATCCCAATATTCCCGGGAACCCACTTTTTGAATAAAATTCGATCATTGAAGCGTTTTGCTCCTCTTCACTCATTTGGGTTTTAATCCATTTTCCACAAATACGCTGCTCGAGGATATTTAAAACCTCTTTTATTACTACAGATACGGTAGGTTGTGCCAGTCCCACATTAAAATCGTTTCCACTGCACTTCTCATGACTGCCGTCAGCGAGGAACCTGAGAGTTGCGCATAACTTTAAAATAGGAGGTATAGCCGTACTTATGAAAATGCTCCTTCAGCTCATCTAGCAGATAGCAAAATGCTTCCTTATTTAAACGAAAGAAACTTTTAAATCTGCAAATAAAGTATTAAAAATGGATTAGAGTGATCGCGGAGACTTCTTCATATGCGCAGCACGTCAATGTTTTCATCAACACTTCATCGTTGTAAAATAAATCCAAACTAATATCCATTTCTTTATTTATTTCCAAAAAAAACACTCACAAACAAAAACTGAAAATTATTGTTTTCATTTTTTGTCACAATAGTATCAGCTGTTTAATCAGTTGTCAAATAATTACTTTTTTTTGGCTGGCAACATCAACACAATTTCAACTGGAACAAGTTGTAATTCGTAATACCAAAATGGAGTTAAGTTGTTTTAAAGTTAAGTTGTTTCAACTTCAACTCAACTCAGTTGAGTTGTAAACCGTAATAGGGGCATTAGTTCTTATGGAATGTTCATTCCCATAAGAAATACATGTATAAAAAATAACGAAAATTTCACGAACCGGAAGTTTCGCTCACTTTTCATTTGCTTGGTACTCAGCTCTTTGTGAAACCTTAGTAAGCAAAATCAATTACAGGGTTGTTACGCCAAAGTTATTTCAAACATAGAGAAATAGACAAGAGCCGCTATCCCCTCTTCACGTTCTCTTGACGACGACGAGGTAGTATGCCATTTCATCGAGTTCGAGTTGCTATTGTAATTTACATAAACATAATTTATCTGTCTTTAGTATCAATCAAACACTATTTAATCTTAGTTTGCTGCATGGTCTATAATCATTGTCTTCTTTGACCTCTCATTCATTTTTCTAATACCTTTTCGATCAGCTGTGCCATAGAAACCCTTGTTTGAAACGAAAACAATTACTTGCAAGCAAAATATTAGGATTTATTCACTACGGTGATATCAGTAGCACAGCTGATTTCATTGTTTTCATTTTGTTCGTGCCTAATATGTCAAAGTTTGTTTACATTTCTTTTTTTGTTTATATTATTAGTTTGATCACAAAGTTTCAAAGAATTCGGAATGAAGTAGATGGATTTATTTGCGAAAACAATTTGTTAAATATTAAAGGGCTTTATTGAGCACTAAATTTAGCACAGCTGCTGCTATAACCTGAATTTACACCTAATAACCTGAATTGCAAAGTATTGACATTTCGATAATTTTGACACACAGAAGTAACACCACATGCGTTAAAAATAAAATAGGTGCAAATGAGGAAATATTCATGAAATTTGTGCAAGGTAAATCAGAGATATGTGGTAACTCTCTCCAACAAAAATCTTTGTTTAGAGATAAATGACAAAATGTCTTACGTCTAACATATTTGTTTGAGTGTAATTAAACATTATACATATATGTAGGGTGGCTGAATGATATAGGGTATATTCGTTTATTTAAGCTTCCCACAAACTATACAACGCACAAGTAAATATATTTTTATGTGTCAAACTTATCAAGTTTTATCAGCATCGCTGCAAAGTAGCCAAGTACTAGGAACATTGACTATAGCTGGTGCTAGTACTTTCCAAAGCAGGGCAAAGAGGAATGGCAGGGAGTAGATATGAAAAAGATTAGACGTGGAGTTAAATCTTATTCGCTGAGTCAAAAGAAAATAATGCCTATGTGTTTTGTTTGTACCAGAAGATCAATTCAAATGGATAATACAAATAAAAAACAAAACGAAATATACAACACCGAAAGCGAAACGAAATCAAAATTCTATTCAGAATTTTACAGACAACTCCCGGTTTAGGGGACACTCGATTAAAGAAATCGTTGTATCCAATTAACAATGGAATAGTGAAAACTTGAGGAGAACTTTAACATATAAGTTAGATTTCTCTCAGATTTGATTTTCTTCAAAACATTATTCGACCTGAGTTGCATTTACAATGAAACAAACAAAAACAAAGAAAGCGGGAATAAACCCCGATTGAATCACTTTTGTCTACAATTATTTCGTTTCATTATTCTCCTTGTATTTGCTGACTGTTGTATTTTGTTTGTCATTTTGCAAACAGATGTTTCTGCATTCTCCAAAACTGATAGTGTAAATCTAAAGCAGAATGATCGTACGATTTATATCAAATGGAAGAGAGTTTCATTTCATTAGTCTCTCCGCGAATCGTTCTATTTCTACTGATAGTCTACCATGGTCTTAAGTAAAGAATTGATATGAATTTGACACGGCATTGAACGGAGGTACGATAAATTTGTTGGAATATCAATCTACTTGCTCACAAATTGCTCTGTTATTTTTCTTTTAGGCAACAGTTGAATTTTAAATTTGTATTTGGTCAATGTAAAAATTATTTGTTCCTCTTCTAAATAAAATTTCTGGTGAAGCAGACCAAACTTACAACAGAAGACATATTGGTCATTGATCGAAATTTTCTTGTTGAAATCACCTTTCATGATAAACCCCTACTCGTATTCGTACTATTTAACACGTTTAACATGCCTGGGGATCGAAATCAGCTGATGTTTGTATGAAGATTTTTTCAAAGCCTGTTAACGTGTTAAACACACTAATGGCCAATTTTTAGTTTCTTAGTTAAATTATGGTTAAACTTGAAATTGTGTTTTCAGTCAATGGTTAACAATGATTTATCCACCCAATATTGGTTGGTCAACCTATAGTTAGAACCATATGTTTTTGACAATCACATTACTGATTGTCAAAATGGGAAATGTAAGATTGTATAACATACATGTTACTGTTTTGACTATTTGTACACAAACTTTGAGCCTAGGTCGTTAAATTATAGTTATTAAATAGTTTTTACATAGTTTTTTAAACATCGTTAACAATATGACGGTTCACATTAACTCGCCACTGCAAAACAAAATGCAAAGTTAACCCCTAATTAACTCTCAATTACGATTAATTAATCCGATAGTTAACTACCCACTTAACATCTGGTCATAAGTGGACGATCAGCTTAAGCGAGTAAAGAGAAATTGCGACCCCCACGAAATACATTTTCGACAACGTTTAAGAAATGAAATTCGGCAAATGAACATTTATCTTTCTTTCTTAATTGTATTTTATTATTCAAGCTCATGACCATCTATACCTCTATAAATAGAGATATAGTTTTTTAAAACAGAAGATGTTTTGCAAATGTATCCTCATGATTCCTGGCAAACCGCAGCAGCATTTCAAACAACCGCTGATGAAAATCTGTGGCCAGATCTGAAATAGCTATACGGTTTGCCAGCAATCATGAGGATGCATTTGTAAAAAATCTTTTTTAAAAAATTATATCTCTATTTATAGAGATATAGAGATGGTCATGAGCTTGAATAATAAAAGAAAAAAGTAACAATAAAAAGGCCGAATAAATAAAAATCATCCCTGGTGAACGTAGAGCACGACGAAACAACAGGCAATAACAATTGCCTGTAAACATTGTGTTGTCTTTTAGACAACAACAAAAATCATTACTAATGGGTACCGATGGTTCTCTGGAGATGAAACGTAGTTGTTTGCAAATGTTTTTTGTGTGTTTTGCTATCAATCGAATTCTAGAATGGGTCCAACAATAAAGTAACCATAAATAAATCAATAAATCGGGAATTCACTGTATTATGTGTTTGGATGAAAATTTATCCAACGAGCAGAATTAACCGACAAGACCCCCGTATAAAATGTGTGGCAATTGCAAACGCAGGAGCAAATGCTAAACTTTATGCTGCTGCTGGACGTAGTGCCTGTAGCAACATCCAACCATTGCGTTTTCGTTAAATTTTTGCTTTAAATAAACAACAACAAACTTTAAAATGTAAACATTTAATGGGATTTTAATTAAATTAATTATTTCAATGTATTTGTCTTTGATCATATGTAGGAGTAGATTATGTGCTCTTCAGCACATTGTTGATCAAAACAAGTGTATGCACGATGAAAACACGGTCCCAGCACCATATTGCAGGAACCATGTATGTACACAGCATTGTATTCATGAATTTAAGATCTGCTGCTTTTTTGGTTCTTTGTTGTATGTCACCTATTTGTTTGCAGCAGTTTTCAACAAACAGACCCACATTTTGGTCACAAAAATATACTTACTTATCCGGTCTTGAACAACCCCGGGAGTCACGAACCTTACACAACGAAGATAACATATTTCCCCAAGCAGTTCGATACTTTGCCTTATCTCTCCAGTTGGCAATACCAAGTGTGCGCAGGGATTCGTCAACCTGTTCCCTCCAGCGGAGTCTTGGTCTTCCTATTTGTCTTCTTCCTTCGAGTTCGGTTTCGAAAAACCTTAGTGCTGGTTCGTCTTCATCCATTCTGCTGACATGGCCTAGCCAGCGCAATCGCGTTATTTTGATACGCTTAACTATGTCAATGTCGGGATATAGTTCATACAGCTCATGGTTCATGCGTCGCCGATACCCGCCGTTGTGCACTATAGGGCCAGACATTTTTCAGAGTATTTTTCTCTCGAAGAGTCCTAGAGATGTTTCGTCTGCTTGCGATAAACCCCAAGACTCTGCGCCATAAAGCAAGACAGGTTGTATGAGAGTGTGGTACAGCTGGACTTTTGTTACTCGAGAGAGGGCTTTATCTCTAAAGTGCTTGCTTAGCCCAAAATAACATCTATTCGCAAGCACAATTCTCCGCTTGATCTCAAGGCTGACGTTGTTGTTTTTGTTTACGGAAGATTCGAGATATATAAATTCGTCCACCACCTAGAAATTATAACGGTTATCAACATTCACGCATTGGTCTAATCGCATGGAGGTCCTGCTCATTGAAACCATTAATTTTGTCATTTGCTGTCAGACCCACTTTTGCTGACTCCTTCTTAATTGTCGAAAACACCGCCCAATGATATCATTAGCATACGCGAGCAGCGTGTGATTTTTGCTGCTGGTGGTTTTCTCATAATGATCTCCATTAAGATGTTAAAGAGATCGCACGATAGGGTGTCACCTTGTCTGAGGACTCGCTTAGTTTCGAAAGGTTCGGTAAGATTCTTACCAACTTTCGCTGCTGATTTTGTGTTCGTCAAGGTCATCTTGCAAAGCCGTATTGCAGCAATACCAAGTTCAGACATTGCTTCGTAGAGTTTCTCCCGTATCGGGCTCTCGAATGTCCCCTTATAATCGACAAATAGATGATAGGTGTCGATTTGTTTTTCGTGGGTCTTCTCCAGGATTTGGCATGGCGTAAAAATCTGGTCAGTTGTCGATTTTCCAAGCCTAAAGCCAAACACACACTGGTGTGGCCGTCGGTAGTGCAATGGTAATGTGAGAGCCTCTTGTATCGCATTTCTTTTCTCCCTATACAACTCAGTCGCAGCACGCGTTACAATTGACTGAAACATTGACATACGTGCACCGTTCTTTTCATCATTTGCAATGCGACACTCTTCATCGTACCATGGTTTGTTGTGAAACGGTGTTTCAAATACAGTTGTTGCGGCAGTTTTTATAGAGCCGAAAATGGGTTTCCACTGCGCATCAGGATCGTCATCGAGAGAGGGTGGGTTCTGTGCCAAAATTAGCGAGAGCTTCCTTGAGTAGGCTGTGGCTACCTCTGGTAATTGTAGCTTTCCGATGTAAAGCTTTCTCTGTATCTGGTTCCGTACGATTTTTGCTCTACTTTATCTTATGCGAACCTTAGCTGCTACCAGGTAGTGTCCAGAATCGAAGTTAGCTCCTCTGATCACTCGTACGCCCATTACACTGGATGAGTGCCTTCTATCAATTACCTCGTGCTCAATTTGGTTCTTCGTCATTTGATCAGGGGATACCCAAGTAGCCTTGTGAATATATTTATGCTGGAATCTTGTACCACTGAAGGCAGTCAGTCTCATACCGTTATTGGAACTGTCAGCATGTAGACTGAAATTGCCAATAGTTGGATGAAACTCATTCTCATTGCCTACTTTGGCTTTAAAATCTCCTAGTACAATCTTAATGTCATGGCCAGGACAGTGGTCATACGTTACCTCTAGGCGTTCATAGAATATGTCTTTGGCATCATCATCTTTGTTTTCTGTCGGAGCATGCACACAAATTAGGGAAATATAAAAATATGTCGCTTGTGGATTGTGTCTATGCGTCTATGAAACTACAAGTCCGCAACCAAATTCATGTTTTTTCTTATGACAACTGTAGCATATGTCGCAGTTTCTTTTTCTTGTGCAGCCATGTCCTGTCCATCGCATTTCCTGTATAGCGGTAATGCCAGCCTTATAACTTTCGAGTACATCTGCCAAATGGATACTTGCAACGGATCTATATAGAGTTCTTACATTCCAGGTGCATATCCGAAAATCGTGGTCCTTATAACGTTTGCGGGGGTCGTCAACAAATATGGGTTGTTTATGTTCTCTCTTTCATTTTAGTCACTGTCATTATGAACGGCGGTTGGAGGCAAACCCAGTCGACCCGGTTTTTGCATTTAACCTACTGCCAGGATATTTAATTGCAGCCGCCCATTATGGATCTGACGCTGACCAGAATGTAATATATCGAACCTGGATTTTCTTATTTTGATTTCTGTCCGCCGTTGGCCCATATGTTGCCTAATCCCCCTTCTAAGTGCAAAAGAATATGCCCGATATCTTGATGAGCTTCAGTGACGGGGTCACCTAATAAACCTGAGACGTGTCAGTAATCGCATAACCAATCAGGCTGCTCATTTGTTTCGCCTTTCCACTCTAGCTAGCTGAGGGAGGTTTCCTATAAAGTCATTGCCCATGACATACTGCATGGAAGTAGTGATCTGCTTGGACAGCCAAATAAAGGAATAATTTCTGGCCACTCCCAAGTGAATGACTATCAGAAACTTTCCACCTCCATGAACAGTCCCATGTTAAAAACATATATTATTTATAACAGGTTATATTATTACGAAAACATATATTATAACCTATTATTCCTTGTACTTCCAACATGTAATATTGAATAGCAAACGCAATGTGTTTGGACACAAGCATACTACATTTGCGTCAAGCTACAAACACGTTATATTTGCATGCAAACAACAACAAAAAGACAGATTTTCAGCGTGTATGGCCAACTGAGGGCTGGTGCTAAGATGAAGTACTCAACGTTATAGTATGCCCTACACAAATTTGTGTTCCTAACCTATCTAAAACAGAATACAAATGTTTCCAATAAAAGTCGATAGTATCAAGTTATCTATTTGTGTGATAGCGTGTGTATTGACGTTGATCGTCCCTATCGGTGCACATATTTTCTGTGGCAAATTGTGCGCGATACAGCCACTGGGAAAAGCATTTCTGTGGATGTGTTGAAAAGTTTAATAGAGTCTATGCCGTGCATGGGGGTATGTGCAGCAATTCTAAAAACTAACGGATACGCAACTAAAAAATGTGAAACTCAGACTTTTTTATTATAATATTGTATACGTGCTTTAGTTTTGTCGCGGAAGTTTTACAAATATTGAAGTTTAAGTGAATAAATATTGAATTGGAGTTTTATAAAAGAAGAATAAAGTTAATATTTTAGTCAGACAAGTGGATAACCTTACCAAATGAATAAAAAAATTAAACATGTTTTTAAATTTTATTGAACTGAATTCTAATAAGCAAACATCCGTGTTATAGTTTTGTCCGATACTGTACGTGTCATATGGGTCTTGTTCGACTAAATGTTGAACAACATCCGTGTGGTTAAAATATAAAAAAGTTTTGTTTCCAATTTCACTCTGATGGCGATTGCGCCCGAAACTGGAAATGAATTCCGTAACTGTGCTAAATTAAATCAAACCCTACAGAAAACGTTAACTGAAAGATCCAACGAATTCCATCCAAAAGCCCACATGTGACGAACATTTGCAGTCCAGGTTCAATCACGACTTCAAACAACTCCATTAAAAAATCTAATAATATCAATATATAAAATCTTTCTAGTCGTACATATGTAACTCTTGAAGTGCATCACAGTGATTTCATTCAAAAACTCTGGAGCCAAAACTTTGGTTAGCTCGTCAAATCTAGTGATCGGTTCAGGTCTGCTTGCAACTGTTTTTAACTTTGATTACTTTTATACATATACTTATGTTTGGATTCTGTCGACCTGTGTTACCATAACCCAAAAGCAAGACGCGTAAAAGGAGCCATATTTGATGCTACGTATACTTTTACTAAATTCGTTTTAAGACGATTGATCCAGCCACGTCTGTCTGCACGGCTTGCTGGTTGTGGTAATTATTTGTTAATTATTTATTAAATTATTATTACATTATTTGTTAATAATGTTTCCATACAAATTGACAAATTTTTCAATAACGGAAAATTATGTTACAGAGAGTTACCACATATCTCCGATTTACCTTGCAAATATTTCATTAATAATTCGTCTTTGCAATCCATTTTATTTTTAACGCATGTGGCATTACTTTTGTTTACCATAATAATCGAAATATCAAAAATTCCGGTCCCAAAAAACTGTTTTCGTACGAAATATTTTCGGCGTAACAACCCTGTACTTGATTTTGCCTGCGAAATTTGTGCAAAGAGCTGAGTACCAAGCAAATGAAAAGTGAGCGAAATTTTCGTTATTTTTTATACAAGTACTTCTTATGGAAACGAAAATGTTATAAAAACTGAATACTGGGCTTATCAGTGGAATTGATACACAGGGTGTCTAGTAATTTATTTTTCATGCTCACTTCAATAGCAAATTCAACGAAATGAGCTAATTCAAAATTTCGATTTGTATCGGAAATCGTGTCTAATTTCGGCGAAATTACAAAAATTGCTCATAGTTATTCGGTGGAGATGGCTTATAAACCATTTTTCAAATCCAAACAAAACAAGAATTACATAGCTAGCTAAGAATATGAATTGATCTCTGCAATAATCTGTACCCTCATTACATCTGAAATTACTTTAGTTAATTGCATTCATTCATATGTAGTAAATCAAAAATATACATACATACTACAATTTATTATTGGCCAATTTATTACATATCGATAATAGGTATTATATTTCACTAATTACTGCTGCTTACGATGTTAATAAAATTAATTTTTTCATATCTTCAACATTTTCTTGGCGTATTTCCATTTCCAAACAAAGGAAAATGTATTGTACTCTGTTGCTATTCCGTATACATATATATGTATGTAGGTATATTCAATTTTAGACATGACACAAGTTATGATATTTGGCAACGTCGATGGAATGGAATTTGACTAGTGTTATGATCGTGATCATGTCAAATACACGTAAGTGTCACCAAGCGTTAAGTTCTTAAATCAGATAATCATATGTGTAGAGAACCCAATAAGGACATCGACATTTGTTAATATGTATGTATGTAACAAATGATTTTATATTTTAATGTCGGTAGTGTGCGCGCCTCTTGTACAGGAGATCCTGGGTTCGATCCCTGCTCCAACCACCTTAAAATTTCTTTCGACGACGGTCACCTCGCTTAGTGACGGCGACACTATCGAGTATATAGCCATGAAAAAAGCTTCTCAAAATACCGTTCGGAATCGGTGTAAAACTGTAGGTCCCAATCAGTGAGTGAAAACTGCAAAGCGCACAGCTCAGTGATTGTGAGAAGTTCACCCTGGTCCCTTCATGGGATGTAATGGGAAACCATTTATTTTTTTTTTAATGTACTCATCGATTTATTTAAATTGTTATCATATCTTCCTAAGAAATAAAATTCTCTGGGCCGGTTTGGGTGAAAATTGTCGTTAGTTTTCTTTTTCATTGTTCAAGTCAGCCCTTTCGGTTAAACAGCTGATTTGACACTGTGTGCCAAAATACTATTTTCGTGTATAACATTAATTTTAGAATTTCCCGTTTCTGAAGGTCATGTGAAATTTGTGGGTGGCATAGTCTGAAAGGAAATATCAAGGACCGTCGAACAGTGCTTATTTGCTTCGTGAATAATTCTTCGTTTGGTCACAGTTGGCTCAAAACTGACATACACGCTGAAAAATCAGTCGTTTTTTTTTTGTTTGGATGGAAGTATAACGACTGTGTGGCTTGTCGTAAATGTAGCACACTTGTGTCCAAGCACAATGTGTTTGCTATTCAATATTACATGTTTGAGACACAATGATTAATAAGTTATACTCGTAATATATGTGTTTATGACCCAAATATGGCTTTGTTTGTTAAAAACTGCTGAAAACTAAAACGTTTCGTACAACAAATAAACAAAAAAGCATCAGATCTTCAATTCCTGAAACCAATGCTTGCATACATGTACATGGTTCCTGCAATATGTTGATGAGGCCGATTTTTTTCAGCATGTAGGAGCCTCACACAGAATATTCCAAATTTCATAAAATCTTTGGGAAATTCCAGATATTAAATTTAGACGACACTCCTTAAGGACTATCGACTTGCATATGCGTTTGGTTCATGGAGAATTTTGCATATGGGCATTTCCACGGACACCAAAAAATTAAAAGCTTTTTAAAACACTTTGTTTTACCATATTTTAATAGGAAAACAATCAAATTTAACTTATGTAAAAAAATTTTACATTTATTCATAACCCATTTTGAGATATTCGAATGCAACGTCGCGCAAGTGCAACTTTTCTCATTTGGGTACATCTATTGCAAGTTTTATTAAAAGTTTTAAAGAGATATTTATTGGCTTTTGTTCTCTAAAATCTTTCTGAGGGTACAAAGAGTCAAAAATTAATGCATAAGAAACTACGCGATTGCAAATAACTGCAAGTTTTAGCTCGACATTATCGCATATTTCGATGCCCAGTGCGACATTTAAAAATTAACATTTGTTATTAGTGCGTACACGCAGAAAGCTCATTAAGTATTGAGTACAGACATTTTATAAGTGCAATTAAAATTAATAAAATCTTGTTGAAAAATAATACGAATTGTGATCTTGTGTGACTGTGAAATTTTAAAATTATTGTTTTCTTACGTAAATGATTCATTTCTGTAAATACATACTCTAAATTATTTTAATCCATATGAAAACAAACGGCGGCGAAGAAACAATGAGGAGCAATCGTTGGAGAATTTGGTTTATTATATATACGCTGAAAATACGGCTCCATCAACATATTACAAGGACCATGAATATGTTTGCAAGCAATGATTCCATGAATTGAAGATCTGCTGCTTTTGCCAGGTAGTTGTTTTCCACAGTTTTTAACTAACAAAGTCATATTTGGGTTACAAACACATATATTATAGCCTATTAATCATTACGTCTCGAACATGTAATATTGAATAGCAAACACAATGTGTTTGGACACAAGTATACTATATTTGCGACAAGCTACAATCACGTTATATTTTCATCCAAACAGCCACAAAATACAGATTTTACATCGTGTATATTTATTATATTTACTACTACAAAATATTTTATTCATACTGCTTATTTTTGTTAAGTTTTCTGTTATTATGTGAACATAAATACATGGAATACTCGTACTTACTTCTTTTGATTTAGACAAATTTTCACAGAGCATGCATAAATATCATGATAAAAAAATGTCCCGTGCGACAGTGCTTGAAATTTAATTAAAAAAATATAAATAATTTTTGGGTAAAATCGAACCCAGTTTCAAATTAGTCACATTGAAATGTTGCGACAGGTTTCGCTGAAATCGGCGTTTGAATTGTTGGCCGTGAAACCACTATCTACTGTTTTTTGTCCTGTTCGAATGGCTCGGTTTTTGCAATTGTCTTGAAAATGAAAAAATATCCAAAATCAACCTTGGCACCATTTATAGGGCTAATTAGGAGTGATAAGTTAAGCCTAATGTCAAAGTAAAAATTCGTTTTATTTCAACTTTTTTTTCAATTTAAATGTGTTCGATAGTCACGTTCGACATAATGGAAATGCCCAATGGCATTATTTTGACTTAATAATCGCGTTATACTTTGGATATTTAAACAACAATATTTGGGATGACGTCGCTCATGTACATATGTAAAGTATGTACTTATATATATTTTTTTTTTGCTGCAAATATATTTAACTTAGAATGTTTTCATTTTCAGAATTTTGTATTTGTGGGTTGATTTTTTAATTGAAAAATCAATATTTTTCTGACGTATCCTTATAATAAATTGTTTAACAGAGCCAAGTTAATTTTATAACAGAGCTCTGTGAAATGAGTGGTTATGTGTCTTTGCTATTTTATAGACATACTATGGCTTTTTTCATAATACCTACGTCAGGTTTATTAGACAACGTTTGCATGAAAAATTTGGTTATTATACGTTTTATATGCTTTATTAATAGGAGCTTTTAAGACGATCCGTGGTGCAATGGTTGGTGTGCCCGGCTCTTGTACATGATATTATGGGTTCAATCCCTGCTCTGACCACCTGACGTTTCGACGATGGTCTCCTCGCTTAGTGACGGCGACACTATCGAGTGCTTAGCCATGAAAACGCCTCTCAAAATACAGGATATAATGTGAAGAAGAAAAAGCGATACAAAAAATTAAACAAAATTACTCTGAATTCGATTTTATTGGCACTTATGACTTTTGAAACAAGTATATGGGCATTTCCTGAGAAATTGCCACCCTATGTCACATCACTCACTTCACCCTCGTTAATTGATGATAGTTTAGGACCATGTGCTTCGATTGTTTTATATTCTTTTCCGAAATACAGAAGTAAGTAGCTAAATATTTAGTAAAAGAAAAGAAGACAATCAAACCAATTGGTCCTAAAATATAAGTAATTATCGAGGGTGACGTGATGTGACAAAAGGTTGACCTTTCTGTGGAAATGCCCATATATACAATAAATTGGTTTTGATTTGAAGAACACAACAATTGTTTTTTATTTGTACTACGTCCAAATTCTGGCATTAATAAAAACTGTATCAAAACTGTCTTAACCAAGTGACTTTCGACGAAAATTTTGTGGAACTGAAACACTCATGTGCACTCTTTATTCATATGTATACTCGTATTACTCTATGCATGTTTTAATTCATTTTTCAAAAAGATTCCGAACAAATTATGTAGTTTTTTTATTGAAAATGTGCAAATATTTTTTAAATAACTTGCCCGACTTTCGATGGGAGCCACTGTATATCACATTCGTATGGTGGCTATATCAAAACGTGGACCGATATACTTACATAGATCACTATCAATAGGGTTCGTCTCTTACCTAATCAAAGGTCATATACCAAATACATGGATAAATGGGCATGACTAAATCCATTCAGAAAGCGATAAAGAGTCGATCGCTTTACAGTGAAAATTCAAAGATGATTATAAAACTAAATAGCTAATGTTTCCTTAGCATTTTTAGTCCTAATTTACCTTAAGTTCACTTGTTAATATATAGGTTGTTTTTTATGTTCCAGGCCGATGTTTTTTAACCGACATTTCCGTTTGGTTGACATTAGTCTGTTTGTATTTGACAGTTGTGCAGAGCCAGCGATAATAATTTATTATGGAACATCCAACGCATCAACAACGTGTTCAAGTTATGAAAACATTTTATCTATATAATCGTTCAATTTTAAAAACGCGAAGAATTTTGGGGGATTTTTTGGTTTAAATAATGTGCCGAGCGAGTCAACCATTTAGCGTATTGTAAAGAATTTTGAAACTTTGTATACACCGGGAGATAAAGTGAAGTACGTACGGCACAAAACAATTCAGAAGCTAAACAACAACAATATTAACACCCGAAATATGCAGAATTTGGATAAAAGAGCACACATTTGCGTAGTGGCCAGATGCGGGCGGCCATTTGACCGATATTATACTTCATACATAATTGTTATAAACCAAAGTCGCATGCAATAAAATATTATTAAAAAATATTGTACCGTTTAAATTTATTCAACAAAAAAAAAAAACATCGGCCTGGAACATGAAAAACACTCGCATAAAATTAAAAGAATGTGGTAACCAGTATATCGTCACCTAAAATCCAAAATGACGTCACAACAAAATTCCAAAATGTTCTTTCTGATTGATTAGGATATGTTCGACTAAACTATATGACTTGACAAAGTTTTAAACACCTAAGTTCAAAATCAACGATTTTATTAAAAGGATTAAATAGATGAAGTTTTTGATAAATCCACGTTTTTTTCTTTGAACTGTAATTTTTTATAAAATTTCGATGGACATATACTTACAATTGACTAAACTACATATCCCCACAAACTTTTAGACATCTACGATCCAAAATGGCAATTTTATTCACAAAATTCCGATTCTATATCTAACTATTTTTTGCCTCTCCTGTAAAGTAATGAAAATGTTACGTCTTTTTGGATTTTAGGTGACGATATGAAGGTCACACTGGAAATAACATTTGATTTAATCCACTGTCGACGTAATTTTACCGTTGATATGGATCAATGTGTGATCTTTCCAGCGTTTTTCTTTTACTGGCATTTCGGAAATAGTGCGTGCGGGAATAAGTCCAGACGGGTGAACTACTGTAGGTGGACGCGAAATTGCAATTCCACGACACGAGCCCGGGGAATGTTGTGGGGATATTGAATCGGGGTCGCGCTACTATTGGCGGCATAAATCAGGGCTATGCAAATGATGATACCTATCGGGGGGAGTACAGCGTTTCAAAGAATTCGCGAGGGATTATGAAGACGGGAATTTTGGCTTCTGGGCCATGTTGTGTTCACCGACGAGGGCGAATTTTGTACATTTGGGTGTGAATTACTCGTTAATGTGTCCAAACCAAACGTATAACTTAAATTAAGAACATGGCGGGAAACGGTTGATAACGGAGATGGTGGCGTATGTTGTTTTATCAAGGGAAGCATGTGCAAATTGGATATGTCTCGATATTCTTGAGTGAGTTGTTGGGGAATATGCCACAAACTGGGTGTTCATGGTACATCACAATTCTACCGGAGCACACGGCATATGTGGTAGGGGAATGATTACACTATACTTGTCCAGGGATCATTGGGAAACCACACTGATCATGAGATTTAAATGTTGCCCAGAATTTGTGGCATATTTTGAAAGCGGATATGTGAAGTGTAACATCACCGGCGGAATGGTCGAATATCAGTACTGACTACGCCGAAAAGTTCTTGCGATCAATGTGAAAACCTCTGGAGGATGTCATTGGGCGAAAATGATTGTTAACTAAGTAAAACCTTATTATGTATTAACATTACTGATGATTTATTGATGGTGTATTATGTTCATTGTGAGATCCAAATATTGAATATTGTCGTTTATTTTCGTAGAATTCAAATGAAATACTTTTGGCTTAAACCAAGAATAGGTCGACAACTCGACTTCAGCTCCAATGGATAGACCTTTTAATTTTAAGTAAAAAAAATTAAATAAAAAAATCGGCGGCAACGCCTACTTTCTGAGTTATGGGACCCCAAAGTTCGGACATACAGGATGATACTACGAGTGTGGTGCCGTGTTATGGGACCGATTTCACAACTTTTTTATGTAAAAGGAGTCGAAATAAACAAAAAAAATTTAAATAAATTTTTTCGATAACTGTCTTAGTTATCGTGATATCGGATGATTAATTTTTAAAAATAT
This sequence comes from Phaonia tiefii, assembly GCA_963931995.1. Taxonomy (NCBI): domain Eukaryota; kingdom Metazoa; phylum Arthropoda; class Insecta; order Diptera; family Muscidae; genus Phaonia; species Phaonia tiefii. Next base: position 214,349,685 of record OZ008371.1, read on the forward strand.
CGTTTTTTTTCAATTTCAACATTTCACAGAAAAAAAATGTAGGTCTTAATAGAAATCAAAAAATAAGCAGAAAAAAAAATAAATTTTTTCGATAACTATATTAGTTATCGAGATCGCAACAGAAAAATAAAAATTACTCCTTTTACACAAAGTGGTCGAATCGGTCCCACAAGACGGCATCACACTCGTAAATACCCGAACTTATTATTTTACTTAAAATAACGTTCCTACACCCAAAAAAAAAAGGCAAAGAAATTGGTCTGTTCCATACTTTTTAATGTTTCCTTTCATTTGTAACAACTAAGTGGACTAAATGCGTATTTGGAATAAAAATTGTTTGTAAAATATGCGCTGTATAAATAAGATCCCAGTGTACGATTTTCACTGTGACTCACTGTACTTAAATACATACATGTGTATGTATGTAAATAAAGATTATTTGATTTACATTTCAGTATATTACAAACATCGGCCGGCATTAACTCCAAATACCCGGTTACCACAGTGTGGTGTAAAAAAAAGACAAGTGCAACCAACCAACTTACCTTTAAATCTTGATTTGCCAGTTGTGAAATATTAAAATCCAAAATACTTGTAATGTAGAAACAGCAGTCTTGTTTTTATTGTTTATTTTGATGTTGTTTGGAAAAATATCCGTTAGACGGCGGCGGTTAGCCTGCTACAACCTGCGAAGCACACTTCAAATTTCTTTACACTTTTTGTTGTCGTTTCTTTGTTTGTTTGTTTTGTAAATAGTTTGAAGTGGTGAGTTTGGCTGCCTGTTCCTTTAACAGATATCTATGTATCTATCTATCTACATAAACGTATATATGTGTATGTACGTTTATTTTTGCATATACATATGAATGTGTGCATGAGTTTTTCCTTCTTTTACTTGTAGTTGTTTTACTTCTTTTTTGTTATCTACAAACATATAAGCAAAGAAATTGTTGGGGTGGTCAAAATTCACAATGAACACCTTATCAGCAATACCTCACGCACCCACTTATGAAGAACTAATGAAAATATAAAAAGAGGAAGAAGCACAGACACTATTTGTTGTATAGTTGTTTTCTTAGATGATTTTTGTAGCAGTACACCATGGAATCAACCAATGATTTTAGACAAACGGATATTATTATTTATATATACATACATAAACAGGGAAAAGCTTGGTTGCAATCACTCCTAATTTCAAGTTTCCTTTTTTAAATTAGATCTGCCAAGCTATCTTTGTGTCTTGTTGTTATATTATGTTAGATAATGATGACTTTGATGGCTAAAAAAAGATGTGATATGTATTTAAAATTAAAAAAAAAGAAACGAAAACAATCTAAAATAATAAAATTGTTGCGTTTTAGTGGCGGCCACAATATTTAGTCGTTCATCTTTTTTCGTTTGCCTGACAAGGAACAACATTGGGAAATTTTGGAAATTTTCGTATACACATTATTTTATTTATAAATTTATTGAGTTAAAATCCAAGAGAAAATGAGAGATTTGCACTAATTTCTTTCCATTTTCTTTTTCATTTTCCACACACACGATGATGTCGTCTATTCTTCGCGGTATGTGCTCTCTTCTGTGCGAGGCGCTGTCAAATTAGCAAGCAGTAGTACACAATGTCAAAAATATAACGGTTAATGTTAATCCTGATCTTCGCGTTGTTTTGGAGGTTATAGCCTTCGTCGGTAGTCATTCATAATATACAATACAAATACATATACACACAACTCCTCTACAACACCGTGTAGCAATTAAAGGAAAAACTACACTAAATTCTAATAAGAAAACAATAGATTTTTTCAACAATAGCCATTACACATTCACAGCGGAAATTACGATAAACACCCCCGCACACGATGGTTGATTTGTTGCTACAGATTCAAAGAAACCCCAAACCGTTTTCATTATTTGCCATCAATTTGTTTTATCATTTAGCAAAGCAGTTGCTTTCTTTCGCTGGTTTAGTTTAGTGAGCTGCCTGCCAGAGAAAAAGAGAATATTGATTGTTTCACGATTTCAGTGCAGGAGCAGGTAGTTAGGTACACATTTTTTCCAACAAAAAAGAGCTTTTTCTCCACTTCACTACACACATCACATCAACCAACGTACATATATCAATAATCATGTGTTTCTCTTCACTTGCAATTATTTAACTTCACGTTAATTCGTTTGTATTTCATACAGCACAATTTACTATTTTCTCTGCTTCCAATAGACATGTATGTATTACAATTTCATTTGATACTTTATGTTCTTGTGGTACAATTCAATTACTTTTGCACTTCTTTTACTTAATTCGTGTACGATTACTTTTTTCTTCTTGCTACTTGTATAAGGGTATACGAATACCGAATCCACAACACCACTTCATTCAACGACTTCTCTGCGACTGAACTGTGAAGTTGAGAGCAGAAAACCGACAATTTCCCATAATACACAACAACAAATCCAATTGGAAAAAACAGTGCTGCCGTATGTTTTGGATAACGGATATTGATGTGAAGTTGGTTAGATGGCGCTAGTATATGAGTTGACAACATCTTTCAGTAGTTCTCGCAAAATGTACGAAGCTAGTGTAGGCTATAAATTAGTAAAGGCCGTGTTAGACTATTCGTGCAAACGGAACGAGGTGCAGAGAGAAAAATGGAATGAAACTGTATTCCATTTTACAAAAATACTACTTTACAGACATTCTGCTTGCGATTTACACTATCAGTTTTGGAGAATTCAAAAACCTCTGTCTGCAAAATAACAAATAAAAAAGTACAACAGTTATAAAATAAAAATACAATACAGAAAACAGCAAATTGTGAACAAAGACTAAATATTTATAAATAGTGGCGGAATAAAAGCTTTTATTGCCGTGTTCCCTGTTATTGTTCGTTTCATTCAAAATGCAACCCTGATCGCATAACTTTTTGGTAGAGTTCAGGTCTCCTATTTTTCTATAAAATTTATAAAAATAAGTGTCATTTACTTTTAGCTGAAACATTCGCAATCACACACCCCTCAAAAGTTAGAAATTTGGTCATACATCAAATAACATGCCACATGGACAAATAATTTATCGTTAAAGTAGCACGGTCCCATAATATACTTCCTAGTAGTGTTAAGGACTTTAATATGTCAATTTTAAGTTTTCGAAAACATCTTTGGCAGCACTTTCGTGTTAGAACATAAAATAAATTTTGATAAATCATTCTATATTTCCGAACTTTGTGATTTTAATATTAACGTCATAGAAATACATATTATATTGCATAATTCGTAATTAAATTTTAGCCTGTTTATCCTCCATTATTGGCGACACTATGCGACTATACTATTCATTGTTGGAAACATTATGCGACGGTCCTATCGACGTTTTTATATACACTTATATATTTTATTTATATTTTTATAATCCTCTGCTTTGTTAATTTTAGTAATTATCGAAATTTGTTTAGATTTACCCACACCTAAAAATGCCGCATTTGTGGGTAGTAGTCCTCATTGAAATAGTTTAATTTAATTTTGTTTAACTATTTTTTGAAGAATATTGTAATTTATCTTTAATTGGCCAAGTCAATAAAGCAAAAAAATGAGAGAAATCTGTCAGATCTGGTAAAATGTTGTCTGCAAATCGTTCGCCTGAAGTTTACACTATTCCATCCGTTCTCACCAAATGGAAATTTTGACACATCCAACGATTTCTCTAACAGCCTAACATGGCCTTAAGGGTAGATTGGGTAGATTTTTCAGCGAGGTAAATTTCCAAATTGGGAAATAGTGTGCACAAGGAGGAAAATGAGAACTCATATTTATACACTTGTTAAATACAATTAAATATAAACAAATGTAAAAGAGTATATTTTGTGGCCGTCGGAGGTGCAGCGTCTAGTGTGCACGGCTGTTGTGCGAAAGAATTCGGGTTCAATCCCTGCTCCGACCACCTTACACTTCTTTCGACGACGGCCACCTCGCTTAGTGACGGCGACCCTACCGAGTAATGCCATGAAATCGCTTCTCAAAAAACTGTTCGGAACCGGTGTAAAACTGTAGGTCCCAATCAGTGAGTGAAAACTGTAAAGCGCACAGCTCAGAGATCGTGAGGAGTTCTCCTCTATCCCTTATATTTATTTTTATATATTTACCGCATTCATAATGTCACATAAACATACATAATATTTTATATATGATTCGATCTGAAATTATATCTCAGAAGAATATTTTAAATATCCTTTGAGCTATACAGCTTTTATTTTTGAATACAGTTGCCACAATTTAGCGGTTTCCCGCTATTTGTGGTGATTTTTGACACCAAAATACCACTGTTTTCAAGAAGTAGCGATTTCTTTTTTAAATCGCTACAGTAGCGACATTAACTGCTTCAGCATAGCGCCTGTAGCGATTTTAGCACATTTCTTCTACGTTCCATTGTCATCACTTTTGAGGCAAACACAATTGAGTAACCAACTTTTCTATTCTTGCTTTGATATGAAAAGGCGTGGGAAGTGGAAACTATTTAAATTAATTAAAACCGATGAGGCTATGCCTACAAAAATTCCAATGGTGGCACCAACTAGAAGGCTTCGATTGAAAAAGCCGTTAAGTCAATTGTGGGGATGTGGCTGGAACTAAAGACTCATTTCAACGTTATAAACGAAAAATCTTTTGACGAATCAGGGTTAAAAAAGGGTAAATCTGGCGTTTAAATCTCAGAATGAGATAATACAAAACTTTTATTTAGATCATTAAAAAGGTTAACAAATATTATTATTTTGCCTGGAATTGAATTCAGTTACATTGAAGGAGATATAGATCCCGTACCAAACCAGTACTGTTACCTTGAATACTACTGTTTCGAAAAATCTTGCCACGACAATAATATTTCTGATATTGATAAACAAACAAAAAAGACAGATTGAATAGAATTTACAAAGGCTCTTTTTCTAGAAATATGGCACAGAATCTCGTCAAATATGGAAATATTACAAAAAATGTCCTTATTTAGCGTAAATAATTTATTATCTGTTCAAGAGCTAGACATTATTAACTTCATTAAAATAGTCTTAACAGATGAAAATGAATTGAATGAAATTGAGAAATATATAAAGAATATTAAGCTTTATTCTTGGAATAATTCAGACCGGTCTGATTTGTTTTGGTTTAAAGTCATAACTTTAAAAATGCAACAAATTCGTATCCTTTTAAAAAAATTTAAAACTTTGTAATAAATCTGCTAATCTATCCATATTCCAATGCTGAGTGGAAAGAATATTTAGCGTTATGAACTTGTTTAAAAACAAAGTCAGAAATCGAATGTCTTGGAATACAACTAATTCTCTAATACATATACAATATGGGCTGGCATTTCAAAACGTTTGCTGTTCTGGCTATAAAATACCTAACGAAATTTGTTCAAAAATAACTTGTAATGAAACGTATAAGAACTCAAAATACTATTTAAAATCAGTATTATTTCCAGAGGAGGGAGATGAAAATAATATTACTCTTATTGATGAAAATTTGTTGTAATTCAATTTGGAACTTGTATATGTGAAAATAAAAGAAAATTATTTAGCTTCTGCTCTTTACATCTAGTATATATTATTATTTGCGCATAAAACTAAAAAAACATATTTATAAAACATTTATTATTTCAAATAAATGAATAGAATTCCTACATACGCAAATGTTTTTTTTTTATTTATGTCTTTTTCAGTGTTTAGTACTTTCTAATATTTTTAAACTTTTATGTAGAGGTTTTTGTAGTGAGTTTTAGTCTTCTTCAGTAGAGGTTTTTGGTGGTTTCACGTTCTGTTTTGTAGCGATGTTTGGCTCAGAAGAGTTGGCAACACTGGTCGTAATGTCAACACCATGGTACAAATAAATGGTAGAAGCACTAGCCCAGCTGATTTGAACTTTTTTCTGGAGTGAATATGAGTAAGTTTTCGCCTTATGTCAAAGTTTGTTTACATTTGGTTGTCTGCAACCCCCGTTCGCCTGCAACTGCTGTTTTTGAAAAGTTTTCTTTGTAAAAATCACAATAACGTTTTAATTTTCACACTTAAGCTCTTTCAGAATATCAAACAAAACACAATCATTTTCTAAATGGCACTTTTTCCAATTTTGTCAACAATTTCAGTATTTTTCTATCAGCTGACTTGACACAATACAGACACTGAGCAAAAACAAAATGCCTGTTGCTTTTGGCTTGTTGTATTTGTTGTCGTACTGCATCTACCATTATATTTGTACCATGGTCAACACATACACAGTTGTTGTCTCGATTGCTTCATTTTTTCGTTTACCCTGTGGAAAATACCGAGAGTAAAGATTTGAGTCGGGTAAAATAAGAAACAATTTGCACTCTGTCAAATTTATTTCCCATACAATTTGCTTATTGACAAAGGTATATTTGTATTGTGTTATTTATACGCTACTATTTTGACAACTCATTTGTTTGTATGAGTTTAATCGAGAAACTGTATCTACCAACTTTATACATGGGATCTCGGCCCGACTAAGCCCATGCAAATGAAACTTTCCCGTAGTATGTACTATACTTTATCTTCGTTTCTTAGTTAAATTGTGATTAAATATCGAATATTGTTTTTCTATCTATGTTTATGAACGCTTTATTCATGAACAAATCTTGCTGTAGTCAAAACCGTATGATCAGTTCACTGTACTTATAATGCATCTCCATTGGCAGAAAGACATTTGCTTTTGCATACAATATCAGAAGCTGTTGCTTTGTTTTTAAAAATAACCCATGTTAATGAAAAATGCAAATGAAATATAAGCTCTGCTCCCGTACGTACTACAAATTACTAGTGTTACCACTTTTACAACTTTTACTCGATAAAGCGTTCCCGTACTAAAGAAACTAGTAAGAAAATTTAAGAGATCTTTCTCTCTTTTACAACTTTTCACTAGTTTTTACTCGAAGAATTATAGGAAGTAAAAGTAGTAAATTGTCATTCTCTATTGAATTGTCAAAATAAATTGGAAAAATAATTTCATATCGGCAAATGCATTGTTTTTATTGTAAACAGAAACAGAAATACATAATATAATATCGCTGTGGTCGATTCTAGCAGTGAGAGGCATTTCCTGTTGGACGATTTGGACGAGGACCATGTCGTGGACACATTTCTGATATAAGTTTTACCACTTTTACTATTTTTAAACTTAGTGTCTTAGAGAGAATTTTTTGATATTTCTGGTGAAACTCTCATTTACTAGTTTTACTATTAAAAAAGTACGGGAACAAACCTATAGTCTCTGCCGAATATTTCCAACGCCAACAATTCTAATTAAAATGTCATGAAGTTTATTTCCAAACCCCATAGAATAACACATACGTAGAAGGTTTTATTCGCTCAATAAATTAAACGTCATAGGTACGATGGAAATTACACAGTGGAGGGTGGAAAATATGGGTTCAATAATACCAGATGGTGGCAATAGTATACAGCGATCCACAAAGGAACTACACCCGAATTTCGTGTTTTTGTGGTAAACTAGTTGTGTTAAATACAATACAAATGAATACCAACGTTAAAAGTCAACAAAAAAGTGCAAAATACATTTAAATTTTTCAGTTCTACACCAAAACGACAGGAAATAGTTAAGTGAACATATTTTGTAACTCCACCTGGTGTATGTAAACATTTCCACAGACCTACCGAGAGAGTGTGAAATGAAACGTCAGATGAGAGAATAAGTTCTTCTATAGTATGTGTTATTCTATGCCAAACCCGTGCACCGGTGATATAAGTTTTGAATTCAAACGGAAACGGATAATTATACAAACAAGTAGTTTTTTAAGACGTTTACATTTGGTATTTTTAACTAGTTTTTGTGTTTTTGGCTAAAACACATTTATTTTCCTATACAATATTGTAATTTTGAAAATTGTGTCTTTAATTTGTTTTTGGAAACAACAAATTAAATACAACTACGTAAAACTATTTCCAGCGCCATCAATTCTACTGTATTTCATGCAGTTTATTTGCAAACCGGAACACCTGTCACATACATTTTTGAATTCAAATGGCATCGAATAATTCGACAAACCAATAAATGTATTTAAAAGATTCGAACTATGTTTAGAATCAAACAAACTTATTTTTTCGGCAAAATTTCCGGAGTTGAGGCGGAGCTAAAAAATAACCCAAATTGTAGAAAATTATAAGCGTATGGGGCCATGGGCCTACAAGGTCAAGGAAGGAACACGTAGAAAAGGCAAGTGCGGGTACTCAAATGATACGCATTCTGCTCACGAATTCAACGACGACAACGAAGTCTGTGTGGGCAGATAACCCTCTTTTGGCATCGGCAGTTTTTTTATGTTACAAAGCAGAAATCAGGAAAATTTGATTGATTTCCCATAGGTTTTGACAACAACCATTGTTTACAACCATTTCAATCACGTCACATCGATGTGGTGGTACCACTAGAATACCCGACTTATTTGTTTATCGCATTTTTTAGGTATTTATTGTTTCTCAAACATATATTTTTTATACTTTTTTGTTTACTTTTATTCCTGGAATACATTTGTGGTGAATTTGATTGTGGAAAATACCAAGCAAAGCAAAATACCTATTGTTGTCAGCTTGGTGTGTTTGTTATCGTATTAACACTACCTTGTCAATGCGCCTTGACTTTCAGTAAAATCAGGGAAAACCCCAATGCGAGCACTTCAGATTTTGTTAGGACATTTGATACGAAATCAGGAAAATATTTTTCTTACGGCTTTCTGACGCCCTTAAGGCTTTTCTCCTCTGGGAAGGGGTCAACATCAGCTTCGCGAATTCGACATCGTTTTTAATGTTACAAAGTTTTCTGCGATTTTTATGGGGTGCACCCAACATCGGCTTCGCTGATTTTATCTTATCTGAAAAATATCTTATTTGAGTACCCCCACTTGCTAATTATTTTGTATTCCTAGTTGAACCGGATTTGTGGGACACAGTGAGCTCCATAAGTTCTTATATTTTTCATTTCATTTCATTTATTTATCATAATTTCTTCCATTGATTAATACCATAGAATAACACATACGTAGATAAACTTATTCTCTCATCTGACGTTTCATTTCACACTCTTCATCGTAGGTTTGTGGAAATGAGAGCAATTAAATTTAAAATTATCTTACACCAGGTGGAGTTACAAAATATGTTCACTTAACTTCTTCATGCCGTTTTGGTGTAGAACTGAAAAATTTAAATGTATTTTGTACTTTTTTGTTGACTTTTATCGTTGGTATACATTTGTATTGTATTTAACACAACTAGTTTGCCACAAAAACACGAAATTCGATTGTTGTTCCTTCCTATGTTGATCGCTGTATACTTTTGCCACTATCTGGTATTATTGAACCCATATTTTCCACCATCGTACCCATAGACTAATACATACCTAGATAAACTTATTCTCTCATCTGACGTTTCATTTCACACTCTTCGTGATGCGGTCGGTGTGATAGAGAGATGTTTGACGAAATGTGATATACACCAGGTGGAATTACAATAACTTCTTGCTTTAATTTTTCATGCCATTTTGGTGAAAAAATGTGAAATTTAAATGTGTTTTAAACTTTTTTATTGACTGTTATTGTTAGCATACATTTGTGTTGTATTTAACACATTAATTTTAACACACAAAACGAAATGCCGGTGTTGTTATTTTGTTCGTTGTTTTGAACCATTGCCTCTATCTGGTATTAGTAAAGCAATTCTTTTCAACATCAAACGTATACATCACACGAGGACAAATGTCAGAAATTTGGTGAGTGAAAGATTTTCTCTACCCATATTTACTCTATGATCGTACCTATGACGTTTAATTTATTGAGCGAATAAAACCTTCTATGGTATGTGTTATTCTATGATTAATACCCTGTAGGAAGCCTGTGGTCAAATGTCTCCAAGTCACAACTTTTGTCGACTTTTCTGGTGGCATTGTCAAATAAGCGTCTACACTTTCTACTTTGCATTTGATGGATAGAGAAATTTTTGACAGTTGCAAATCTGTGCTTCTTGATTTTTGATGTGTTAACATCTATAGGCACGGGTAGGGCAATCTGTCGGGGTGAACACATGTAAACACACAGCGTTAGCATCACATATTTGGTTGTTGTATTACAATAGTATCTGTCTGAAAATAAGTATGATGGTATTGATGTGCGAACAAAGAAGCAGGTCGTTGTCGCTAAAGATTATTGAATAGTATAGAGAACTCATGGAACGAATTGTATGCCTTTGATGCCTTTTGAAATGATGCCTTTTAAAAAATGTAAGCTTTTTGTATTGCTTTATGTACACAGAAAAAAAACCTAGTATAATAGTACCTAAATTCATGGTCTGATACCAACATAGGGCTATTTAATTGGGCAACATTACCAATAAACGTAGGCCATTTTACGTTCACCAACAGTATGAAAATATTTGTAGATTTATACAATGCAAAAACTGCAATGTACAGAATTTATTGTAGGTGAATTAGATAGGTTTCAATGTGCAATCTTACCAAATGTTCAGCCTATTTTTTCATATTTACGGCAACAAATTTTGTTTTTAATTAAAGAAGTATTTATTGCATTGTTGCTTACAATAGTAACAATTAATTAAATGATAATATTATAATCACCAATTACCAGGCTACTCAAATGCAGTAGCACTTCGATACGTACGACTCCAGATACGTTCCCTGTGAAGAAATTTATTAACGATTACATAAAAGTATCAAACTCTTGGGTATCAAATTTGTTCGTTTCTACATAAGATACACATTTATATTCTTCAAATGGCTTAGAGATGTAACTTTTCCTGTTGCTTATTAAAACTTGTTCGACACTTTTCCATTGATCAATATATACGAGACACAAGCAACACAACTCACTTTTCTATTTACAAAAGTTCTACAATATAGACTTCTGACCAGTAGAAATTTATTCTTTATTAAAACACATGTAGATTAAATTTTCACTTACATTTCTTTATGAAATTTGTAAATTCAGACTTGTTTTTAAGATATTTAATATAACAAATTAATGGTTATAGGCAAAATACACGACACAAAATGCTTGCGCAAAACACAATTTGCGCAAGCCGTTGTGCTGTGTGTGGTACTGGTTGTGCTGTTTTTTTTTTTGTTTTTTTTTTAAATCGAGCGAACCCATCGCCGCCACTCTTACCAGCCCCTACCGACCGAGAGGGCCACGTCCCCATAACGTGAGGACATCGTACACATTATAGACCGGTCTATAACGGGAGAGCAAGGATCATAAGTTCACACGTTACAACCAACAACAGAAATTCTTCACCAGTTGGTATTACACTAACATAAATAAGTATAAAAGCACATCACGAGATATTAACATAACATAATTAACATAACATAATAATTACGAGCAAAACGGAAACCAAATTATAAATCAGACCAGATAGTAAGGATAAAGTAAATTAAATTTACATATGTATGTTAATGAATATACAGCACTAATGCAATCGGTTCAAATGACAAATTATGCTAGACTTTGTCGTTTCCCAACTACCTGTGAAATCAATAAACTGATATAGCTCATTAAAGTCACGACACATTCTCCTAACTGGATCAAAGGACGCATAATTCGAACGCTGAAACTCGATGTGAATGAGTTTATAGTACCTCGTGAGTCTCAATGGGACATTTATGAAAATCTTAGATAACAGAAATTCAGAACATATACATCCATCAATTATCTTCAAAACTGTAATAGAGTTTATCATGGTACGTCTACTACTAAGAGTCGGCAATCTGATCAATGCTAGTCTACTGCTATACGAAGGAAGATTATGGTTCGGGTTCCATTGAAGATTTCTCAGACAAAAAATGAGAAACTGTTTCTGGACCGATTCAATCATATTAACATACAAATTGTACTGGGGGTCCCAAACAACTGATCCATATTCGAGAATAGGGCGGACTAGTGGAGTAAAAAGATTTTTCGTAACGTAGGGATCTGAAAATTCCTTTGCCCAACGTTTAATAAAGTTCAGAACGCCATAAGCCTTGTTTACCATCGTAATTATGTGGGAGTTGAAATTCAATTTTCTGTCCAAGAGAACACCAAGATCACCGATTCAAGAACATTGCCACCTAAAATGTATTTTGCCGAAAATAATGATGACCTAGAGAACAGCATATGCTTACATTTCGTAAAATTAAGCTCCATCAAATTGGTTTCGCACCACGTCTGAAAAGTAGACAAATCCCTCTGAAGTAAAGTATATTGACAAGGATCCTTGTAAGAAAAATAGATCTTCACGTCATCAGCGTACATTAACAATTTAGAGTGCATTATGGAGGCGGGTAAGTCGTTAATGAATAACTAAAATAGAACCGGCCCAAGATGACTGCCCTGAGGCACCCCAGATGACACAAAAATAGATCTTGAGAATGATCGACCAAATGATACCATCTGTTCTCTGTTCATTAAGTAAGAACTAATCCAATTCAGCATGTTACAATTAAAACCCATAGCCCCTAGTTTATATAATAACAAATTGTGGTTAACTTTATCAAAAGCCTTACTAAAATCGCTAAAAATCACATCAGTTTGATCTCCATTAATAAAGCCGTCAATAATAGAAGAGGAAAACTGAAGCAAATTAGTCACGGTGGAACGACCCTTCCGAAAGCCATGTTGACATGGATCTAAAATAGAGGAAACCTGATGAGAAATTACCTCTGTGACTATCTTCTCAAAAAGTTTAGGAATGGCACTCAATTTTGCAATTCCCCTATAATTTGCAACATTTACTAAACTACCAGATTTGTGGAGAGGGATTATATAAGAGGTCTTCCACTGTGCAGGAAAATGACCGAACTTCAACGAAGCGTTAAATAAGAGAGTCAACGGTAAGCTGAGAGAATTCGAGCAGTATTTCAACATAGAGTCCGGGATACCATCAGGACCAGCTTTATTCGAGGCTTTCAAGCTGATTAAGTTATCTAGCAACCACGAAGAATTTACGACAGGTGCATCAAACGGAATGGATTTGGAAACATCACAGGCTCGGGTGGAATAAATAGATGCGAAAAAATCGGCGAAACAATTAGCAATAGACTCTTCATCTGAATATTCAATACCGTTCATTTTGATCCTACAAGGTGTGGAAGACGAATTTCGCTTCAAGTTAACAAATCTAAAGAATGATTTGGGGTTCCGTTTAAAATTAGCCTTCAACCTATCCAAATATAATCTATAACTCTCACGAGATTTAGAGTTGTATCTACTCCTAGCAACAATATACCTAGCATAGTCTGCTAGCAGTCCAGATTTTTTATACTTTTTCGAACATCTATTCCTTACATTCTTGAGACTATTTAGAGCCCTTGAGGACCATGGGGGACCAGTATTACCCATTATTGGCCTCTTGGGTACAGACTTAGAAATATAGCCATTAATAATATTATAGAAATCATCCAGGGCGATTTCAAACACAGAAAAAAATATTCCCGAATTAATTTCAATTACTGATTTGCTTGAAAACAGAGATAAAATTCAATTATTTCATTATTTGACTCAATCATTTGAATACTTGGTTCAACAATTTTACATTTTATAAAGCGAAGAAGATCAATTAAAATTTCACTGGAATCAAGTATTTGTGTACTTGAAATTACAACATTCTTTATATGTTATTTGAGGTTTTTTTGTTCGATTTTTAAGGCGAATTTTTGTTGTTGTCAGGGAGAACAAGTGGAAGATGCGCATCACCAAAAATCCGTTACAAACGGTGTTTTGTTATTGCAATCGGCACTCGTCAACACAATGACAGCAACAACACATGTGCTACAAAATTATTGCGAAATCAAAACACATCTTTGAGAATTTACAAATAAATGTTCAAACGAAAAAAAGACATACCATAAGCAAAAACAAGAAAATGCATGGGCACACACGCGCAATGCAAACATTCTAGCAGTAGTGGAATAGAGAAGAAAAAATTACCGATTTCGATTGAAAGCGAACACCGACTTTTGATTACCAGAATACTCAAGTTGAGTACGCTAGTAATCAAAACATTATATAATTTCGATTAAACGCTCACTCAACTTGGATACGCGCGTAATCAAAACATTATGTAATTTTGATTAAGCACTCACTCAACTTGATTACACGCGTAATTGAAATTTTCCATAAAAATTGATTAAAGTCATGCTTAACTCAATTACTAATTTAATCAACAATATTAAGAAATTTTGATTAAATCTGTGCTCAAATAAATATTTGCTTTAATTGAAAACTTTTCAATTACGATCTTACAATTCGAGTAATTGAATTTACAAAAATTCAAAAGAATTATCACACTGACAAATACTATGCCAGTCGGTATCAAAGATAAGATTATTCAAAAGAATAAAGTTCGCACGCGAAAAGCATAGGACGAATTTGTGTAAACAGATTTTGTGTAAAAATCAAATCGTTTTGATTTTTGTGCGTTTTGCGCAAACGCTTTGTGTAAAGTGTGGGGATTTTGCGCAAACTCTCTGTCAGTTGTGAAAAGTTTTCAATGAAGTAAGAGCAAAACAATGGCGGAAGATAACATTTGTTGGACCGAATACATAGAAGAATATGAAAACTTGTCTTCATTATGGAAAGTAAAAAGTAAGGAATATTGCAACAGGGTCCAAAAAACAGCGCATACGAAATTTTATCAGAAAAATTAAAAGAAAAGGATCTTTTTTAAAGCGACGGCAAGCAGAATGCCTGCTGCACAAACATGCAAACAACACAGCGTTACCTACGCTCTCTGCCTGAAAATAAGTATGATGGTATTGATGTAGCGGTAGCGAATAGTTGTCCTAAAAGACGAAGTCTTGCTACTCGTAAGCTTACGAACATAACACAATGTATGTACATGTGTCTGTTGCTTTGCATTCTCTATACTTTTTGTGGGAATAAAACAAAAAGTATTAAGCAAGAAAATAATGACACACGTGCTTGCACTTGTCTTAAAATAATTTTAAGTATTAATATTATTGAAATGAAACGTCATCATATGATTTTACGCTGTTTTTTATTATCCAACGTATAAGTAACATTTACTACTGTGTTCATAGAAATCGAACAGGTACCGTGTAACAAAAAAGTGTTAACACAACGCCCGTGAGTTCAAACACTCATTGGATTTTTTATTGTTTTAGTTTGTTTTTATTATTTTGTTATAAAAAAAATAAAGAAAAGTGAATTTAAAAAAACATGTATGCTTTTATGCACTACTTTTATGTATTTTTCCTTTAACAAAATATCTAATTTCAACAAAATAAATACGCCTGTTTGAATTAGTACTCCTCCCAATATTACTAGTGTGCATATTTAGTAAAAAGTTCAAAAAGTGTGGACCGCAATTATTAAAATGTAATGAATCTCTGGTTCCAATGTCTCCATATGATTCCATAAGAACTACATAGTCAATTACTAGTGTGGAAATCTAATAAAAAGTTCCAAAAGAGTATACTAGACATACGAAATTTGTACTACTTAATCTGTTGAGGGTGTAGACATCCAGATGCAAAAAAAAAAAAAAAAAAATACGATTATGTTGCTTTTGGAGAACAGCAAAGAAAAAAGGGGGATGACGACGACAAACTAAAATTGTACTATCGAAGCCCCAGACAGTATCCGTCATTCCATACGGGGAAAGGCAAAAAAAAAATGTCATTCCCTGATTGGAATTGGCTATTCCTAAAGGCCACGACTCACTATCAGATTTCGTCTGTGGATCTTTCCACCGATATTGATTTTGACGAATGCGGGCCAGCCGATCTGAATGGACCGTCTTCAACATCTTGAGTGCATCAACTTTTTTTTGGGTCTTGTGGGCTCTGCAAACCACTGTCTCCGGTTGGTGATTGCATACAGATGCGTGTGGGTTTTTTTTCCCCATTTGGTCGTGGTGTGGCGCACACTTCTCGGATTGTTCCAGGAATGCGTGGCGGTATTGCGGGCAAGTGGAGGATGAGTGGAGTGGGAGCTGGTGTTGTTTCCGGGAGGCCGCTTTTCGTGTTGGAAGCACGCACCTTTCCTTTTGGTTGCTGGTTCCAGCGCGAGGGGTGGTGGTAGTGTCGGGGACTTTCCTGAGTGAATTGTGGGTTCTTCCGCTTGGTTGTTGGTTTGTTGCGGTTGAGGCTTGTCGTTTTGATTTTCGCAGTTTGTGGACAAATGTGTCTGAGTCTGCAGCGTTTTGTTTTGTTTTTATTATGCTATATGCAATCTGACAGAAGGTAATTCGTCCCACACAGGGTGACCCGAGTCACAATTTATCGAACACAGACTTGTATTTCAGCGTACAGTGGAAACTGAGAAAGGTGGTACAAAAACAAAATACAGGACAATCATTCGAGGCCACAAATATGTAGTCATTGACCCGTATATCGGTTGTCTGTGCACCGTTTCGTAATTGTTTTTCGTATTTGTTATATGTTAGCAGTTAGTGTTTGGAAATGTACATGTATGTGTTGGGCGAAGCAAGGCTAGTAATATAAGATTTGGTGAACAAATTTTGAAAGGAAGTTTAATTACAAAGTGGCAAGTGAAGTGAAAGGGCAAAGTATTCCGGGCTGTAAACTAATCTCACAGTATTAAATCGTTTGGTTACAAAACCTTGAGTGCCGGTATTAAAAGTCAATAATAACAGGAAAGTAAAGTTGTTTTTCCGAGTGATCAGGGGAAACGCTGCACTGATTGAGTATTTAAATTTTTAGAAATACCAATACCAAAATGTGAGTAGAATAGAGGAAATGTGTATTTGAAGTCAAGGAGATATTTATAATTGTTGTGTTTCTCCGCTAGTGTGGGTTGATATTCCAAATATTTAATTGAGGTAGCAGGAGTTTATAAATAGTGCCACGGATAAGCCACTTTAC
This sequence comes from Phaonia tiefii, assembly GCA_963931995.1. Taxonomy (NCBI): domain Eukaryota; kingdom Metazoa; phylum Arthropoda; class Insecta; order Diptera; family Muscidae; genus Phaonia; species Phaonia tiefii. The sequence continues at coordinate 214,366,599 of OZ008371.1, forward strand.
CGAAGAGAGGTGAACAACAAACCCGGACTCAAGGTAACACAACCTAGTTTAAATTTTGTGACCGTTTGTGATTGTGTGAATGTAGAGTGTAACTCTCAGACAGTAACCACCCGGTAATTCTGTAGATTCCACTATGTGGGCCGTAAATAAGCGAGGTCCCAAACCCGGTGGAAAGAGTGGATTCTGATTGCCGAAAATACTTTGAGTAGTGCCTACGAAAATTCTTGGTACGCAGGTCAGCTGAGAAGCAAAACGACTGTAATTTTGTGGCTATTTACTGAATACTAGTTTCCTCGATAGAAGTTATGAAGCATTGCAAATCGGATCATTTAAAAGGGAAATTGTTGCGGAGAGGTTAAAAGATAATTTTTGTGAATTTAAGTGTCTCAATATAAGTAGGGTAGTGTAAGTTTGAGTTTATATGTATTTTTGTAAGGGATCGAACTAGGTTTGAAGTAACTGCGCGTGCTTATTTAAACTTAGGCCATATTGGCTAAAGTATGCGAAAAAGAAACTTCGTCCAGAGAGCTCTTTTGGTGGAGTAGGTAAATTTGAGCAAAATGACGTCTGAATATATAGACATTTGATAATTCCTGATTTAGTTGATCCTAGTTAGGTGTTTATATGTAATTGTTTTTTTTAGGAAGTAGTTTCAGTATTTATTCTGTTTCATTTAAATTTTGTATGTTAAGGCCAACTATTTTTTTTATCCTTTGTTTGATTTCTTTAATTGTTTGTTGTGTGTTTGATGGACATTGTCCAAGTCTTGGAAATGCACAACTAATAGTTTATTGGTATTAGGGACCGTTTCGGAATTACATTATTTTATATATATATATTTAATTTTTTAGTGGAATTTCCAAAATTTAAATTAAGGCCACGATAACGAAATACTGAATTTTACGTTAAGTTTATTTGTTTTGAGTTTTAGGTTAGTGTAAGGTATAATCAATTTTTTTTTAATAAATATGTTATAAGTGTAATACAAACAAAATATGTGTTGGTAATTAGTTTAAAGGATTTCAGGTGAGATAAATGGGCGATGCACGAATACGGATGGAAATATAGATAAAAGGTGAGTGGTGATTGGTGTTGAATTGGAACGGGTTCATCAGAAAAATAGATTGGATGAAACGGTCGGGTAGGGTGACGCATCCGGGAGTAAAACCGATCCTGGGGATACAGATTCGGAAGATCTTGGTGTCATTTCGTGCTCAGTAAAGTTAAATTCCAGTAGAGTCAGTTTTTTTTATTGTTATATGTTTCCAAGGTGGCGAATGGGTTGAGAAGCCACGCCCGCGACAGAGCTAGTAGGCAAGTGTGCCACCACAATTAAAATTTTGGAGAACTATTCATAACAATATGGCGCCCAACCTTAAAATAACCGGAATATCCAGATAGAAATAAACCTATGACATCTTCAACTCAGAATGAGAACCCATATTGGAAAATCTTGAGATAGGTAGAAAATTTCAATTGTTTTGCAAATGGTTTCGCAGGAAGATGTGAAGTGTTAAGCAGTGACTGTTGAATGTCTTAGTTCAGAGGAAATGGAAAACTAACAGCATTGGAGAGTCATTATGGAATAAAATTTCAGAATACAAAATTTTTATTGTTTTTTTTTTTCTTAGTGTAGATCACTACGTCCTAAAACAACCTATAGTTTAGTTTGCGTAGTGAAATCTTAATCATTTTTGTGGCCTAGAAGTAAACAGTCTTGTGTCCACAATCTCATTGACGGATCCTAAGCTAGAAAATGGCATAGTTGTCCAAGATAACTAGTATAGACGTCAAGGATTCCGAAGGTCGAAAAAATGCGTAGTCCATAACACCAATCGCGACACCATCAGAAGTTTAAGCAAAAGTGATTACCCAGTCTCACCTGAAATCCACATTTTGTTTATGAAAAGTCCATTATTGTTGTGAATCAATTGTTACGTTTTTTTTGTTTAATTGTTTGTGTAGTTTAATTATTTTATATATGCCACATACCCTTAAGTCGTACAATCAATTTTGCTTATGAGTATTAAAAACAAACAAAAAAATAATAAATAATAAGAAGTATCAGATCGAGAAATTACCAAATTTTTGTTTGAGAAAAATATTTGTTTTTGGGAAATTTTTACGATTTTTTTTTGATAAGTTTGAGATAGATGACGGATAAAGATTACGAAATGGTAGTTCAACGATCCGCCACCAAGGTGCCCGAAAAACCTGCCGGGGATAAAACTATAGTGGATTTGTCGGAGACGATATTTCAAGGCAATATAAACCAAAATGAGAGAATGATGAGGAATTCGCCCAGAGTAGCGATTGGGTGGTCCACTGGAGCTATTCCAAAAGCAAAACCACCATGGCCAGATCTATCACTTCCAAACCCCACAAGTTCACCGCAAATTCGTGCAGAAGATCCAAGTTTAAATGAGAATCAACCACAAGATAATCCCCAAAGTCGACGGCAGAATTCAAAGGATGATAGCCCCCAGCGGTACGCGACATGGATTAAAAAGTTAATAGCCGAAACGAATGACAAATACAAAGCCAGTATGGAGAAAAGTATTGACCAGAAATTACAGGACGGTTTCCAAGGGATGTTAAGGGAGATCCGAAAGTTGTCCTTGAGGGATAGATTTATGGAAGGTAATCATGATCAGATCCGGGAATCCGCACAGGGTGCTGAAAAAACAAGGGCATTATCACCAAGAAGGTTGGATTTTCAAAATGTACCTAGGGAAAACCGAAATGAAAGTTCTGATTGGGAGAGACATAGATCAATGGGATCTAATATATTGGACATCGAAGACCCGCGCTCGATGTATATTCCTAGGCAAATAGTGCGAAGCCCACTGGAGAAATGGGATTTACATTTTAATGGAAACCCTGATCACCTAGAGGTAGAAGACTTTCTTTTTAGAGTGGAATATCTCCAAGAATATTACAAAGTGCCGTGGTCCGATGTCGTTGGGGACTTTCAACGTCTTCTAAAGGGTGACGCTGATAGTTGGTACTGGCTTGCGCTGAAAAGAGCTGGAAAATTTAGATGTTGGGGTGAACTAAAGTATTCACTCTTACAGCAGTATCGTTCCAGGCGGAGTGACTATGAGATAATGCGAGATTTAGAAGAGCGTCGGCAAAGACCAGGAGAGTCAATTGACTCATTCTTCCATTCAATGAAAAAACTCGGTTCTAAGTTGCGTGTGCAATTGCCGGATTGGGAAATGATTCGGATTTTGAAGAGAAATCTTCGGCCGAATCTCGCACAAATAGTATACCCAATACAAGCAATCTCAATGGAAGAGCTACGAGATGAGTGTAAGGAGATTGAACGAAATTTCTTCAAGAGGACCGTCGAATCCTCTGTGGTGCAACCTCCATCTCGGTTCATACCACCTCGACGTCAAGTTAGTGAAGTGTTTGAAGAAAGATATCCCAGTCGGGATCTGGAAGAGGATATCGAGGTTGAAGAAATAGGACACCCCGTAAGGAACAACCGCCCTAGCAACTCCAAGGGAAATACTTCAGAGCTAATCTGTTGGAATTGCCACAATCCTGGCCACGTTTGGTGGGATTGCAATTTCAAAAAAACAAACACGTTCTGTTATAAGTGTGGTATGCCAGACGTTGTTGTTCCGGAATGTCCCAAATGCTCGGGAAACCAAGGAAGGAGTGTGGCAAAGACGGGAGAGTCACGCTCCAATCAAACTCCCGAAGATACAGCGACTGCGAAATAGAAACACAAGCCTGTAGAGAAGAAGATCCGGAGCAGCAGGCCGAAAGAAAAACAGAATCGGTGAAATATAATCTATTAAAAAAATCGATAGAGAAAAGTAAAAAGGAAATGGAAAAGACTCCCATTATAAAATCATTTACTGAAAAATTAAAGAATTACGAAATTATTCGGAATAGAATTTTTAATGAAGAAATTCACCTGGGGAAAATAAGGAGAACCAGAGAAAGATTTAAGGCCAAGAAACAAACACACAAAGAACTAAAAGAGATGGTAAATAAATGCGAATCAATTTCGGATAAAAGAACGACAGACCCAAGGGCTTTTGCGATTATAAAAATAGGCGACGTTTCGATAAGAGGTCTCTTGGACACAGGAGCTTCCATAAGTATATTAGGAAGAAATAGTGAAAAGGTTATAAATGATCTGAATTCAAAAATAACGAAATTTTATTCAGAAGTTCGAACAGCAGGAGGAAAGAAATACACAGTAATTGGGAAAATCAACGTAGATGTGGAATATAATGATTCGAGAAAGGAAATTCAATTTTATCTATGTCCAGATCTAGTCCAAGAGGCATATCTGGGAGTAGATTTTTGGAAACAATTCCAACTAGCGCCACAGATATTCCCGGTAGACGAACTGAATGCCGAAAAACTATTTGAAGCATACCCTTTAGAATTGATCGATGCCCAACAACACCAGTTAACTACAGAACAACGAAACCGATTAACTGAAGTGTTTAAATCATTTCGTAGTTTTGAGGAACATGGGCTAGGAAAAACTACAGTGGAGACACACAAGATTGAACTTATCGAGGGAGCCCTCCCTGTAAAGGATAGGTATTATCCTGTTTCTCCAGCAGTTCAGGAACTAATCTATAATGAAGTGGATCAGATGCTGAGATTAGGGGTGATCGAAGAGAGCACAAGTGCCTGGAGTAGCCGGAGTACTTTGGTTCGAAAACCAGGAAAAAACAGGTTATGTCTAGACGCCAGGAAGATTAACGAAAGAACTATAAAGGATGCCTACCCTATTCAAAATATCGAGGGAATTTTAAGCCGATTAGATGAGACCCACTTTATCAGCAGTGTGGACTTAAAATTCGCATTTTGGCAAATCCCCTTGGAGGAAAAATCACGGTCATACACAGCCTTTACCATTCCTGGTCGCCCATTATATCAATATGTTGTAATGCCGTTTGGCTTATGTAATGCGGCGCAAAGACTGTGTAGGCTGATGGACCGAGTGATACCCGAAGAACTAAAGTCCAACGTCTTTGTATATTTAGATGATCTTTTGATTATTTCAGCGGATTTCGAAGGTCATTTAAAACTTCTAAAGATGGTAGCGGAGTGCTTATCTAAGGCAAATCTCACGATAGGATTAAGTAAATCAAAACTTTGTTACAAAGAACTAAAATACCTCGGCTTTATTGTGGGTGGAGGAAATATGAGAACGGATCCAGAAAAAGTGGATGCAATAAGAAGAATTCCTCTACCGAAATCGGTTCGAGAAGTTCGAAGTTTCCTAGGGACAGCGGGCTGGTACCGTCGATTTATTCGGAACTTCTCTACCGTGACAGCACCATTGACAGATTTAATTAAAAAGGGAAGCAAGTTTAAAGTTACCGAAGAGGCAACAAAAAGTTTCGAGCGCCTAAAGCATGCATTAACTACGGCTCCGGTGCTGTCGCATCCGGATTTCAAGGAAAGATTTTTCATTCAATGCGACGCATCAAGCTATGGAATAGGTGCCGTATTATTTCAAGTTGATAAGGAAAAAAATGAACGACCCTTAGCATTTTTTTCTCAAAAATTAAATATGGCCCAAAGAAACTACAGTGTTACAGAAAAAGAATGTTTGGCTGCAGTGCTGGCTATTAAGAAATTTAGACCCTATGTGGAGTTACTGCCATTCACAGTGATTACAGACCATGCAAGTCTAAAGTGGTTGATGTCACTAAAGGATTTGAATGGTCGGTTAGCCAGATGGGCACTGCAGCTACAAACATTCGATTTCCAAATAGAACACCGAAAGGGTGCCGAAAACATTGTCGCGGACACTCTATCTAGGGCCATAGAAGATATACACATTGACGATGATATATCGAAAACAGATTTGTTAGGATTCGAAACTACGGAATTCGAATCCGAAGAATATTTAGATTTAATTGAAACGGTCCAGAAGAACTGCGACAAACTTCCTGACATTAAGGTTGAAAAAGGGCTTGTGTTTAAAAGAAATAGCCTTGATTCTGAAATACAACTAGGTGAAGAGTTCGTTTGGAAGTTATGGGTACCTAATACTCTTACACATTTCCTCATAAGCGAGGCTCATGTACCAGTTGATAAATCCCATGGGGGTATAAATAAAACAATGCATCGAATCAGAATGAAATATTTTTGGCCAAATATGGCTACTCAGGTAAAAAACTTCGTGAATAATTGTGACATTTGCAGGGAATCTAAATCGTCGAATAGAAATTTAATGCCTGAAATAGGAAAGGAAGTCGTCACGGATAGACCTTTCCAAAAATTGTACATTGATTTTTTAGGAAAATATCCCCGATCCAAAAAAGGCAACGCCTATATTTTTATAGTGGTCGACCATTTGACCAAATTTGTATTTTTAAAGGCGATGAGGGAAGCCACTTCAACCAATGTCATCAAATTCTTAGTGGAACAAGTTTTTCACAACTTTGGAGTGCCAGAAATAATTCATTCTGACAACGGTCGACAATTCGTTGCAAAAGAATTTGGAAAAATGACGGAAAACTACAAAATTGTACACTTGAGAACAGCAGTACACGCACCACAATCCAACGCCTCAGAGAGGGTTAACCAAAGTGTCTTGACTGCGATAAGAACATATTTGAAAGATGACCATAGGGACTGGGACATACATTTAGCCGAGATAGAGTTGTCGTTGAGAACCGCAGTTCACACGTCAACAGGAGTGAGCCCATTTTTTGCCTTATTTGGGCAGAATATATATACTTGTGGTAGTGACTATAAATTGGCCAGGAAACTGAAGTCTCTTGATGATGGAGAACTTCTCATTATGAATGATTGTGATAGGCTTCAATTACTCCGAAGCATGATAAAGGAAAATTTGCATAAAGCCTATAAGAAAAGTGCCCTGAGGTATAACAAAGGTGCTAGAATCGTACGTTTTGTACCAGGACAAGAAGTCTATAAAAGAAATTTTATTCTTAGCGACTTTAAAAGCAACAGAAACGCAAAATTTTGTAAAAAATTTACAAAATGTCGAATAACTCGTGCCATTGGAAACAATATGTACGAGTTAGAGACATTAAAGGGTGTGCCGTTAGGAATATATCATTCTAAAGATATAAAACAATGAGATAGAAAGGAGGAAATGTTGAATATTACTAATTAGTTGGAAGGGACTATAATAAAGGAAAACATGTACATATCAAAAAATTTACCTGTGCAACATTACATCTTTTGTGCAATAGTAGGTTAAGTACTGTGTGCCTGTTACGAATTATTATTTGTTATACTCCCGGAAAATTATTACACTATTTCGTCCAAGGTCTTATGTTTTTCGTACCTGTAATGAACGAAAGAGAATGGGAGATTACACCAAGTAAAGTTTCTTATAAAATGCTTGTAATAACAATTACTTCCCTAACAATGTAGAAGACCTCACGGAAGATGGGTAATATGGAAAACTTGAAAAAAAATCCGAATAGTTTTCTAAAAAATTCCCCAATAGATCCAAAGATGCCAAATCCAAAGATAGAATATTCCTTTGACCTAAACGTAGGAAACCAGACCTCGATTTGTTATTTGCGTTGCAAGAACTGGGAACATAGGGTCAGTGACATGGAATGCAACCGAAAAGAAAAATCTTGTTGTATGAGTAAAGTGAACACAACGTAAATTATTAAATATTTATGGTTAATTACAAATTGTAGACAAAAGTTTAGTAATAAGTGTTAGTATTCTAAATTTCACAAATAAATTTAGAGTTCGATTGAAAATTTACCCGAATCTAAAATCGGATAAAAAGGTAAAATGTATATGCCAATATTCGATGGTTTATTTAAAGCTACAGATATGTATATTAGATATAGATATATATATCAATTCGTTTTGATTAGGGAAAGTCAAATGGTTAATGTGTTGTAAACTACTTATGGGTAGATCTATCTTACGGATTTCATCAGATGTAATATCTTGTATGCGAGAAGCAGGCTATAACATCAACTTCTGTGGGAATCGTAGAAAACAAGTTATTGCCCGGCTAATTCAGTCGTATTACTAGCGACAAGTGGGTGTAGCCTACGTTGGGCGCGTGACGAAACCACAATAACTACCCTTTATAGACAGAGTCTATACGGATGAAGAGTTGACAAATACAAATTACACCCATCACACTGTTGTTTCTACGACGATCATTGAAACAACAGAGTTTTGTTGAGGGTGTAGACATCCAGATGCAAAAAAAAAAAAAAAAAAATACGATTATGTTGCTTTTGGAGAACAGCAAAGAAAAAAGGGGGATGACGACGACAAACTAAAATTGTACTATCGAAGCCCCAGACAGTATCCGTCATTCCATACGGGGAAAGGCAAAAAAAAAATGTCATTCCCTGATTGGAATTGGCTATTCCTAAAGGCCACGACTCACTATCAGATTTCGTCTGTGGATCTTTCCACCGATATTGATTTTGACGAATGCGGGCCAGCCGATCTGAATGGACCGTCTTCAACATCTTGAGTGCATCAACTTTTTTTTGGGTCTTGTGGGCTCTGCAAACCACTGTCTCCGGTTGGTGATTGCATACAGATGCGTGTGGGTTTTTTTTTCCCCATTTGGTCGTGGTGTGGCGCACACTTCTCGGATTGTTCCAGGAATGCGTGGCGGTATTGCGGGCAAGTGGAGGATGAGTGGAGTGGGAGCTGGTGTTGTTTCCGGGAGGCCGCTTTTCGTGTTGGAAGCACGCACCTTTCCTTTTGGTTGCTGGTTCCAGCGCGAGGGGTGGTGGTAGTGTCGGGGACTTTCCTGAGTGAATTGTGGGTTCTTCCGCTTGGTTGTTGGTTTGTTGCGGTTGAGGCTTGTCGTTTTGATTTTCGCAGTTTGTGGACAAATGTGTCTGAGTCTGCAGCGTTTTGTTTTGTTTTTATTATGCTATATGCAATCTGACAGAAGGTAATTCGTCCCACACAGGGTGACCCGAGTCACAATTTATCGAACACAGACTTGTATTTCAGCGTACAGTGGAAACTGAGAAAGGTGGTACAAAAACAAAATACAGGACAATCATTCGAGGCCACAAATATGTAGTCATTGACCCGTATATCGGTTGTCTGTGCACCGTTTCGTAATTGTTTTTCGTATTTGTTATATGTTAGCAGTTAGTGTTTGGAAATGTACATGTATGTGTTGGGCGAAGCAAGGCTAGTAATATAAGATTTGGTGAACAAATTTTGAAAGGAAGTTTAATTACAAAGTGGCAAGTGAAGTGAAAGGGCAAAGTATTCCGGGCTGTAAACTAATCTCACAGTATTAAATCGTTTGGTTACAAAACCTTGAGTGCCGGTATTAAAAGTCAATAATAACAGGAAAGTAAAGTTGTTTTTCCGAGTGATCAGGGGAAACGCTGCACTGATTGAGTATTTAAATTTTTAGAAATACCAATACCAAAATGTGAGTAGAATAGAGGAAATGTGTATTTGAAGTCAAGGAGATATTTATAATTGTTGTGTTTCTCCGCTAGTGTGGGTTGATATTCCAAATATTTAATTGAGGTAGCAGGAGTTTATAAATAGTGCCACGGATAAGCCACTTTACCGAAGAGAGGTGAACAACAAACCCGGACTCAAGGTAACACAACCTAGTTTAAATTTTGTGACCGTTTGTGATTGTGTGAATGTAGAGTGTAACTCTCAGACAGTAACCACCCGGTAATTCTGTAGATTCCACTATGTGGGCCGTAAATAAGCGAGGTCCCAAACCCGGTGGAAAGAGTGGATTCTGATTGCCGAAAATACTTTGAGTAGTGCCTACGAAAATTCTTGGTACGCAGGTCAGCTGAGAAGCAAAACGACTGTAATTTTGTGGCTATTTACTGAATACTAGTTTCCTCGATAGAAGTTATGAAGCATTGCAAATCGGATCATTTAAAAGGGAAATTGTTGCGGAGAGGTTAAAAGATAATTTTTGTGAATTTAAGTGTCTCAATATAAGTAGGGTAGTGTAAGTTTGAGTTTATATGTATTTTTGTAAGGGATCGAACTAGGTTTGAAGTAACTGCGCGTGCTTATTTAAACTTAGGCCATATTGGCTAAAGTATGCGAAAAAGAAACTTCGTCCAGAGAGCTCTTTTGGTGGAGTAGGTAAATTTGAGCAAAATGACGTCTGAATATATAGACATTTGATAATTCCTGATTTAGTTGATCCTAGTTAGGTGTTTATATGTAATTGTTTTTTTTAGGAAGTAGTTTCAGTATTTATTCTGTTTCATTTAAATTTTGTATGTTAAGGCCAACTATTTTTTTTATCCTTTGTTTGATTTCTTTAATTGTTTGTTGTGTGTTTGATGGACATTGTCCAAGTCTTGGAAATGCACAACTAATAGTTTATTGGTATTAGGGACCGTTTCGGAATTACATTATTTTATATATATATATTTAATTTTTTAGTGGAATTTCCAAAATTTAAATTAAGGCCACGATAACGAAATACTGAATTTTACGTTAAGTTTATTTGTTTTGAGTTTTAGGTTAGTGTAAGGTATAATCAATTTTTTTTTAATAAATATGTTATAAGTGTAATACAAACAAAATATGTGTTGGTAATTAGTTTAAAGGATTTCAGGTGAGATAAATGGGCGATGCACGAATACGGATGGAAATATAGATAAAAGGTGAGTGGTGATTGGTGTTGAATTGGAACGGGTTCATCAGAAAAATAGATTGGATGAAACGGTCGGGTAGGGTGACGCATCCGGGAGTAAAACCGATCCTGGGGATACAGATTCGGAAGATCTTGGTGTCATTTCGTGCTCAGTAAAGTTAAATTCCAGTAGAGTCAGTTTTTTTTATTGTTATATGTTTCCAAGGTGGCGAATGGGTTGAGAAGCCACGCCCGCGACAGAGCTAGTAGGCAAGTGTGCCACCACAATTAAAATTTTGGAGAACTATTCATAACAAATCTCTGGTTCTAATGTCTCCATGTGGTTCCATAACAGTCGCCTAGTCAATAGTTTTAAGGTCAGTAGTTCATTCTCAATGACAAGCACATTTTAAATGTATACAACGAAGAGCATTCCCTGGGGTATCGTTGGTCAGTAGTACTAGTAACAAACTCAATAGTGAATCAGTGCAGTTTGATATCGACATTTCCATTATTTAAAATAAGTAACATAAATAAGGGGTAAAACAAAATATTTCTCTAATTTTGGTTTGTTTTTGGAGCTCTGCCCCATCCCCAGCAATTCAGCCATGCTCTTAATTCTTTGAATTTTTTCACACAAAATTTTAAATTACAAAAAAACGATACGTTACAGTGGGTTATAAAATGCGAAAGCGGTGAAAACCGGGTTTTTCTTCCAAACAACTGGCAGCACCGGATTTTAAAGTGGAATTTTTCGAAACAACCGTTATCCCGGTTTTTTGATTGATGAACCCGTTTTTAGAATACCCATCACTACACTTTTTATACAACCATTCCATAATGCCTCAAGCTGCAACTGTAAGTTTTATGAAAATAAAAAAAGTCAGTGAAAATAATAATTGTACAAATAATTGAAGTTTGGAAACAAATAAAACAAAACTGAAAAATTTAAAGGGAATGTCGTAGTGTTGAAACGAGAGCATTGTTGTTTAGAACCACTTCGTTTAGAACTACCCTCAATCCTTTGGAACATATAGCAGATATTCGGAGCAAAGCATTTCGTATAACAATTGAAGGCGATCTCAACTCATTACACCTTTCCAAATAATTATATGGGTTCTGTGAACTCTGGACATGTGTGCTGTTTGACGACTGCGGTGTGCACTTTTGGGAAATCCTGTGAATCGAACTCGTTATCTGATATATTATGATTCATTGAATCGTCATCGTTTGGTTCGATGTCTATATATATATACTCTTGCTATCTCTGATTGTGATCGAGCACGCGAGGAAGATAACGCGCCCTTTTGCTTTGGAAACGTACATTCACCAAATCAACCGTTCAACTCCTCAACGCTTTGCCTCGAAGAGAGCTGCAGTTGGAGAAATTGACCAAGTTCCGTTGAGTCGTCTGCCTCAGTGACCATGAGTAACTATGAACGCAAGAAAGCCACGCCCTGTGCTGGATGCATGCAGGCGATCAAGTGGATACCCGTTATCTTCATAGCTTCTGTTATTGTATGGTCCTATTATGCCTATGTAGTGGAACTTTGTATTCGTAAGTATCTTCATTCGCAAAGGAGTTCGCTGTACTAAGGTTCGGCTATTTTCTTGGTGTTTCTGTTAGTTGCCATTGAAAGTACATTGGAGCAGGTTATATTCCTAATATTCTACCACGTCATATGTGTTCTGTTCTTCTGGTCTTATTGGAACACTGTGTTCACGCCCGTGGGGACTGTACCCTCAAACGTGAGTAAATCAAAATCAGTAAACCACCACCTGTGTGGTGGGTGATACGACGATCGGATCTATTCTCCGGAACGACCCAGTAATCACTCGGTCAGGGATTGTCAAGTCAGCTGCAGCTGTATCACCCACCCGTGTGGTGGTTGGCATTGGTGATCTAATGAACATTATATTAGTGATCAATTTTAATTTATAGTGGCGCATTCCTGAGGCGGAAATAGAACGGCTTTTTAGAGCGGAAAATCAAGAACAACAGAAAAGAGTATTGGAACATTGCGCTAGGGATTTGCCAGTTACAAATCGGTATGATGGAAAACTTCCTACTAAAACCAAAGGCCTCTCATATTTGGGTGTATATTAATTTGGGGTTCTCGTTTTCTTTCAGCACATTAAATGGCTCCGTACGATTTTGTGATAAATGTAGAATTATAAAACCCGATCGTGCCCATCACTGTAGTGTGTGCGGCACATGTGTACTGAAAATGGACCACCACTGTCCATGGGTAAACAATTGTGTGAATTTCAGCAATTACAAGTTTTTTGTGCTGTTCCTCGGTTATGCACTACTATACTGCCTTTATGTGGCCTTAACATCGCTGGAGTATTTTATACGCTTCTGGAGGGTAAGTCTGCAGATGCATACATAGAATTTCGTAGTATAAAAAGACCAGTCTGAATTTGTCGAACAGGGTGAACTGACTTCGGGCATGGGCCGTTTTCACATACTGTTCTTGTTTTTCGTGTCGCTTATGTTTGCCATTAGTTTGGTAAGCCTTTTCGGATATCACATATATCTGGTTCTAATGAATCGGACCACACTGGGTGAGTTTGACATAAGAAACCCTGTGTAGTCTTTTTGAATTTCCCATAATTGTTAACTAATGCAGAGGCCTTTCGTGCGCCAATTTTTCGTATTGGAGGAGCTGACAAAAATGGTTTCAACTTGGGTAAGCTTGCGAACTTTCAAGAAGTGTTTGGAGACAATTGGAAACTATGGTTCCTGCCAATCTACACAAGGTAATTATTTTGTTTTGTATCTTTGGTGTCGTACATGTATTTATGTGTGTCGGTTTGATACTCCTGCCGTGCTTGGCTACTTGTCTTGCGGAGTTATGAGTCAATTACTCCTTAATATGTTGTGCTACAGTGGCAAATTAAAAGCGTTTATCCCACTCTTAATAGTTGTGTAATTAGTACAAACTTTTTTCTAACAAGAAATCTTTTGAAATAACAAATAGTAAATACGTTTTTATTTATAAAATACACTATGCAATTATTCGTGCTATTCTCGAAGAAATCTTCAAGGAATTAACCACTTATCTCTGTAATGCGTGTGCCACTATTTTGTTTTCCAAATCATTATTTAACACTGTGACTTGAAACTAAACTAACACGCAGACGTTTATTTGTATGACAACTGAAGTTGAATCACAATAACATGTACAATGTACCCATAATGATGGTTAATGGTGTGCTTAGCAAAGAATTGTGTTGAAATGCGAAATTACCCAAAACTTTTCTAATCTACTCTTCCTAGTATGGGTGATGGTCTACAATATCCCACTCTGAATCACCAACATCTTCATCAGCAACAACAGCAACCAAATCCAACGTCATACCATTCAATGGATGATACCAGAAACAGGTTTGAAATACAGCCCACAGATAAACTAATTAATAATGACAATGCACCACCAGCAACGATAACAATAGATCTGGAAAATGTAATTCCTGATGGTCCATTCATGCGAGCAATTGTTCCTGGAGACACCGTTAACTCTGCCCCCGTCCATGCAGTTGGTGCTGCAAATGGCAGTGTTGTCATAGCCATGAATGATCTTAACAAAAATCAAACTACTGCATATGACCTCAAGTCGAGTGTCACTGAAGTTCACAATATGGCATGATGAGAAGAGAAGACAAACAAACCCCAATTGCCTTCGTTGATTTCGCTACATATGTTAATGATTTCCAGATTATAAAAAACAAAAATCAAACTCTGCATTTAACCGTCAAGTAGTCAGTTAAAATGCAATTGTACAGATCGATGGACATTTGAAATATAATTGTTTTAAACAATGAATGTTATTGTATGTATTTATTTATACTTTTTGCATTCGTACTTTTTGGTTTAATTTTTTTAATTATTTGTTTGCATTTGATGTATTTTCTTTTGTATTTCGTTTTGTGTTGTTTTATGCTACTATTTATAATTTAATTATTTATAAAACTTGTAAACGGTATAAGATATAATAATATTATTCATATACAGTATTTTTTCTTTATATTTAATGCTGTAACGTTGTACTACTTGCTTTAATTTATTATTTCACTCCAACGGAGCTGAATGTCCTTGTTTAGTTTTAACGATTTTTTTTTGCTGATTTGGTACAATTATTATTCAACGAGTAGTATCCGGTGAAATGAAGTTGGTTTACAAATATCGACTCGATCCAAATCAAAGATTTGCTCATTCGTAATGGGACCAACAATATATTTTCTACTATTAAATCAAGGGTTAAGTTCGTGTTGTTGATTCATTCAATTAAGGAGAATCAAAATCAATATACACATGTACTACTACTAGTTCTACTTTAAAAACGATTAAACTTTATATAGATAGTTTTATACTTTAAAATAATTGTTAAAAAATAAAATAAATGTCTTGCAATTGAGAAACACAATGGGAGAAATGTTTTTAATTTGCCATATCATTCAAAATAAGTCCGTTTTCTATTGTTTTATTTAGTAGTTGTGAGTGTGAAAAATGTTTTGCTGGTATTTATTACATCTTTTCAAAAAAATCTCTTTAAAACTGTATGTTTATATTCTTGTAGCTTCGGAGATGGCTTCAGCTACCCCATGCGCCACTGCGAAGAAGACGCCGAATCGCTCTTAGGACACTCGGACACTCGCATCGAAATGGAGGAAGATATTTTCCCCGAGACAAGATTTCATGATAGTATAATACCATAGTTAATACTGACTGAAGACAACGTGGCCACCTATTATATATAAACGATTATCGGGACTAAGATTTGTATGCGGCAAAGAAATTACGATTAGGCAGTTTCAACACTTAAATTCTTGTAGTTTAAATAATGTGTCATGTAAATATTGATAACGGCTTATAGTTTTTTGTTTTGTTTGTAAACTACATCTCCTTAATATTTGAGTTATTGCTGCAGGTAGTTTTATTATTTTATGAGAAGATAACTGAGGAACACATAATGGGTTACTTGCTTACCGTGATTTAAACTCCAACAACTACAAATATTGCAGCGACCTGAACCCAAATCCGTATTTAGAATTTGTTTTTGTTTGTTTTACATTTTTAAGATATTGCGAATGACAAAAGGTACATCATGAAATCGGTAAACGCAATTTGTATAGTAGTTTTTTTCGCGATATATATGTTGTCACAGCGTGATCTGTGACAACGAGCCGAAATTGGCATACAAGAGAAGCGGACGGAGTTAATAATTTAATCAATTGGCCCTACATTTGTTACTCAGCATAATAAACAATCCTTCTTGTTTATTGAGTTCAAGCATAAGAAGAGTATTTTTGTGTTCTTACAGTCCAGTAATGAGAATTAGTAACAATAAAATTAAACTTTCTTACACTCATGGAGGAACTCATACCGGCTATTGCATGCAAAACCTAATGTATCTTAAGTATTTGTATTTCGCTGCAATAGGAAGGATTTAAAACTAAATTAAGAATATATTATCCCTGGGATAGTATTACAGACGAGACGAACTTAACTTGAAATATGGTGAAAGTACTATTATGTATAAGTCAAACTGTTTTAGTTCAATACACTTGTTTAACACTTTTTTCTTATAGAAAAATTCCTTGTAAGTTAATAACTGACTAGGTATGTTGTAGTTGTATATATGCATACAATTTATATTTAAATATATAGAATATAGACGTTACCTCATGTGAATAGAAAACCAAAATGTGCAAATGTATAAACACCTTCTAAGAAGAAGGCTTATTTGTATTCAGAAGATGTTCGCGCTAAACCTAAATATATGTACACACATCACTTTTGTTACCCAATAATGTGAAAGGAAGTTATAGCTACAATTGTAAACATTTAGAACTCTATGTGTCCTTCCGCTAACGTAGAGAACTGCTGCCCTCTTTGTTGGGTCTGCAGAATATGTTTTATTTGAAATATAAGATAAATTTTTACAAATTTGTTTTTAACGTACGTCATGTTAAACATAAGTATTACAAATATAGTAGATTCGTATGCGGTTATGGAGAAATATATCGCACTCTAACTACAAAAGAGTAATAGCTCAACATTTCAATAGAGGCAAATAAACACTGCGCGAAGAGAAAATGAAGACACATATTACAGCGGATAGAAATGGTTCTGGCTATTGTTTTCAAGTACAAAATTAAAATTTCGGGTTGTTACTCTTTTGTAGTTATGGTGCGATATGTGTATGTATATTGCATCTATATATAAAATTTGGCATTATACCGAAAATTGAGCGATCATGTCAAATTTTCAAAAACCATTTCTTTTTCGTTAGGTCATAAAGAAACGTTAGAAGAATGCAAAAACTAATTTAGAAATAAGGTACCAAATTGTGATGTTGATTTTGTAGATTTTAAGGAGAGAAGACATGTCGTTTCTTTCCATTTTGCATGGACGAGCGTCAAGTTTCTCTTTAATTATCCTTACATTTTGATAGAACGTTCCACATAAAACCAAGAAAGTTGTTCTAAGAGGAATCTTAAGATTATGATATAAATTGTAAATATTCCTACTGTTGCAACAACTAAATGTGTATAATTTAAAACTAGTTTTAAAAATATGTACTGAATAAATTGGACAAAGAGAAAATATTTGTGTGGCTTCTGTAAAATGTATGTATATTTCAATTGAAATACATTTATAAAATTATGGCTGATTAATCGAATCTACTAAGATCTTCTGAATTCCTTGTGTTCGACTCCTTTATTTTTGGGTTGTCGGTAGGCACAACTTCAAAATCTTCATCTGAGTCAACGGCGTTGTTGGGGATAACTTGGTCACTATCGTTTGAGGATGGATTAAATGGGTTATTTTTGCTTTTCTTCTCTTTCTTTGTTAAAGACGTGTGCTGCGTCTCATTATCCACTGCCTGTTCAAGTTTATCACTTATCTGGGCTTGTTCTTCCATACGTTTTCGTTTCTTTGCCATTTTAGTTTGAGCCGGCTTGGGAATCAAAACGCTGGTATCTTCGCTTCTCGGCAATGCCTCTCGAATTTGTTCCTCCTCCACGTCTTCAACATTAGGACTGAATTTCTCTTGCAATGTTGACATTGCTATTAACAAAGCTTCCTCTGTACGTATAGTCCTAGAGCCTTGTTTGGGCAAAACATTTATGTAATGGTCAAATAATAATTCCGGATCGTCAATTTGTAGCTTATCATCATTCGCAACGGCCGCTTCCAGACCCTGGAGACCGCCAAAAACCAGAAGTAAATGATTGTAGTTAAATGATTTGGATGGTACATTGTGAACATTGGTTCCACGATCTGATGTGCCAACAGTTAGGTCATAACCTCCAGGGTACGGTGACTTTGAAAATATTTCGGTTATGGAATGGGCAATGCGAACAGTGTAGCCCCAATATACACCAGTTTCACGCCTTGGCTCGTCTGGACTTACAATCGAACCGCGTTGTTTGCGTGCGTTTTCTAAAAAAAAATTATTTACTTGTTTAGAAATTGTGATTTTTCCTACCCAACATCGTTGTGGATGCATGCACTTACCTTGTGAGCTATCCAACTTCACTGTAACCCTTAATCCCGAAGTCAGTGATTTATTAACTAAAACGTCATTTAGTAGACCCACATTAACATAACAATGACCTTCTTTGGCCAGCTTTTCCGTAACTATACCCTCGCGGTATCGGAACACATTTTGTTGTCTTAAATGATGTGGGGCGTCGAGAGGATTCAGTAAACCTGAATATTTCAAATCTTTGTGCAGGGGGAAGAAAAACTTTCGCATATATTGTGGACATTCCAAATATTGTAATATACGCGCCAACTGCAAACTACTGCTGCGAACCGTTCGCGGTGCACCACCTTCATCTTCATCACCGTCTTCCGCCTCATAGCTGCGTTTAGTTTCTCTAGCTGTCGCCACTCCAATATCATCGAACACAATCACTTCGCTTACTCGAAATATACATGCCGCCCTAGCTATTTGTCCGGCAACATATGTTCTCAGTTCCACGGACTGCGCATTTTCCAGTATGGATCCGGGCACAGCTATCGACACCGTGGATGGATTCGACTTCTTTTCAATTTGTTTGGATGTATTCCTCTCTTGTCCGAGAATAGTTTGCTTTTCCACTGTTTCTTTACTCTCCATCTGCTTGAGTAGCTTTTCCTGTTTCCTTTGCTTCTTTAAAGCCTTTCGTTCTTCATTCACCTTCTTCCACGATTTGTGGACTTCAGTGGGTTTAGCTCCAGTCGTTAGAGACATTTCCGTAAAAACACAAAACAAAAAACATCAAAGCGTCCAGAAGAAGTGTTTACCAAGTTTTCTCCACGTGCCAGAAACCAGAATTGCCACTCTTTTTATAGTCAGCTGCAAGCAAAAACCTGCAAGATGTATTTTTCCATGAATCAGCTGCTTTATATTTTGTTATGGCAACATATTCCTGTACATATTTATTTACAATTACTAGAAACTGTAAACGTAGCCAGAGGTGTTGGTGTATCATTGTCCTTGCAGCGTTCCTGTAGATCCATATTATAGAAATGAGCCGCGATGTACTTGCTCCTCCCCTCTTGCGAATGGGCGCAAATCGTTCTTATCGTGTCAATTTGGTACACGACGACTTTACAGACCAGCGAAGTGCCGCAACAAAGGCCCAACAACAGGGCCAAACTACAACGAAG
The DNA here is from genome assembly GCA_963931995.1 of Phaonia tiefii. Classification (NCBI taxonomy): domain Eukaryota; kingdom Metazoa; phylum Arthropoda; class Insecta; order Diptera; family Muscidae; genus Phaonia; species Phaonia tiefii. Next base: position 214,385,861 of record OZ008371.1, read on the forward strand.
GGCTATATGGAAGAAGGTGCGTACCAAATATTGAATACTTGCAATTTGTATAATTAGTGGCAATGAATCTAGTTTGGATTATAATGAGAGGGTACTCCTGTGATGTATGTATGTATAGTGGTAATGAATCTATTTTGGATTATGAGAGTTAGGGTACGTACTCCTGTGATGTACATATGTATGTATGTAGTATATAATATACCGACACAAATGCATTACTTGTAGAGTATTCAAAAACCGGTACCGGTCCGCCGGTTTTCTGAAAATTTTTTTTTTGCTGCATTCTATATATCCGGGCGCGGCTAAAAAACCCCGAAAATAGGCCTAAATTTTATAAAGAAAAAATTAAATAAATTTTTTCGATAACTTTTTTATCCAGTTATCGGAAGATGGAATGAAAAAAAAATCAAAGGGGGTTTTCTTACAGAAAACTCGAATACAAAAAAAGTAAATTACACAAAAAAAAACATGGAACAGACCTAGTATAGATCGGCACGTCCAATTTTTTTGCTTTTTTTTTGGTTGTAGGGATCGCTATTTTAAGTAAAAAAAGTAAAATAAAAAAATCGGGGGGAACCCCTGTTTTGGGAGTTACGGGCCAAGTAGCCCTGGCAGGGACCTATGTTGCTCGTACCGCGTGGTAGAACTTTTGGAAAATCGTTAAATTTATACTGCAATTAGTCGCCCGGCCATCCGGCCGGGCTCAGGCAGGGCCGGACGACCTCTGTACCTGAAGTCGATGTGTGACAAAATCCGAAAAATCACTCGATTGCTTGAAAAAAAAATATTTTCTGGATATTTTTAAAAATCCGATACGTGGATAACTAAGCAGTTATCAAAAAAATGTATTTATTTATTTTTGTTTATTTCGACTCGTTTTACACAAAAAAGTTGTGAAATCGGTCCCATAACACGGCACCACACTCGTAGTATCATCCTGGATGTCCGAACTTTGGGTGCCCACAACTCCGAAAATAGGCGTTGCCCCCGATTTTTTTATTTAATTTTTTTTACTTAAAATTAAAAGTTCTATCCAATGGTAATAGTTTGGAGCCGAAGCGAGTTGCCGACCTATTCTAGGTTTAAGCCAAAAACATAAATTGAAAGAAGCAGGGGCAGTGAACCCTATTTCAGTATATTATAAGTATGTGTCCCTGATGACTAAAAAAGGAAGAGCCCACGAAATACCAAGTGTGGCTTTGCAATTTAATGTAAACAATCTACATATGTACATATTTCATTGCTACTGTATTCTACACTCTAACGGGAATTAAAAATTTGGCTGAAGTTCAGGACCAGGGGCAGGCAAACCAAAAAACCAAAATTAAAGAAATATTAAAGAATGTGAGAAAATTGAAAACTAGCCGTCGCACGGACCTATGGGGCCCACAGGGTCCAAAAAACTGTCACACCCAGGGACATTTGGTTATGGATTTGTGTGGGTACTTCAACGAAAGGTATTTGTGTCACGAATTCCGTGGTGTCATTCTTTTTTTTCGTAGGATGTCTGTAAGTCCATATAAGTCCACTTTTGTGCGTACAGTAACCATGAGATTGGTTATGGTAACCATCCAGAAAAATAAATTTTTTTTAAAAAAAACCGAGTGATTTTTCCGATTTTGCCACACATCGACTTAAGGTACAGAGGGAATTTTAACCACCCTGCCTGACTTAGTGCAATATAAATTTAACGATTTTTCAAAAGTTCTACCACACGGTACGAGCAACATAGGTCCCTGCGATGGCCACTTTTCCATGTTCTCACATTCTTTACCTTTAATTTTGGTTTATTTTTAAAAAAAATTTTTTGCCTGCCCCCAGGTCCTGAATTTTTGCCAAAAATTTTGTCTGCGGCGTTTCTCCTGCGAAACAGTACTGACTTACTATTGACTGTGTCACCAGTACTACTGACAAAATATACCCCAGGCAATGTAAAATTCTATTGACATTTAACATGTGCTTGTCATTGAGATTGAACTACTGACACAAGAACTAATTCAAAATTAAAATCGTATTTATTTTTTCAAAATTCAGTTTTTTTTTTCAAAATTCACTTTTAAAACTCACTTTTTCTTTTTAAATTATTTTCCAACTAAATGTACGCGACACCACGTGTTTTCACAACCAAACAAAGCGAAACAATGAAAAAGAAGAAGAAGCATTGACGTCCATTTGTCATAAATTTCTCTACACATCAAAGCCAGACAAATATTTGTAGACAAGTTGTAGACAAATTGTCGACAATGTCACCATAATAGTTGACAAAAGTGGTGACATGGAGACACTTGTCCCCAGACTTCCTACAGGGATGCCACAAAAAATTAATAACAGTGCATCAGCAAATATTATTAGACACTCTAAAGGAAAACACAAAAATACTTTATAACAAAGCCGCGAAGCCGGTATTGGACCTACCGCAGAGGAGAAAATCTGTAACCCCGGCCCCGCATACAGCTTTATAACATAAAAATACTATGCTGAAGCCTCGAAGCCGGTGTTGGACCTACCCCAGAGGAGGTAACAACTAAGCTCGCCCACGCAGACAGCTTTATACCACAAAAATACTATGCCCAAGCCGTGAAACCGATGTTGGACTTACCCCAGAGAACCCCCCGAAGGCCGGCCACGCAGTAAACGTTATAAGACAAAATACTGATTTATATTTTTTATTTTATAATAGAAATCTTAAAATTTATCTTCCGATAACTCGAATTGTATTTAATATTTTAACTCATTTCAAGATTTTGTATCAAACACGTAAAAAATCAAAAAGTTTAATTTTCGATATCTCGATAAGTTATCGAAAATTTTCCTTAAAAGTTTTTGGATTATTTTCCAGCTTTCTATTAAAAGCAAACAAAATTTACAAATTAAGTCTTGATTTTTTATATTTCATCTTTCGATAACTAAGACAGTTATTGAAAGAATATATTTAATTTTTCCGCCTTATTTTGAGGTGCTGCACCAAAAAAGTTATAAAAATCTGCATGTTTTCAGTCAGTTTCGGACTTATTTTTTGGACTTGTGTGTAATTCAATTTACGCCAATTTTCGGGGTATTTTTTTTTGGAATCCTTCCCGTAGATCGGGAAATTTAACAAATAAATTAAATATTCGTTAAATTTGTAAACAAACATTTTTAAAACATTTGGTCTGAATTTATAATTTCCAATAGAAAACAAAAATTCAGTGAACAATTTTTACATAAAGTTTAAAACAAACGAATTTGATCATTGTGAAAAGAAACAGTTTATGAACTCTTTGTGTTCATATTTTTCAAATTTTGTGCTCATAAAATTTAAAATGTTTCCCCATTGGTTTACATTAGTTTTCATGTTTGTATTAAAACATATTTTCGGATGTGTTCTGCATTCCACTTTCACAAAAACGACTTTTATTTGTAGATACAGCGTCGTTGGATTCAATGGAATTTTTTAAGACAATCTGACAAATCAATAATCTTGTAAATAGTAAAATGATCCTGTAAATATACTGTGAAATTCCACTTACGGTGAATGCGGAATGTAGAACACCCCCGAACACGTTAACCCTGAACACACTGCAGTCGATTTGGCGGGATTTCGTTTAACTAAACGTGTTTTTCAGTACAATAATCAGCTGTTAATTTACTCAAAATCTCCAAATGAGAGAATCCTGCTGCAGTGTGAATGCAGTATAAAAGTGGATAAGATGTTAAATTTTTTGATATAAAAGCCGAAATGGGTGGAAACCGGTTTTTACCCTAAAAAAAACTGGTTTTCCAAAAATCTAATTTTTCGAAGCAACCGAAAATTCGGTTTCTTGAATTGGCCGGTTTTTTTAATACTCTACTTATAGTACAAATACAGTATTAAAAACAACATTTTTTCAAAACATTGTTTGAATGAAAAATCCAATTTCGGGATTTTAACTAAGCCTTGGTTGGTTTGCGTGGTTGCTAAAGATACTGTTTACGGAAGCTTCAGCCGTCTTGCGTGGTTACCGATTGGAGAGTGCCCGTTCAGCACGGCAATAAGCCTTGATATGTTCCCCCGATTATGGCTAATCAGGAAGTTAGTCCAGTCCGGTGAATGTTATATTGTGGATATGCAGTTCGCTTCCGTCCTATCCCATCTGGCCTTTGATCGTTCAAGGTAATGCAGGAAAATACCGCTTTTGATCGACCCTATAGGGCGTTGCCCTGGCTACTTCGTCTGCCCTTTCGTTCCCTAGGAAACCCTTGTGACCTGGTATCCAAGTAAGAACCACATTGGCCACCCGACCTAGCCCGACAAGTTTTTCACTACATTCACTAACGAGTTTAGATGCAGTGTTGTAAGTTTTAAGTGATAGGAGAGCCGCTTGGCTTACTACAAATATTCCAATGCCTTACCTAGTTTTTCATTTAAAAAAAAATCTTAATAAAGTACAATGAAATATGTCGAAAAATCTCAAACAATACAAAATGTTTATAAACATTTTCTTTTAAAATTTTTCCTTTTCTAAGTTGACTTTAAAAGTATTTCAATTATTGTGTTCTTTTGGAAAGTACATTTAACTTTTCTATAGAACAAATTCAAACATTTCAAATTGTTTACTTAAAAATTGTCTTAGAATTAAGCCTTTTTTATTTGAACTAGGTATACGATTTTGGAAGAAAATAAATTTTGGAAAACCGGCGGTCGCTGGATGTTCAAAAACCTGTGGACCGGTTTTATTTTGGGTTTTAAATACTCTACGAACTGCGTACGTTTGTATATTGACACTTCTTGTTTTGGCTGAATTACCGACATGGGGCGGGACTCAAAACTTGATATTTTTTTGTCGGATGGACATATGGAGTCCAAATTTTGCAGCCATTAAAACAAATTGTTGCCTTAGTGTGGGCACTAAAGATACACTTTCAAGAAAATACATTTTTTAAAAAATATATTTAGTTTGGAATTTTTTTCTGATGAGCTTTCGTACGAGCTATATCTATCCGGTCTAAAAGTAAGCGTTGATCAATATATACATATATCCGAACTTTGGAGGCTCGTAACTCTGCAATAGGACCCATGTCCATAAAGTAGATTCTAAATTGAAAAAGCCATAAAAATCAAAAGTATTAAATTTATCAATTTTTCCCCAAATTTAATCTTCCGCAAACTCGATAAGAGTTATATTTAAGTTTAAATCTATAGTTTTTATATTTAAAATATTCTATTGATAAACTAACAGTGCAAAAGTATTTATTATCAAATTTGTGGTGTTCCGATAACCAATAAGAGTTATCGAAAAACGTCATAATACCATCAGTTGGTTATCGGGAAAAATTTTTGGACTCAGTGGGCCTCATGGGTTGGGCTAATAAATGTATTCCCCCATTTTCTCATATTTTATTTATTTATTCATTCAAATGTAGTATAAAAAGCCTTAAGGCCAATAAAATAATACACTAATTTCGGTTTGTTTTTTTTTAGAGTTGAGTTTCTATGAACAAATCCCAAAAATTAAATTTTTAAATTTTATGTACGTTCCAAATTAATGAACTTTTCTAAATTTAAATTTCGATAACTAAGCAGGTTATCGAAAAATTTAAATTTGTCCTTTTTTAATTCTGTTGAAAAGCGAACACAAAGTCTAGGATTTATTATCAACTTTGTCAAGATATTCAACATCGATAATTAAGGGAGGTATCAAAATATTTTCTTTAGTATATTCGATTATTTTTTTTAATTTTCTGTTGAAAAACGAATAAGGGATAAAATATTTTTCATTTATCGATTTTTACCCCCCAAGTGTAATTTTCCGATAACTCGATTAACTGATATCGAAAATTCTTTTTTTGGGTATTCTAAAAAAAATTCATTTGACCTCGGTATCCGTATCTGGATCCCATGGGTGGGTATATTTTTTTTTTAATTTTTCTTATTAGATTTACTTTAGTTTCATTGTTGTTTGAGCCTGGCCCGATTTCCGACAGTTTTTCTCTACTCCTACTACCCGTAATACACCATAATTTGCTCACAAAATTTTATTGCTTCGCAGATATTTATGGAGACGACTATAATGACGATTTGGATGATGGTGGAGATTGTGAAATTCAAGAAACCGACAATGGCAATTTTAAACTTGCGATGCACGTCCCTAGGTGACTTATTTACGGTGAATATTGAATGTTATGATGGTTATACCTTTGATTTCAGTTCCTTCTATGGCGGCATTATAGGCCAAAAAGGCTCTACAAAGCGCCGGATCGAAGCCGAAACTCGATGTGAAATCACTATACCACAAAAAATACCAGCTAACAAATCTGCTGAAGGAAAAATCATTATAAAAGGACGATCTCGTAACAGTGTTGCTACAACTAGACGCAAGATACAGCTTCTTGTAGCATCGTTGCGCAAGCGCATGAAGCCTACGCACTTCTTTGGAATTTCTTTAAATTTTGGTGAAATACGAGAGAATTTTATTAAACTGAAGGAGCAAATTTTGGCTGCCGAAATCCCGGGTATTGACGAAGAACTGTTTCAGACAGACTGCTGCATTCATCTTACATTAGGCGTCTGCGTTCTATTGGACGAAGTGGAGAGAAAAAAAGCTGTGGAAATTCTTCAAAGTTGTCGGTAAATACTAACTTGCCTTTTCTTTTCTACAATTACTTGAATTATTGTTCTTTGGCAGTGAATTTCTTTCCGATTTCAAGACTCCATTCACCATAAATGTATCTGGTCTGGAAATAATGAATGACGATCCCAGTGCTATTCGTGTTTTATATGCTGGAGTCAGCGCGGAGCAATTCGAAGCATTTGCAAACAAGTGTCTCACACGATTTACGCAAAGTGGTTTGGGTATCAATGATTTTGGACGGGACAGTGTTAAACTTCATATGACTTTAATGAACAACCGCTATCGCGAACGCGATCTACCCCAATCTTCAGCAAGAAACTTTGATGCACGCGAAATTTTAAAGCGCTTTGGTAATTTTCATTTTGGATCAGCCCAGTGCAATGAGCTGATATTGTGTGTCATCGGATCTTCGCAAGAAGTTACTGATTTCTATAAGATAACAGGTTCTCTAAAATTTGAATAAAACAAATTAATCAATAAAGCAAACATAAAAAGAAACTTTAGTGATAATAAATTTGAATAAGTCGGTGGTGCAATGGTTAGTGTGCGCGGCTCTTGTACATGAGATCCTGGGTTCGAACCCTGCTCTGACCACCTTCAAAAAAAAATTTCTTTCGGCGGCGGTCACCTCGCATAGTGACGGCGACACTATCGAGTATATAGCCATGAAAAAGCTTCTCAAAATACCGTTCGGAATCGGTGTAAAACTGTAGGTCCCAATCAGTGAGTGAAAACTGGAAAGCGCACAGCTCAGTGATTGTGAGAAGTTCTCCCCGGTCCCTTCATGGGGTGTAATCGGAAACCATTTATTTTTTTTAAGAATATACAGGACATATACAAGAAAAAAGCTGGGAAAATTCATTTAAACTTTAGTACATGGCAGAATTATCTATCGTGTAAACACGTCAGCCCAGCTGATTTGTCAAATTTAATTTTGTTTCTTTTTTTTAATAATAAAATTCAAAGAATTTCAATCAAAATGCAATTTATAGCATATACTTTGCATAGTGTGTTTCATAATTCAGCTAATGTTGACAGCTTAACCACGGAATTTCTACCTAAAAGATAATTCTACCATGCTTTAGTACTTGTGTATTTGGGTGTCAGATTAGCTTACGTAGAACACTAATCTAACTTATTAGGGTGTAGAGAAAACATTTTTTGGAAGAAAGGTATCAAAAGATGCTTATTGATGACCTGGTTACGGGAGGGAAAGTCAAACTTAATTTATATGAGGGTACTTCTAGTAACCTACCGGCTGTTGAAGTTTCGATTCCTAGTTTATATTAGCAAAAAAAAAAAACAACCAAACGATGGCATCAATTCAGGCATAGTAGTTAGGCATCTCACGGAATTCGAATCAAGTCACGTCATTGAGTATGCTCTCCCGAATGGTCTGCTATTCCAACAAAACCAACGGGGCATCGGTAGGACCTGCCCTTGTGCCCAGAATTTCGAGTGCAAAATCCCTGTCACATTCGGAAAAATCACTCCCCAAACACATACATTAAATAACCATTATAAAAAACAAGTCCACATAAAAGTTATACATAAGACCTTACCTTAAGAAGTAACCTCTACCGTGGCTACATTAGCAAATAAAACACAACTGTTTTACGTTTTCTGGCATACTTTCTCTATATAATTACAATTCATAATGTCCATCTCCAAACCGTTCCACAATAGGACTTTTACCATATCTTAAGAAAGTTAATTTACAAAGTATATCCTTTGTTTATATTCAAGGAGCGTGTTATCGTATCATTTTTATATGTCTTCTATGTGTGTTAGTTGTTTTACCATTAGAAGCAAATTTCTATTTTCTCGATTCGTATCTCAACGACTTGCTGGTGTAAGAAAGCATTTCTTTCTCAATCTTAAAGAAAAATATTTCATAAATCAAAGCCTAGATTTTGAATCGTTTCTTACTGATTTGGTGGGAATTAATGTTACAATACTAAACAAAACCAAAAGAGCTCTGAGAATAAAAACATAAATAGTCAGCTGCATATCGTAAAAATAGCATTATCAAACGTAGATTGATGACAAGAAATGAGATTTGCAAATACACCAAAATTTATTTTTGGTTTTGTATCGCAGTGTAAGGAAAACATATGTGTATAGTAAGTAGTACTTAAATTGGTGGAAGACCTATATAAAATATGAAATTTAAAAGATTCCATCATCGTCACTTATAATTTAAATGAAGCAATTTTGTGATTTCGTTTTTGATTTACACTAGACCAAATTAAGAAAATGTATTTGTTTTCATTATATTTAATACTTTTACGTTTAATTGTAAAAAATATGATCAACAATTGTGTTTTCTAAAAATTAATATGTTTCCGAACGCAAACGTCGTTCGTTTTGTTTCTACATCTTCTCATCTTTCAGAGACAGTTGTTAATATAAAAAATAGTTTTTACTTCCTTCAATACTTGGTATGTACAGTAAAACGATGCATTAGTGTTTGTATGTAATTAGTTTGTCTAAAATAGAGTGTGTGTCTGTGATATTGCTGTGTTCAATCAATGAAATTCAATTTAAAATTGTTGGGAACTCATAGTTGGACGATTTACAATGATAATAGCAGCAAGGCATCAATCTGTGACAAGAATTATAAAAATAAACCCTACATTTAGTCTTATCATTCAAATTCAGCACAGTACAAAAGAACAGGCTGAAAGGCTGAATACATAATTCCTAAAGAAATAGTATTACGACGCATTCTGCCTGATAATGCTGAATTATGTCGCGATATTCCTTTAAAATTACTATGTGTACTTTTAGGTTGTAGAAGTAAAATATGCAACTTAAGATCACTGAATCAGAAATCGAGTTACATCTACAATATCTCCATCATACCAAAGGACATACCCGTTTTATCATCCTCCAACGCCAATGTTCCAAATATGGCTGCATTAATTTTCTGAATGGACTCAAATGTAGATTGTAATAAGGGAGCAGTGAGTAGTTGTAATAGCAAAATTAACTAGAAGCAGGTGTCACTATTATTCTCCTGAGTGGGATTTCTTAAAATTCCTTCAGCATGCGCAGGAACAAGTTAACAAAAACTAGATATTCTTAGATTAAAAGCCGGTAAAGTATTCAATGTGTGCCATAAGTTACACATAACTTCAGTACATGTGATCCAATACAGTATTATCTTCTGCTCACAGATTTAAGTTAAATAATCCATCATATATACATATATGTGACCCGGTCTACGAAAAGGGACCTTCGGTGTAAAAACAAGTTTTCGAGAAAACAGCTGTTAAAGATAAACAAGTCATGTCATCAGTTTCGCTTCAGTTGTTCCCTTCTCTCTGTATCCCTACTCATCCTACCGTGTTTAAAGATATTCAGTGTTGAAAGGTATTCAGTTAGAAAGAGCACACATTAGTCTATCCGAATCGCCAAAAAAGTGAAAAATGATATTTTCACACCGAAGGTCCCTTTTCGTAGACCGGGTCACATATACTTTTTTCAATAACCCAGCCTATTCAAATTTCTACAAAACATTTCTTCAAATATATAACAAATTATTAAAAAATAAAAAAATTACAATGTAGCCTCTACTAATTTATACAATTTCTACAAAAGAAACCGACCTTTCGTATAATGTCGGGATTGTAGTTAATAAAATAAATACGGTACAAAAAAGATAATATATGAGGCGCCTAATTTTTTCTTATTTTATTTTTTTTTTTAATTTTTACAATTTGTTTTGTATCTGTCAAAATATGTGCATCACATGCACCAAGCAGTAGTCGTGACAAAGACTACATCTGATAGTGAGTCATGGCTTTAAATAGCTGCTATTCACCAAGTTTGTTGTCTGCGAAGGAAAACGAGGGGGTAGCAGATTGTGTTGGTGGTAAAACGCTTTATCATCCCGAATGCTATGAATTTCATTTTACATGTATGGCACATCTGTGTACAAGGGTAACAACTAAGAATTTCACGACCTTTCCTCACAATTCCACTTATCGTCCTTTTGCAACCTAAAGAAATTAAGGAACAAGATAACAATTTAGGACAATCACTTAAACACCTGCCTCCAAATTTGTTCTACTATTACAAGGCAAACAGGACATGTTATTTCGATTTTCACTACCTCCTATTATACAACTGTGACTCCTGCTTCTGTTGCATTTGCTGAAAATACATCACACTGTGTTGATTATGTTTAAAAATCGTCTTAGAATAGATTAAAATATAATTTTTATTTTTAGTCACTAAATATAAAAAGTTAAACAAAATAGTATTAAATTAAAAATCCAAAAGCTTTGGTTATAAATATGAAAAACAAATAAAATAAGTGTCGTATCGAATTAAGGATGGTAGGGAGAGGATTGGGTTGTGGTGTGCTGTGCTGTAGTAAGGAGTGAGCTTGGTTTGATTTAAATAGGAACAGTAGTTATCTCGTGTATAATATCCATTATATTTGTTTCATGCGTGTGGGTGCGTTTATAAAACATGTGCTATAAATGTGCGCTTAGGTGTCTGCCGTGAACAAGTGGAAGGGTGTCTGTCTGCTGCTAGCGAATGATAAATAAACAGATGATAATCGCATCGAGGGGCTTCCAAATATAGTCGTATTTGTTTAATTTCTATACACACGGATCATAAGATACATGTTCAATTTGTATATAGATTAATTTTTCATCTCGTAGTAGATTTTTAAAATGGGATGTTTTTGTTTCGGCTGTTATGTATATTAGTATTAATTTGCCACTTAGTCATCATCATAATCGTTTCTTGTTTTGAATTAAACTGACTGTTATTGGGCCTTTATTGAAACATTGACCTACGAGTTTTGTTGTTGGTTTATCTGAAACAATGGATGACGCCTATACGTGCTATTTAGCATGACCATTGCTTAGTACAGCCGGCAACACATTTGCCTGCTGTACGACAGCATTAATAACTTCAATTTCTTTCTTGATGAAAGCAGCGCTCTCATCCGTCTGTGGTTTGCCAGTGGCACCAGCGACAACATCACTCATAGTGGAGGCCAATGAGGTGCGCTTTCGCAAACTGTTAGGAATTTCGCATTCACGCATCAAATCCTTTTTGAATTCCACAATACCAGTGACTGTGTGCGTGACAGTCTTATCAATAAATTCCTCGATATTCTTAGTTTCGGCTTCGATCTTTTCCATCAATTTGCTAGACAACTGATCCATTTCACACTGATCATGGGGGACGCTTACTGCTTCACGAGCGGGAGCAACAATGGGCAATTGGGGAGGTTTGATACTCTGGTCAACTTGCGACGACATTTCCTCGTTTTCTTCAGTTGCTGTCACTTGGGGCGACGATTTTGCAGTCTTCAATGTGTTTTCCTCCTTCTGTGAGGCTGTTGGAAAGTTTTGATTGTCCTCCTTTGAACTTACAACAGGTTCCTGCTCACCGTCCATTGAAGACTTGGCAGAAATTTGAACGTGCGTTGTTGCGCGTTTTTCGCCACGTATAAATTTGGGAAGAACATAAATAGTTACGGATGCAACAATGTGAAGGCACAAATAAAACTTCAGGTACAATCTGATGCTGCCCTACAGGTGATAAAAAATGTAACGTGTCATCGAGATAGAAAGAGAAAAACAAAGTACACAAACGTACCATGAATTCAAGCATAACAAATGGGAATGTAGTGTAACCCATAACAACACGTGTAGTAAGACATGTCAAAATGTCGTAAAACATGCGCGTCATCCGCGTTTGTTGAAAACGATAGCGGAACATCCGGCGGGCCTGTAGTATGATGCAAACCATTAACATTAACAATATAACGAACAAAAACAAAATACCTTACCAGGCGAGCAGATGTTACCATTAGTGCTCCAGTGGCAAATGTTAAATAGTAACCTGGATAGAAACCATGCCAAACTGCACTCAAAGCAAATGTTAACACCGTTCCATATTGCTTGGGAACACGTTCATAAACAATGGTTCGCAGCCAGCGATTGGTTCCGCAGTTCCAATTGTTGATAGCATCCCGAAAATTGGTGGCAAACTATGGTGAACAATTAAAATTTCGTTTGAAATAATTTTTCCTTTCAACTGGTAATAATTAGTACTCACTTCAAAGCCAAAAACGTTTATATTGGATATGAGATCCCAATTAGCATTGCCATCTTTGTCGTAGCCGGTAAAGCCTAAGCCAGAGTTATTGCAAATGGCATCTGCTAATAACCAGGCATGATAATACTTAAAGCGTATGATTGTGGTAGCCATCATGGCATACCATATTCTATATAAAATCGTAGTGTTTGCTATGAATTCATCGTCCTTCATGTTTTTAACAGGATACACCTTGACAAACTTCATGAAGATAAAGGCGCATATTAAACTGGCAATAACTTTTTTGATCACTGTTTTCACAGGCGATGGCTCCAAGATCACCGTTGATTTACCATTGTCAATAGGCCCCTGTGAGAAAAAACGGACAATTGTAAATTGTAATAAGAGTTCGATCGCGTGCACTTACATTAGTTGCTGGTCGTTTCAGGAGATTATAACCCTCGACAAAATCTATATAGTCCCTGTAGAATACCAATGGACCGGCCATTATTCCTTGGAAGTGTAAAGCGTATGAAAAATATTCTAAAGCTGTGGGAAGTTTGTTGACAGCATGGTATTGTTGCGCTTTCGTCAAATCCTGCAATGACAACAAATGACAGTAATACACTCAATTTTGGGTCGGGCAATTGCGTTTACCTTGGTTTGTCGTACGAAACCATCGTGTATGCTAAAAGCCAGACTAGTAACTTTTTGTGTAATGATCATCAAAGGGCCGGTGATGTCCAGTGAGTAGGAGCCATCGTCATATATTTGTCGCAACACATGTATAGTTAGCAAATATGCCATGGCCACAATCATAACGCTCCTGCAAATATGACAGAACAGACATCGAGAACTCATCAACATAAAACTGCATTCATATGATGTATGCCTGAGTGCGTCGCCTCACCTTTGTACAAATTTAGGACTCTGTGTACGTATAACAACATAGCATGCTGCGGGAAGACCTGCAATATGTATGGCTTGTATCCCAAAGCAAAAGTAGCCAAATATTAAGCCAATGCTCAGTGCCACTACATGGCGCACCGTGGAAGTAACCTTGGATGGATGAAGCACAGACCGAAATAGTGATGCTAGGAAGATTGCGGATATTTGGCATATTAAAAAGTTCACCTGAAAATAAAAAAATAAAGAAAAATTAAGTTTACTACTTTAAAATATGCAATTATAAAAATGTATTCTATTTGTCTGCACGGCGTAATGACGATGTCGATAAATACCTGATCATTTTGCACATTTATACTTTTTGAAATTAAGCACTGATGTAGGTAGTCTAAAAAGCTCCAAATACATCGCAAAATTGTACTTTCGGCCATGAACAAACCCTACTTAAGCGGATTCTAATCGATCGTTGTTGTGTTAGCGCCCCATACAATCTGTCTCCAACATAGGGTCAACAGGATGTAGAATAAGCCGTTCACATGAGATCAAAAATATGTAAACCAAAACTTGATTTTTACCGAGTCATGAACAATCTTTGTTTCGTCCCACGTCAATGAAGAATCAATTTTTCTTTAAAGTAAAATATGTATGTTCATACTAATACATATTTAGTTCTCGCATGGCGTTTCTCAACTTCAATACCATCAGATAGTCTTTTCTTACGCAAAGATAGCAGGACAGGACTTTAGTTAGGGGATTTCATACAATTGGGACTCCACTGTAATCTTATAGTGTTCACTCTCCCACATAAATAAAAATTGATTTAATACTGTTTTAATTTAAAAGTCGTCTATTTAAGACCAACTGATAAGATAACTCATATTACAGTTCTGAATTATGTTTACATGACATGAACGACATACAGTCTTTCTCTTTATTTTAATAATTTTTACGGTACATTCATGTTAGAACTATCTATCAGGTGAACGCATAAGCTCAGCTGATTTAGATTTTTTATCGTTTCCACTGTCAAACTTCGTTTTGTTTATTTTATTGATATAAAAAAATAAAACACAATTTCAAGCGTGTTTTTTACACATTTTTCACACATTGTGTACATTATGATTTATATTAATCGGTCGATTTGGACAACGTAAGCACGGAATTTCTTATGCGGATACCTGATAGTAGTTATACCATGGGTGCATTACATATGGGCATTATTTTGTTCTTACCCGCATACTACATGATACAACACTTTCAATGTGATTAATTATTTTGAGAGCAAATGAGTAATATTGAAATCGAAAAATCTAGACATACAGAAAAGACAACAAGTGTTCCCCACCCCACCTCATGGACACAGCTACGTGCTCAAATGAAGAGCACTTGTCAACGGCCTGTTTATTCCTTATGTAAGCCTTGGACATCATAGTACTCGCAGTTCATCACATACTCGTATTGTTCTGATGTTTACGAGTTGTACTAAATGTTTGCTGATAAATGTTTTGCAAATCAGTTGCCCAGAGGTGGTGATAACACTCAATATTCTGATTAAATCCGAACATTATTTGATTCAATTAACGCACAAAGAAATGTTAATTGTTTAGTATTTATTGTACTTTCTTGTATTTATAACTTGTCAATAATGCGATAATGTTTTTGTCAATAATGCGACAAATATACAAAATCGCGACAAAAAAAAAACAAATTTTAGCACGCGTGAGTTTGTTGGAGTTTATACACCAATACATCATTAACAGGATTAATGGAAAAAAAATATTACATTTGAGATATGAGTGTTAACTATTATTGCAGACCAATTATCCCTCGTGTACTTTATAAAATAATTATAACATAGTAAACATACATAACAATTTATAACTACATAATAAATTCACATTCTTTAATTTGCTTTTCATTTCATTTATTATTTCTGTCACTTCATCCCACTATACGAGACATATGTAGATTAATGTATACATAGATTTGTCAACCCGCTCGTCGGTTTAATCATTAAAGGGAAGCGAACTTGTGGAAGTTCAGTTGTGTCGCTGAGGTTTGACAAACATAGTCGAAATTGTTACTGTGAATGTTCAAAATGTGTAAATATGTGAACATCGTGAATGCACAAAACTAAAAATGGAGCATTTTGTTGGATGTTCGCTCAAATTCTTGTAATTGGCGTACATCCTTAATTAAACTGAAGTTCGTTTCCTCATTGAAGAAGCGCAAAGAAAAACGTCAGATGAGACGACTTACAAATCTATGAGCTGCGTGCACTTATTAACAAGTTTATATTTGAAGACAAAACTTACAAGCAAATAGAAAATATAGAAGGTTTTTCATGAAAAATGGTGTGCAATGATATTAAATTTATTCCTGTTTGCATCGAACGAAAATACTCATTCCCTTTTATTTCTGACAGTGTTGGTCCAACCAAAAACGTAAATTACAAATGCCACTCGAACTCGACGAAATGACCTACTACCTCGTCGTCATCAAGAGAACACGAAGAGAGGCATAGCCGGCGGCTCTTTTCTATTTCTCAATGACTGAAGCGAATCGAACGTCTAGAAGTTGCAAATTTTAAATTTAAGAGAAGAATTCTGTCGCTGAGGTTTGATAAACAAAGCAGTAATTGTTACTGTGAATGTGCAATTTGCCGCGCAACCAACTACTAACGGGTTTTTCTACAGAGACGATACAAAAGTAAATCGATAGGGACAGCAAACGACGCCATATTTTTCCCCGCTCTTTTGACATTTCTCTTCAGTAAGGTTTGCCATTTCATCATGGAAAGATATACGAGCCAACAACGAGTCGAAATTATTAAAATTTACTACCGAAATTTGGAGTCAGTGGCCTCAACTTTAAGAGCGCTACGTCCAATTTATGGTGGTCATAATCGTCCTACCAGATCAACAATTGAGCGTCTAGTGGAAAAATTTGAATCCACAGGCACAGTACAAAATGTTCCCGTGCCAGCGAAACAAAGAAGTGCCCGTAGTGTCGAGAATATTGATGCCGCTGAGGCTTCAGTTCAAGAAAGCCCAAATGTGTCTCTCACACGTCGTTCTCAAGCGTTGGGCATCTCTGTGACGTCGTGGCAAATTTTGCGAAAATATCTTGGCGTACATCCTTACAAGATTAAATTGACGCAAGAACTGAAGCCGCTTGACCACCAACTTGAAAATGATTCGGATTTTCATCGGAAAATCATCTTCAGCGATGAGGCTCATGGCTTCGTCAATAAGCAAAATATGCGTTATTGGTCAGACAGCAATCCACACGTAATCCATGAGTCATCATTGCATCCCGAAAAAATTACGGTTTGGTGCGGTTTATGGGCCGTACTTCTTCTGTGATGATCAAGACCGGCACATTACTGTGAATGCGAATCGCTACCGTTCAATGATAACCGAATATTTTTGGCCCCAATTGGATAATATGGACTTGGAGGACATGTGGCTCCAACAGGACGGCGCCACAAGCCACACAGCGAATGCCATAATCTGACGCCGTTAGATTATTTCCTGCGGGGCTACGTCAAGTCTATGGTCTATGCCAACAAGCCAACGACGATTGATGAACTTCGTACGAATATCGAACGTGAAATTGCAGCAGTATCGGCCGATTTATGCTTGAAAACCGTCGAAAATTGGGTTCAGCGTCTGGACTTCTTCAAGCGTGCCCGTGGTGGCCATGCAAATACATAATGGCATCGAACGTACTTTCACAGGAATAAAGAATTTCATTGGTATTTAAAACCGGTTTTGTTTTATTTAAAAAAAACTTTTATAGCGCTCTTATTGAAAAACCCTTTAAATTCGAATTCTAACATTCTAATAAAGTTTTAGTTTTAAAAATGTTCGAAATGGCTATTTTTTTAATGTAACTTTCTTACAAATGCGATTAACATTACTATTATTTAGACCGACCGAATTCGGGAGACATTAAAAAACTTATCGAAGTGCTACATAAATAGCTTTGATGAATCCACGTTATTGTCTTACGTTTACTCATACTTTGCTGAACTTTAAGAATAAAATGTGTATTCAAAAAGTAATAGACTTCTTAATAACATTTATGGCCAGTTTCACAGTTGAAAAATCTCCATTTAAGTGTACTTTAAATGCCCGATGCTTGTCATTTAAATGTAATTTAATATGAAAATTTTCTGTGAGCTTTTAAATGACGAGTGTGAAACTCGCCCTTAGACCTTTTAATACGTCTTTAATAAGCAATACTATTATTTTGAGCGCAGGTGTATGTACTTTGTATTAAAATTTGTAAATTCAAATTCAAACTACGAGTTTATATGTAAATATACAAATTTTACGAGGTATACTAGGTATATTAGAACTCATAGAGTTTGAATAAAAATCGTTAATGTCTTCCGAGGTGCAATGATGAGTGTACGCGGCTCTTGTACATGAGAACGTGGGTTCGATCCCTGTTCAGACCACCTTACATTTCTTTCGACGACGGTCACCTCGCTTAGTGATGGCGACACTATCGAGTACTTGGCCATGAAAAAGCTTCTCAAAATACCGTTCGGAACCGGTGTAAAACAGCAGGTCCCAATCAGTGAGTTAAAAAACTAGAAAGCGCACATCTCACAGATTTGGAGAAGCTCTCCTCAATTCCTTCATGGGATGTTATGGGACACCATTTTTTTTAATGTCTTAATGGCTAAAAGAAGCTGATCTGAGCTTGTTTATAAAAAATTCATTAATATAACGAAATTATAGCCGTTTTAGTAAATATTTAACAAAATGGATATTGTTGACAGTTCAATGAACGTTTTGCAACGAGTACTACTTTGTTTTGCTTTAAATTCCTGTATTTAGTTCTCAACACGGAAATTTTTGAACGGTGCAATACTCCCTATCTCTGGCTTACCTTGCAAATATTTCATGAATAATTCACTTAATTTTTTTCCGCATGTGGTGCGGAAACCATGATACAACGATCTGGTAATCTTATAAGTCCAGCTGCTTTTGGTTTTTTTCGTTTCCTTGTTTAAACTGTCAAATTTTTTTTTGTTGCTTTTGGCCACATTTTATTCAAAGAATTTCAAATAAGACGTGAATTTCAAGCGTAAACTTTGTAGTAAGTTAGACAAGTTGATTACATTTTTCACAATTTGTGTATATAATAGTTTTTATGGTGTGAACAGAATTGGTGCGTACTGCGTATTTTACGCAGCGTAAATACGTCGCCAAAAATAGAACACATTTGTGTATATGGAAATGAGCAGAATCACGACGGCGTCGTAAAATACGCAAGTACGCAGCAGCTGAAAATAGATTTATTTCTATTTCATACGCCTGCGTACGGCGTACAAAACAGTACCGAGTGACCATATTGTTTTAATATTTTAAGTATTTCAGTAATTAAAGTTACTTTTTACTTAAGAAATTGTTTATTTTTACTTATTAACATTTAAAATAATAATATATAAATAAAATTAAGTACAAAAAAGCTTTTTAGTTGAGTTTTTGTTTATGTTTCATTTGTGAAGTACTTTCTTTTACATATGGTCACCTTATCAGTTGTTGACAAAAAGAAAACTTGTAATTATAAATTATTTCAGTGAGAATATAGCGCAAGTTATGAAGTGAAAACGCTTACGCATAAATTCAAAACATTTATTTAAAATAAACATTATGTTTATTAATTTAATAATTTTCATAACATTTGTATGATTTTGATTAATTTTTTCCATTATTAATTTTTTGCAATGTTCGCATTCACAAATAGTAAACAACTTTATGAGCTGTGTTTAGTTTTACGTCGTACGTTACGGCGTTATTGTGTTTCATACGACGTATTTCCACTGCGTTTTCTTGGCCTGCGTAAATTTACGCTGCGTAAAATACGCAGTACGCACCAATTCTGTTCATAGCATTATTCATCAGCTGCTTTTAACAATCTAAGCACGGGCTTTCTAATCATCGAAATGTCAAAATGTCGAAATTTTTGAGAGAATAAGAAAGATTTTACTTTCCTAGTGAAAAATATAACAAAAGGTTTGTTTTTTACTTTTTCGGTAAATGAGTGTAATTTCGTGAACCGAAAATTTCGCTCACTTTTCATTTGCTTATACTCAGATCTTTGCGAAAATTTGGTAAACACAATTAATTACAAAGTTGTTGTGCCAAAGTTATTTCATACGAAAAAACAATTGTTTGATAATTATTTCGGACCGGAATTTTGCCATTTGAATTATTTTAACGAACGCAAATTTGCACTTTAAACCAGAGATAGGTAACTAACTGTCTGCAATATAAATGACAAATGCGGGGCTTAAATACACGCAAAGAAAAAACTCGTTCCTCCCAAACGAAATCTCAGATAACTGAAGTTCGTATGGGAGAAACGATCTTTTGTTAATCCATACATGTCATTTCGTTTGGGAGAACCAAAAACGAGTTATGAAAAATATAAGCTGGAAAAAACGTTTGCGAGAAATGAAAAACGGTCCCGCCAACTGTTCCTTCGGTTACAGCAACCGAGTTGTAGTTGCTCCAAACCAAAAAACGAATGCGAGAACTGAAAAACGTTTTCAGTAAACGTGTTTGACAAATTAGAGCTGAAAAAAACGTTTGCGAGAAACGAAAAACGGTTCCATAACTGTTCTTTCGGTTACAGCAACCGAGTTGTAGTTGCTCCAAATTAAAAAACGATTGCGAGAACTGAAAAACGTTTGCAGTAAACGAGTTATGAAAAATTAGAGCTGAAAAAAACGTTTGCGAGAAACGAAAAACGGTTCCACTAACTGTTCTTTCGGTTACAGCAACCGAGTTGTAATTAAAATTATTTTTGGCTTCCATAAGCTCTTTTTTGTTTAAATTTCCAACTTTTGTGTTTGTTATAAAAAAATTTGGAATTTTTTATTTTTTTTTTTACTGTCTACTTACACGTCTGTCTCGCCTTGCATTCAAATAACAACTAATGCCAATCGAGTGGTGTATACAGTCGACAGAATGAGAGAAATTTACGTTCTTCGTCATCTGTGTTCTCATTACAAAAATGGCTAATTTCAGTCATCGCAAACGTTTTTTAAATTTGCGGCAAATGTAATTTTGTACGTGTTTCATGCAAACGAGAATTCGTTTGCAACAACATGATACACATTTTCCATATTTGAGTTTATTTGGAAGAACTACATGAACGGTTGCGATTAATAAATTAATACAAATCAATCAAAGTATTGTTACAGCAACCGAGCAATAAAGGTATTTTTTTCTTTGCGTGTAGACAATATCTAGTAACAATGTGTACAAATTATAACTTTGTAATTGGCCTTGTTCGTATACTCGTAGATCTGACTACCAAGCAAAGGAAACGTGAGGCAAATTTTGGTTATTTTTTATACACGTACGGGATTGAATACGGGGCTTTAAAGCTGAACCTAGACAGACATTACAAACAACAGTTTTCAGCTGAACCTGAATTTTAGGTTTAACATTTTTCATTTATATCGTATCTACCTACCATAAAGAAAATTATGTATAGATACCTTTTATGCGCACATGACGTTTCGTTTCTCACTATGTATTCATCGTGGGGTCGATTCAGAGGTTTTCGATTACACAGCTGATCAACCTTCTAGCGGCAAATTTGATACAGGATGGAATGCGAAAGTGAATGAGCGATAGGCGAATTGAAAAAACTGACTTTAAATTTGATTTTATTTTATTTGACTTTCAAAATAACTTTATATACAATAAATTACTTTTGATTTGAAGAACTCAACAAATTTCTTTAATTTTTATTTGTTTTAGAAATAATTGAATAATTGAAACTGGCATAAAAAACACACATGCACACACTTTATATCTTACTACATGGATCGATTATAAATGACTTATACCAGGTGGAGTTACAAGAACTGTTGATTAATTTTTCATGCAGTTTTGGTGAAAAACTCTGAAATTTAAATGTGTTTTGCTCTTTTTTTCTTGACGTTTATTGTGGGTATACATTTGTGTTGAATTTGAGAGAACTATTCTACCACAAAAACACAAGATGTCGTTGTTGTGACCTTGTTCGGGGTTTTCTACTAATGCTTTTACCTCGTATTATTGAAGCCATGCATTGCAAAAATGACAGAAAATAAGATGACCGAAATGGTGTCTCTGATATAAAATTACTCTTTAATCTATACTACAAGAGGTAGAAGTAGAAATATAAATTTGCCACTCAAAATTTTCAAATAGCTTTAATTGTACGAAAAGTAGATTATTCTTACAATTCGTATAAAACATATAACTGTTTATATCGGCCCTCCATGAATTGTAACACCTGGAAAAACATGTCAGTCTCTAAGCCAGATAGTCTCCATCTTTTGTAAGACACTACGCTCGAAACTCCTGTTCGAATGTAAATGCCAAACAATGAACGGCCGTTAGTAAAAGAAAAGAGCGACACTCCGCCCAAAGAAGACAAAGTCATCATGTCTAGGTAGAGCAGTCCAACTATTTTGTAGCATACCTTAAATTTGCCATTGGTGACAATTTCGGTAATAAGTAGATGTGTATCCTTGCGACTGTGGTGCAATTAAAGGGCTGGACCCGATGAGGTGATGGTGACAAAAGTGGTCATGTACTGTTTGAGGCATCTCAAAATGCCAACAATTTTCGTCATATATAGTGAATGTAGTCGACGGTTGAAGTGATGTTCATTGCCGCCCGAGGAGGAGGAGTAGGTTGGGAGGAAATACTTTCTTTGCAATATACAAAAGACTGTCAGGAAATTTTATGTTAATTTTTCGTTACTTATCGTCCTTGACGAAGATTTTCACCGACCAGAATCAAATTTTGCCAATGATTACCAGTTATTATTTGCAATAAATTAGTTTGGGATTGAAAATGAACATTATGGTCGGTCACGGCCCAGGTACCACATGCAAAATACAAATCGACATATTTAATACAAAACCGCTGTATCTTCTCTGTAAATGTTTACTTACTTTGCCACGCTGATTCCGGTATAAGTCATACAAAAGTTGTACGGTCAGCCAGCTGTTTGTCAGAATAACTCCCGTGAAAAGAAATTTGGAATTAAGCTATATTTCGTCAAACGTAAATTTTTCGTCTCACCTACTGAAAATAGGGTGACTTGAGGATAATTTTGGTACCAATCTTACGGAAGTTATGTGGCCGACTGATTGGTCGATACAATAATCCCTTAAAACACCACCAATCAATAATATTCCGTCACACGCCACTCTGCTTTTTGTTACTAACATTTTGTTACCTTCCATACATAGGTTGGGATGCTCATTTTGGTACGTCCCATACGATTTATCAAGATTAATCCCGAAAATTCCAATATATTTTAATTACATCTAGAACTAGATAATATTTTGCCCAATTAAATATTAGATAATTTGCCACGCCTACTGGGGAAACTAAAGACTGATAACAGAAAAAAAAATAAAAAATTTCTTAAATTATGGATGACTTAAGGCAAGGGTATATTTAAGTCGGTTCTACCGACTGACATTTCTGCATTTTCGGTTCGTACTGGAACAGCCTTGTCTAATACAGTTCATTAAAACAGAATCAGGATACGATTTCTCTGGCTAATAAGTTCAATAGAATACCTGTACCTGTTCCTCGATGTCGACGAACGCTTTTGTTCGTAGTCTAGTCGAAAAATATTTGATGTGGGTTCCACAATCTTGCCATTTCAAGACGACAAAAAATGCCAAATTTATCTATCTCGAACCAACTATCATCTGCGACCAAAGATACAGTCAATCCAGCGAAACATTTTGATTTTCAGAACCCCATTTTTAGTCATGTTCGAGATGCTGGCTGTCGTTCGAGATCGAGGATCAGGCCATTAATTTAAAATATGTTCCTCATACAATTTGTCCTGACATGAATTTCAAAACAGCTGCTCCTATGATAAGTTATTTCGATTTTGTGCCTACTGTATTGCAAAAAGAATATTCTTACATATACATATATTACGTGAGGACATAAAATAGTACATGTAACCATGCAACCATAAATCGCTTCGGGATTTTAACTAGCTCTCATAATACATTCACCCAGTACAAAAATCAACAATTTCGTATAGTATTATTTAAAAATCCAAATAATTCGAACAATATTATGTTGTCGGCATTGGCGAATATTTTTTCACAAATACTGTCAATTCAGTAATAACACATGTGAACGTTGTACCGCCCACCGACTATCGACATCAATAAATTTACATGGATAAAAGATAGATACATGGATTTAGATACCAATGAAATTCTTTATTCCTGTGAAAGTACGTTCGATGCCATTATGTATTTGCATGGCCACCACGGGCACGCTTGCAGAAGTCCAGACGCTGAACCCAATTTTCGGCGGTTTTCAAGCATAAATCGGCCGATACTGCTGCAATTTCACGTTCGATATTCGTACGAAGTTCATCAATCGTCGTTGGCTTGTTTTCATAGACCATAGACTTGACGTAGCCCCACAGGAAATAATCTAACGGCGTCAAATCGCACGACCGAGGTGGCCAATCGACTGGGCCATTTCGTGAGATAACACGTTCACCAAACTTGGTTTCCAATAAATTGATTGTGGCATTCGGTGTGTGGCTTGTGGCGCCGCCCTGTTTGAACCACATGTCCTCCAAGTCTATATTATCCAATATTATAATGTGCCGGTCTTGATCATCACGGAAGAAGTACGGCCCAATGACGCCGCCGGCCCATAAACCGCACCAAACCGTAATTTTTTCGGGATGCAATGATGACTCATGGATTACGTGTGGATAGCTGTCTGACCAATAACGCATATTTTGCTTATTGACGAAGCCATTCAGCCAGAAATGAGCCTCATCGCTGAAGATAATTTTCCGATGAAAATCCTAATCATTTTCAAGTTGTTGCTCAGCCCAATTCACGAACATACAACGCTTATGGTGGTCAAGCGGCTTCAGTTCTTGCGTCAATTTGATCTTGTAAGGATGTAGGCCAAGATCTTTTCGCAAAATTCGCCACAACGACGTCACAGAGATGCCCAACGCTTGAGAACGACGTGTGAGAGACACATTTGGGCTTCCTTGAACTGAAGACTCAGCGGCAGCAATATTCTCGACACTTCTTTTGTCTCACTGGCACGGGAAAATTTTGTACTGTGCCTGTGGATTCAAATTTTTCCACTAGACGCTCAATTGTTGATCTGGTAGGACGATTATGACGACCATAAATTGGACGTAGCGCTCTTAAAGTTGAGGCCACTGACACCAAATTTCGGTAGTAAATTTTAATAATTTCGACTCGTTTTTGGCTCGTATATTTTTCCATGATGAAATGGCAAACCTTACCGAAGAAAAATATCAAAAGAGCGGGAAAAAATATGGCGTCGTTTGCTGTCCCTATCGATTTACTTTTGTAGCGTCTCTGTTGAAAAACCCTTTAGTAATCATGTAATCAATTGAAGCCCCTGGTGGAAGAAGGTGTTAACTCACTTTTTTCAGAAACAATATTTTCCTTCTTTTAATGTTCCCATGTCATCTGATTTTGTTTTAGATAAGAAAAAAAGTCAACATCTGATATTTAAATTATTAAAATTAAATTTAAAACTTTAATTTTTAATTTTTTTGAAATCAGATACCATTAAAGAAGGAAAATGTTTGTTTTGAAAAAAAAAATGAGTTAACACCTTCTTCCACCAAGGGCTTCAATTGTACAAGCCGTACATGATTGTTTTATTGACTTACGTTAGTCTGGCTCTCAGATGCCGATGGTTTAAGAGCAGAATTTTAGTTTACGTACATTTACTACTGATCAATTGTCAAGTTTTATTTATCACAAAGTGAATGACTAAATTGTTTTAATTTTTTTTTTATTGGTCGTCGTTATTGTGCAACTTGTAATTTGTTTACAATCAATCGGTTTGATTATGACCATACACACTTTAAAAATATATTGAGGATTCTAGATTTCACTATATTTTTGAACGCAAAATATGGAACCAGCGTCAAACTTTTTTGAATTTGGCGAAGTGACCATTTTAGGTCTTAGATCTCATTCATGTCTATACTGAAGTAGAACATTACAAGCGATAAAACTACAACAGATAGGTGTCAACACTTTCACAACATGACGATAATTTTGTTATAAAATGGATAATATAAATTCAAAACTTGAGGATAAATCTACTATCAAATCAATGCGACAAGGTCGATAGATGATAGATGGCCGATAGATGATAGATGTTAAACAGAGCTCAAAGAAAAACAAATGACAGAATAGAGATATGTACCCCCAAAGAAATGTTTATGTACATGACACAAATAGCGGGTTTTGGTTACACCGCTTACTAATATAATCGCTTGTTTTGTATGAACCTCTTAGCGGAGATTTAGCGACACGAATCATTATTGTTAAGTTGATATATTTTTTTCTATATCTTTCACCATAGCCTCTTCCATATTTTTGAATAATATGACGTAACACTAAATAGCCGTTTTCTTTGCAACTTAGCAAGCGATAATCGTTTGCTTGTAACCAAAACACGATTATAATAAGCATATGGGGTCATTTACACGATATAATTATTAACAGTTCACAATTACTTGATATTTAATAACAACGCTTCAACAGTTTAATATAACTCAACGATTTTAACCACACACAAAAATAAAATGGATAGTACTTCTACTAGGTGATGTCCTGTTCTGATGGTACTCTCATAACCGTTTCTCATACACATGAAGAATAAATAAATAAATTGATATACCGTGACCGTAGTGAATAATTGACGTTTATTCAACACTGTGTAAAATTTGTTACATTCAAAAAATGTAAATCAATAAAAAACAACAATATCCTTCCTCTTTATTGCTATCAACGCCACCTATAAATAATAACCATCAAACTGAATTCTCCCAACACTGGAGCTATATCTATTCATATTCTTTGTCTACGATTCATATTCCGGGTTTCGAAACAGACTGACCACAAAAGCCTCGCGTCGCGAACTGTCTATTTATAAAAGTCGTAACTCTCCACAATGCGCCATCTAGTTACTATGATAACCATCACGTACTTTCCAGAATGCTCAATAGGTAGAGTTTGTCAACCTTGTGTAGAGATTCACAACGTTATATAGAAACATTTAGTATTTTCGACATGTTCTACAGTTAGCGAATTCAACAACCATTTTTTGAAGAGCCAACAACCAAAAAGTTTGCAATCCACGACGAATGCATTAACCTTACATTCCACTAACTTGACAAAACTATTCGAACAATTGTTGAGATTCACTGTTAGTTTAAACTAACACTGAGCCTGTTTTTTATTCCCTGCTAAACTAATTTTTCGACCACTTTGTATGGGGAGCTAAGCGATATTAAGCGGCTCCCCATACAAAGTCGTCAAAAAATAAAAAATAGGCTCATTGTTAGTTTAAGAGAAACTCTACGTTTTCCATATGGGGCTATTCGCTACAGATGCATGACCTTAATTTTAGATCTTGAACTCTGACTCTTCTGGATTCTGTAAACTACTTTACATAATTAATTATTTTGACTACCTAGCTTTAACGATGAGGAAGAATCCACTGAACATCTTCTTTGAAAATGTCCAGCACTTACCGGCAGGAGGATGTCTACTATGGAATCCTTCCTATTTACGGACAGGGAAGAATTATCTCAGATAGGCGTAGACAAGATATTGAGCTTCTTGGAGCAAACTAAATGATTCCCCGTTGGGCTAGTTAGCCCGTAGTATCACAATGAACTAATAGGTCGAAGTGAGTCGTACATCGACTGCCACCAACACCTAACCTATAACCTAAGGTACTTCCATTCAGTCTGCAGCTTTGGAGAAATACATTACTTCATCTGCGGATTAAACAATAACATCAGTATTACTTCATGGAATCCTTCGCTCGTACATGGCTTTCATTTTATTGCTGCCCATATTTGCTTTGCTGCGAAGAAATTTATGGATATCAAAAAATAAAAATAAATGGTTTCCCATTACATCCCATGAAGGGACAGGGGAGAAACTTCTCACAATCACTGAGCTGTGCGCTTCCCAGTTTTCACTCACTGATTGGGACCTTCAGTTTTACACCGATTCCGTACGGTATTTTGAGAAGCTTTTTTTCATGGCTATATACTCGATAGTGTCGCCGTCACTATGCGAGGTGACCGCCGCCGAAAGAATTTTTAAGGTGGTCAGAGCAGGGTTCGAACACAGGATCTCATGTACAAGAGCCGCGGACAGTAACCATTGCACCACAGACGGCCACATTATCATTAAGTCAAATTCTGGTTTAGTATCAAATGTGCTTATATATTCTCGACTCAGTCCCGAAAATGACTTCAGTAAGGTAATCGATTGTTCGATTGAATCCTTCCACCATGCCGTCGGGATATGGATGCAATGGCGTTGTTCTTGTTTTGAGAATTCCAAAAACTCCCACATTTCCTACTGTTATCCGAATACAGTTTTGAAGGGACACCGAAACTACATATACATGTTAACAAAAACGGATATTATTGTCATTGCTTCCTGATTCGCAACAGAGTACACGTCAAAAATGTACTAAACTGGTCCATACTAGTTCATTTAGCTACTTGTTGAAAATGGACCAGCCACATCCATTGCAATACGTTTGAGGAACAAATCAGATTTGAATTGTTGCATTCGGCCACGATTTCTTGAGATCTCATGCATTGAATCAGGGGGTATCAGCGGCTGATCGACTATGAAGTAAGAAATTGATAGAAAACAGAGTAGATAGGCGGGAGAGCGATAAGCAGTCAGAAGCAAACCTTGAAGTAAACTAAGTTCAAATAGTGTTTGATTTATAATAATAACAGCTTAATTATGTTTTATGTTGGTTGCATCGAACGAAAATACGCATTCCCTTTTATTTCTGTCCGCTTTATGTCCAACCAAAGAGTAACATACTACAGCAACTCGAACTCGATGATATGATGATGATATGATATGTACCCATGCCACAGCTGATCGACATGGCACTTAGAATTTGATATCGAACAGAGTAGATATGAGAATGAGCGAATGAGTTAAATTATGTTTTTTATGTTGGTTGCATCGAACGAAAATACGCATTCCCTTTCATATCTGTCTCTTTTTGTCAAACCAAAGAGTTACAAACAACAGCAACTCAAACTCGACGAAATTTCCAACTATCTCGGTGACCACAAGAGAGCGCAAAACAGTTAAGAGAAATTCGTATCTACTCCTCTATGATTGAATATAATTCGCACCAAAACGAGTACCGCTTGTTAAAAACGAATTCAATATAACCGGGGCTTCACATTCTCTATGGGTTTGATTATACCAAGGTGTCAACCCCTTGAACTCCTGTGGAATTTCGAAGTTACATCATTGTCCTTTGATGCAATTAAATTGTTGTCTTTCTTCACTTTAAAATTAACAGTATAATCAGCTATCCAGTAAAGTCTGGCTATTCAACTGGGCCCAATATCAGTTCATTAGCAGGCTCTCTGAGGCTTTGTCATTCATTGTTGTTATTGTTTCTTCTTTCGCCGATATTATTTCGTCAATACAGGGTCGCTATTTGTGCCCTTGCCAAATATTCGATTAATTCCTGTCGCAGCTTTTGATCAATGTTTACATTCAAATTTGCATGGACGTCTTGACAATGCATCAGCATTATCGTGTTGTTATCCTCCATTTCTGTGTTTAATGCTATAGTTGTAGCGCTGAAGTCTTTCGAGCAAGTTGCCATTCAGTGTTCTTGAATTATAGCAGACATCTTAGTGCATAATGATGCAGGTACTTATGGTAATGGTTGGCACATTATATGACTGTAGCAGCTCCCGTCTCATAGCGCAGTAATTTCATTCAGCCTTCGAGAGAATTCTACTCCATTAGCCTATAACCTTCTCTTGGCATTTAATTACTTACAAAATTATTCTTCCTGTTTTACGCTCCAATGGTCTGGTCGGATTTTCATTGCCAGATCGTGAAGACTTGCAGTCACCTTGGCGACACCTGGAACAAACCGACTTCCTTAGTGGAAATTGCGTTGCTTTGTTTGTTTTCTGTCACGTTTTTGTTTTCAGCAGCTTTCAACAAACAAAACTACATTAGGGTCACAAAAATATATAACGGGTTTTTCAATAAGAGCGCTACAAAAGTTTTTTAAATAAAACAAAACCGGTTTTAGATACCAATGAAATTCTTTATTCCTGTGAATGTACGTTCGATGCCATTATGTATGGAACTCGATTTCTTTTGCATGGCCACCACGGGCACGCTTGCAGAAGTCCAGACGCTGAACCCAATTTTCGACGGTTTTCAAGCATAAATCGGCATCAATGGTCGCTGGCTTGTTGGCATAGACCATAGACTTGACGTAGCCCCACAGGAAATAATCTCACAACCGAGGCGGCCAATCGACTGGGCCATTTCGTGAGATAACACTTTCACAAAACTTGGTTTCCAATAAATTGATTGTGGCATTCGCTGTGTGGCGCCACAGTCCTGTTGGAACCACATGTCCTCCAAGTCCATATTATCCAATTGGGCCAAAAATATTCGGTTATCATTGAACGGTAGCGATTCGCATTCACAGTAATGTGCCGGTCTTGATCATCACGGAAGAAGTACGGCCCAATGACGCCGCCGGCCCATAAACCGCACCAAACCGTAATTTTTTCGGGATGCAATGATGACTCATGGATTACGTGTGGATTGCTGTCTGACCACTAACGCATATTTTGCTTATTGACGAAGACATTCAGCCAGAAATGAGCCTCATCGCTGAAGATGATTTTCCGATGATTTTCGCTCTTAAAGTTGAGGAAGCTGACTTTCGGTAGTAAATTTTAATAATTTCGACTCGTTGTTGGCTCGTATATCTTTCCATGATGAAATGGCAAACCTTACTGAAGAGAAATGCCAAAAGAGCGGCAAAAAAATATGGCGTCGTTTGCTGTCCCTATCGATTTACTTTTGTAGCGTCTCTGTTGAACAACCCTTTGTTATAACCTATTAATCATTGTGTCTCTAAGGTGTAATATTGAATAGCAAACGTAATGTGTTTGGATACAAGTATATTATATTTTCGACAAGCTACACACACGTTATAACAACATGTCCATACAAAAAACAAGACTGATTTTTCTACGTCTATACATATATAGGCAAAAATCAAATTGGGGAATTATTTGTCGCGAATATTTGTAAGAAATAGTTAATGTAATTTTCTACAAAAATTTTTGTTATCTTCGATATATAAGGTCCCTTACACGAATGGGTTGTGTATTGTCAAATAAATAAGTAATTAAGTTAATGAATTGATGTGCAATACAAATTGGAGAGTTTTACCAGAAATGATTCCAAGACAACTTCAATAGGTTGGGCATGCATTTCAACAGAAATGCTAACACTCTGTAGTAAACAACAATAAATATTTCCTTAGATGTATGAGGGTTAATCAAGAACCTATTGCCCATCATCCAATTAGACAAAACATTTATGTTGTCGTTTAAAATCACACGCTTCAATTATAAGATGTCTTGTTGTATGTGAATGCATCTGAAACAATCTGACCCAATAAAAAAACACATATAAGTGAAGTTATAGTTAATTATATTATATAGAACATCTTAAAACTAACGACCGTAATAATTATAAGTTATATTATAAAAATGGATTTTTAAACACTATTGTTAGGTTTTTATATTTTGTTTACAAAATAATAATTTTGTTTCGATTTTTACTAATTACACCAAAGATACTGATTATCATTTGAAATGTTTTAATTGCCCATTATTTTGGTTATTTTGTATGGTTTATTGTTATGGTTTGAGAACTTTTCCATTTTTGGGGAAAGCGGGAAAAATAAATTTCGGGGTTCCCGGGAATTCCCGGTTGAAATTTGAGTACCATATTTTGTAACTTTTTTCGATTTTTTTATATCAATTTTGTACCACAAAAGGGGGAAAACAGTACAAACATCTTAAATAACTTAGTTATGTGCATTGCAATGTGTAACCACATCTAATATTTGATGCATTTAATACTGATGAGGATGTACTTCTCTTTCAAATTTGTCAGCATAATTTCTGTGAAACTTACCCAACATTTACTCCAACCGTATCTAAATCTATAAGTGATGTGGATCAAACTAAAACTAATTTTTTTATACATTATCACTTATCTGTCCAATGGAAAACAGCATGCTATGTTTATATTCAACCGACAATTGTTTAGCGGCGACAAACTAATTTTGAACTTTGACCGCCTTGTGACACATTCTGAGGTGAAATTATTGGTGTCGATTTCGTACACAAAGTTTTAGTTTAAATTCTACAAAGCCTGAATATATAATCGGGCGTATCTCTGACATTTTGTATCCTACCGAATATATATCACTAAAAAATTTGACATATAAACATTGCAATATTTTGGTAAGCATTTGCAAAGATCAGATAAGAAATAAGACCTCTTTCTAGATATAAAATGATTCATTTACCCTTTAACGGCAAGAGATATTAAAGTTTAAAATTAAAATATATATGTATAAATATATGTATTTTGTGTATGAGCACACGTGTCTATCATAGAACACTAACAAAAATTATAATACTGACCAAAGTAACTAAAGGGTGAAGTTTTGGTAAAAAGTTTACATTTTTCTGCGTAGAAGATTGAGTTGGAAAGAGGTTCGAAAAGATTTCAAAATTGTTTTTTTTATTATACTTATATATATATGTACATTAAGGTGGGTCGCGAAAAAAAATTGGTGTTGTCACCACCTAAAAATAAAATTCAGAGTGTTTAATGACTATTTGGAAAATATTGCGATTCTGAGGTAAGCCAATTGTGAGCGGTTTTGCTTCAAAAATACCTCTAATTATCATGTTTTTTGGGTGTAACTTTTTTGTTGTTGGACATTTTCGAATAATTTTTTTTCGTTAGATAAACCTTCAGGAGTTCTCGGATTGCACATATTTTGTAAAAATTTTTTTTGTTAATTTATTGAGTTCTGGAAGTTTTAATACCGTTTTTTAGTGCTTTTTCGTAAAGACTTCAAGAAATATTATTATAACTCCGCCAATTTTTCTCGTATGTCAACACATAATATGTCGTTTTGAAGGGTTTCCACACAGCTACTAAGCTCATTATTGTTCTTTGTAACCTTACTTTATATTATATATTTTTTTTTTTATTTTTGTGTTTAGTAATTCAAATATTTTTTAAAGTTACCATTTAAAACTATATTTATCGCCAAAATTTTTGCAAATTTTTACACTTATTAAAAAGCGCTAATCATTACCTTTCAAATGATATCAAAATTATGCATATCCGAAAGTTAGTTAGCCTCTTTATTTGTATTTCTGTGAGACTCCACTACAAAATGAGTTCAATCCATTTAAAAATGTTCAAAGTTGATCCCACCACCATTGATTTTGATAACACTTAATACGGTGATCGAACTTTACATAGAGCTCTAATGACCAAATTTCAGTTATTTTTCACTACTTTTATCCCCTTTAATATCAGCAAATATTAGTTTTCATCATTGGATGCACATAATTGGATACACATTATTCTTTCGTAACGTTTTTTTTTATTTGACTGAAGAATATTTGATACGACAAATCTTACTACGATTACAAACACAAAAATACAACAACAAGTGCTACATTCCGACATTGTTATTGAATATTGATCAGCTGTGTTGTTCTGCTACACTTTCAGTGCAACTTTGTAAAAGTAGTATGCAAAGAAATAATATGTTTCGTATACTTCGTTATTTCTTTTTCGTTCAGACTTCAAGAAGTGTAAATATAACTCCGCCATTTTTAATCGTTTGTCGTTATTTCTTTACTAAATTAAAAGACAATGTTTATCGTTCCACGAAAATTCAATCAAAATAAGTTGCCTACAAAAAGTGACGTAATTGAACATTTATTGTTTCTCCGCGGTAAAAATCGATCAATTGTTTTGTCCAAATTTTATACTGAGACAATAAAAGAAATTCTAAAATTATGGGAGAGTGCACAAATTCCCACCATTGGTAAAAGTGCTATTCGGAAAAAACTAGATAACCTTACAAAATCTTATCGTACTGTTATAAAAAATAAAGGAAATTTTAATGTAGACGAGTGGAACACTCTTTTTCCAATATGCACCTGTAAATGTGGTCTTAATTTAAATAAGTCCTGCAAATGCCTAGAAAACCTAAAAATGCCATTGCATGCCTGGGAGATTAATAATGATCAGGATGGGCGGAGGATGCGGTCGCTGGGTTTGAGGTCGAACATACGGCCAAGCTCAATAAGTTCTAAATCGGAGGTTGCCGATATTGATGATAGTAAATATAGTTTTAAATGGTAACTTTAAAAAATATTTGAATTACTAAACACAAAAATAAAAAAAAAAATATATAATATAAAGTAAGGTTACAAAGAACAATAATGAGCTTAGTAGCTGTATGGAAACCCTTCAAAACGACATATTATGTGTTGACATACGAGAAAAATTGGCGGAGTTATAATAATATTTCTTGAAGTCTTTACGAAAAAGCACTAAAAAACGGTATTAAAACTTCCAGAACTCAATAAATTAACAAAAAAAATTTTACAAAATATGTGCAATCCGAGAACTCCTGAAGGTTTATCTAACGAAAAAAAATTATTCGAAAATGTCCAACAACAAATAAGTTACACCCAAAAAACATGATAATTAGAGGTATTTTTGAAGCAAAACCGCTCACAATTGGCTTACCTCAGAATCGCAATATTTTCCAAATAGTCATTAAACACTCTGAATTTTATTTTTAGGTGGTGACTGAAACGTGATTTTTATTTTGTATGGACTGCGACCCATCTTAATGTACATGATTCGATCAGAAATTATTTCTTAGAATTATTTCTTCGGATCATGTTTTTTTCTGCAATTAGAAAAAGTGTGAGCAGTCTCTTTTGAACTCTCGTTGGCGGACGATTGTTTCAAAGTTTGTGAATCTTCGCATCAGCGCCTTAGCGTTCTCGGCCAGATTTGAAAATAGTTTTAAATTATCTCTGAGTTTGGCAATATTTGGTTATATTTTTTTTTGTAAAATTTTGATATATTTCGCTTAGATATATCCGAAGATACATCAACTCAACGAAAATGATTCTATTAACCTGGAAACTTTAGTCTTACTTACTTACTTATACGGTCTCGAACAGCCCTGGGGGGTCAGGGAGATAAAACTTTAGTCACTGCTACGAATATCAGGCCTGTTCTGATATCACTTCACGTCGATATGGTTTTAAATCACCGGAATTGTGTTCTGCAAGCAACGATTTTGCAAATCCGTGATATAAAATCGCTCAGGAAAATGACGGTAAATACAGATCACTTGCTTGTTTTATGCAAAAAATTATTGTAAATGTTCTAAAATTTCTAAAGATTATGTTTATTTCGGTTCACTTTTCTGCGTCATTATTCTTCTGCTTTTCGTGATTTTTTTCCTCTTTGCCTGTCACGTGATTTACTTTTCGAGAATGAAAATATAGTTGCCAGAGCCACAAAATGTTGGAGTAGCATAATTAAAGAACTAACTTCTGTGAATTATATGACTAATTTCGACGTGTATCTTTCCAATATCTTTCATAAATTCACAAATTTTTATTAAATGTGACCACAAACATATGTTGGGAAGCAAAAGAAGTGCGAAACAAAGCAAAGCAAACAAAATCAGCTGTTCGCTTGGTGATTTTGATAACATAAAATAACGCCGGAAAATATAAAATCACGTGATTTTCAGAACACCTAAAAATCACCGGCGTGATCTTAAAATCGTCCGTGGTTTAAAATAGTCATGATACAAGAACAGGCCTGTATGTTTCATTAGTGTGATAAATATGTTCCATTGTTGCGGTTAATATATTTCATTGTTGTACGAAGCTGGTTTGGAAATTTAATCATCCCTATATGAATAATGACCTCTTTGCTATTTCGTGGAAAAAATTTATTATTTATATATTTCCGTACGACGCAGCATGTACTTTCTGACAATTTGATAGTTATGTGGTGAAGCATTGTTGCTAAAAAGCTGGTAAACATTGGTGTAAAAACAGAGTTGTCCTAATTTGATACAAATCAGTTTAGACGCTTTAATGACTGATACGTTGCAGCAACTGTTTTGGTTTGTTAACTTTAATAAACTAATAAAATATTGAAAAAATCATAGATGCCTAAACCTCAGAGCTTAACAATTACAGCATTAAACTTTATTTATCCAAAATGGACAAATGGCGTATTCGTTGCAGCAACAACTATTGAGCAACGCAATGATGATTATTCAAAAAATCTTGTAAAACATGATTTATTGCAGCAACGATACGATCGTGGGGAGTACAGAACTTTTCATTATAGCAATGTAAATCAACTATAGAAAATTTCGCATTCCTACGACAAATTGTTTTTTATTTCACTGAACTGATACTAATATTTTACGAAAATACGATAAATTAAAACATATAGAATACCCTAGTGCAAGAAGAATCTTTTGGAAATTTACCGGGATTCCCGGATAAAATTCCCAGGAAATCGAGAATTGAAAATGGAAGAAATTCCCCGGAAAACCCAGTCCAAAATTATTTGGTCCAAAAACTGGTGTGTGCAAAAGTTTGCCCCGATCGGGCAAACAGCCAAATGTACTCCGGATGCCATAATTTTTTCTGTGTAGATAACCTTGACATGAGCTCGAAAAACGCAATAAAAATTTTTTTTTCGTTTGGTTTTTTTTTTTGTTTTTTTTTTAAATTTTAAAAATTTTTTTTGGTTAATTTGTTTTTGTATGAAAAATTGTTTCAGCAACTAACAAATCTGGTCAAAATATATACTAAATGGATGGTAGTAGACCCCAAAACATAAATAATGTGCGTCTTCATTCATCGGCTAGCTACAGCGGTCGTAATCGGTTGTTGAATCAGGAATTTTACAAAATTTTACCGAAAATTTACAAGTGAAAGCCCCTTAAAACATTTTAAAAAAATATTAATTCACAGAGTTCATTTTTTTTGTATTTTATACGCAATGTGGCAGGTTTTAGAAATCAAACAAGCTACTTTTTAAGAAAATCCATCAATTAATAATGAAGTTGTGAATTTTTTCGCTAAAGCCCTCAGAATCTACTTTTTAGTTCGAACATTGCATTTTACCTTTGAAATTATCTCCCTAGTCAACCAAATGAAGAAATGTCATGTACTTCTAATGAAGTATTTTTTTCTGTGTAGATAACCTTCAGATGAGCTTGAAAAATGCAACAATCGCAGTGAGGGATGGCTCAATGTATGCGCACCTTTGCTGGTATTTATCACTTATAGATATTGCACTTGGGTATGTTTACAAAATAATAACGGAAGGTAGTAATGTCACTACGCAACAATGCGTTTTGTTGGTCACTCTGCTACCTCTGCAACTACCTTAACCACTACCTGTTGTGCCTGATTCTATTTTAGGTATTTTAGGTATTTAAGGATGAACATTGCCAAATATCACTTACTTTCGCAAGTAACCTCAAAATGAGCAAACGTTCGCGAGGATTTGAATGCAATACCAATCCAAGTAATTTTTGTTACATGTGCGGAGAATACGTTTCTGAAAAAAAACAAGCGTTGTTTTTCACCTAAATTGAGAGATTCATTTGAAGAGAGCTTCAATTTACAGGTCTCAAATACAGATGAGCGGTGGACACCAAGTGCTCTATGTCCAAGGTGCTACGTACAGCTATCTGACTCAAAGTAAGTGTAGATTACGAAATTCAAGAACATATATAACTTATTATTGAAATTCTTTCAGACGACAGCCGAGAATCATCATGCCAATGCTTTGGAGAGAACCGCTTTGCCATGTAACAGATTGCTACTTCTGTCTTAGCAAAAAAACCGGCGTGGGAAAAAATATACGATGGACTTACGCTGCTGTTTCAACAGTGACTTTTCCAGTGCCATTTTCCGAAGAACCAGTGGATCCGCAACCGTCCCTTTCAAGATGGGCATCTAATAATGAGGCGATAGATCCAACATCAGATAGTAGAAACCACATCAGAATGCGAGTCAACATATACATTGCATGGATGTCAACGCTTATGTTCGCAAGCAGAGTTGCAGAGATGCAGAGTTGCATGCAGTTCGGTTTCTTGGCTCCTGGTGTGGTGACAACAATTCTACAGGAAGCGTCATGAACCATACGCAAGGTACTACACACAAAAAGGCAACATCTGTTTTTGTAAGGACATTCGCGGATTATTTGGTGAACTCGGGTACTCTTACGATCCAGGAGAGTGGCGTCTTTTCATCGACAGCAACAAACAGAGCCTTAAAGCAATTTTACTGCACAACGGCAACAAGAAACCCTCGATTCCAATTGCTCATGCCGATGACACCAAGGAAACATACGAAGTCATGGACAATCTACTAAAGTGCCTTAATTATAAGAGGCACGATTGGAAAGTTTGTGCCGACCTTAAGGTTATCGGTATCCTTTGTGGATTACAAGGTGGATTCACAAAGTACTGTTGTTTTCTCTGCCTTTGGGACAGACGCGATCGTCAACATCATTACACCAGGAGGAGTTGGACAGAACGAGTTAACTTCATCCCCGGCAGCGACAACGTGAAATATACACCACTCATAAAAAAGGAAAATGTTTTTCTCCCACCTCTTCACATAAAGCTCGGACTCATAAAAAACTTCGTGAAAGCTCTCAACAGAGATGGTGAAGCGTTCGCCTATTTAAAAACCATTTTTCCTCACCTTTCGTCGGCAAAGATTAAGGAAGGCGTTTTCGACGGCCCGCAATTTAAAAAGTTGTTGCAAGACCAACAGTTTGAGCACATTTTATCACCAAATGAAGCTGCAGCTTGGAACTCATTTCGGCAAATTGTTTCCGGATTTCTTGGAAACAACAAAAGCTCAAATTACAGAGAGATCGTCGAACAGCTACTCCAAAATTATAAAAAAATTGGAGCACATATGTCGCTTAAGATACATTTTCTACACTCGCACTTGGACTTCTTTCCGGACAACCTGGGCGATGTGAGTGACGAGCATGGCGAGAGTTTTCATCAGCAAATGAAAGAAATAGGGCACCGATACCAAGGATTTTGGAACGAAGCTATGATGGGGGCCTATATCTGGTTCCTGATAAGAGAAACAGACCCACAACAATATAAAAGAAAGACAAAAGCACATAATTATTTTTAATTTCAAGCTTTTTATTTTTGTGTTTAGATATTTTTTTTTAAAACTTTTTTATAATTAATTAATGTTGATATCCTTAGGATAATTTCTTGTACATATATCGAATTGTTTTTTAATTTAAAGTCATATATTTTTGTCACCCAACAAATTTTAATTTTGTTTGTAATAAAAAAGATAAAACCTTACCATAGACAAAGTTTTTGTTGCATTTTTCAAGCTCATCTGAAGGTTATCTACACAGAAAAAAATACTTCATTAGAAGTACATGACATTTCTTCATTTGGTTGACTAGGGAGATACATAATTTCAAAGGTAAAATGCAATGTTCGAACTAAAAAGTAGATTCTGAGGGCTTTAGCGAAAAAATTCACAACTTCATTATTAATTGATGGATTTTCTTAAAAAGTAGCTTGTTTGATTTCTAAAACCTGCCACATTGCGTATAAAATACAAAAAAAATTCACTCTGTGAATTAATATTTTTTTAAAATGCTTTAAGGGGCTTTCACTTGTAAATTTTCGGTAAAATTTTGTAAAATTCCTGATTCAACAACCGATTACGACCGCTGCACAGTGTCGTGATGGCGGCCAAAAATAAAAAAGTCAACTATCCAATTTAAAACAAAATGTTAACACAGTTTTATTAAGTACATTCCAATTAAAACAAATCTGAAAGAATTAAAAAAAAAAGTTAGTTTTTAAGGAAGTTCTGAGCATTCAAAATTGAAAGTTATAAGTAAATACAGAATTATTGAAAAAAATCTGAAAAAATGCTATAACTTATAAGGGTTAATTGGTAAACAAAATGTCGATAAAGCAGAATTATTTAAACTAAAATATAATTACAGTGATGTTAAAATATGGCAACACTGCTTTTTACTACAATGTGATTGTCACATGCGATGTACTGTTATTAAGAATATAAACAAAGAGAAATAAGTGACAATATTAGCAAGTTTTAACTTCAGCGGACAATAAAAAAAAAAGATATAAAAAGGTATATTTTATACTTTAATATAACATTTCTACAAGTAAGTTTATTTAAAAAAAGTTGGTTTTACTTCTACTTTCGTCCAGCTCTAATTTTTATTCGTAATTTTCAGTGGCTACTCAGGTTCAAATTCGTCAATTTTTTAACATTTGGCTAAAGCATAGTACACAAAGTGCAGCAGAGTGTGAAGTAGTCCAATATTTAGAAAAATGCTACAAAATAACACTGGATAAAAAGAAAACTAATGAAGTACATTTTATATTATTAAAAATTAAAAATGAGTGGAAAAAGTGTCATTATGCCAAAAAACGATTTGAGAAAAAATTTTCTTCGTGGCTAGATACACTGTTTGTTGTTACTGATAATAACTTGAATTTTGTAAGTATTTAACATAAGTTAAATTTATTTTTACTAATGTAATACCTTTTAAAGGAACCAAGCACGAGTAGAAGAGGCAGACCTGCAGTAAATTTCGAAAGTTGTTCCGAACGAACCAAAAGGAGAAAAGTTGAAGAGCTTGTGGCAACAACAAGTTCAACACTTTTACAAAAAGCTGCAAAAAGAGTTTCAGGTCCAACAACTTCATCTGATATTTCTGTAGAAAAAGCATTGGCACTTTTTTTGGACATGGATTTATCTTACAAAGAGTATAATATGATGAGAACAGCTGTTAATGAAGTTCATAAAGACTGCTTTCCATCCTATTATGCCTTGCAAAATGCGAAACAAAAATACATTCCAGAACCAATTGTTGTTTCAGAAACGTCTGCTGAAGTTCCATTACAAACTTTTCTCAATATGACTATGAATAGTTATTTAGATCTGCATCAGTTTGAATCAGAAAATGATGTTATCTGTGAAATTAAGTGGGGTTTCGATGGCAGTTCGGGACACAGTGTTTATAAACAGAAATTTAACGATCCTAATGCAAATGATGAATTTCTATTTATTGTCTCATTCGTTCCTTTAAGATTCTTGGACAGAACGACTGCAGAAGTATTATGGAATAATTCTAAACACTCTTCGACAAAACATTGTAGGCCCATTCGTTTTTATTTACAAAAAGAAAATCCAAATTTAATAAAATCTACGCAAAATCATGTTCAAGCAGAAATAGATAATTTAGAACCCTTTTGCTATGTAAGTGACAAGAGAACCTTTAATGTTCATTTCAATATGAATCTAACAATGATAGACGGAGCAGTGCTAAATGTTTTAACAGAAAATAAAAGCAGTTCTTCCTGTTTTGCTTGTGGGGCAAAACCCTCAGAAATGAACTCAGTTAAGGTTTTTGAAAGAAGTGTAAAAAAAGAAGATTTCTATACGTATGGGTTATCAACATTACATGCATGGATAAAATTTTTTGAATGCCTGCTGCACATTTCTTATAGATTACCTCTACGAACTTGGAAAGTTTTTAAGCCAGCTGACAAAAGAATTATAATGGAAAGAAAATTAAAAATTCAAGAGAAATTTAGAGAAGAAATTGGAATTATTGTAGACAAAGTAAAAACGGGTTATGGTACCACTAACGATGGGAATACCGCGAGACGATTTTTCAACAATATTGAAATATCTTCTCAAATAACAGAAATCGATCCGTCTCTAATACGAAATTTTTCTCATATACTGCGTGCACTTTCTAGTGGTAAAGACATAAACGTTGAAAACTTCGAAAAACTTCTTAAAGAAACTTGGAATTTGTATACAGACAAATATGGGTGGTATTATATGCCTGCAACAGTACACAAAATACTTGTTCATGGTGCAGAATTTATAAAACATTCGAAGATACCAATAGGAATGTTATCTGAGGAAGCTTTAGAAGCAACGCATAAAATATTTAGGAAAACTCGACTTAATCACACAAGAAAAAATAGTCGTCTATCTACAAATAAAGATCTCATTGAAAGAATGATTTTGCAGTCTGAGCCACATATATCTTTCTTTAGACAAGCAGATAATAAAAAGAAGCCATATAACAATGAAATAATGGACTTAATTGTCGAAGAAGCTTGTGAAAATGAAGATAATTTCTTAATAGATAATATTTTAGATCGATATGAAGCAAATGAAACGGAATATGATAGCTTAAGCGAATAAACATCTAATACATGTTTATTTTTTAATGTATAAAGTACATAGAATTGCTTTTATTTTTTTTGTAATATTAAATTTAAATGAATATGGTTAAATAAATGGATTTTGTTAATTTTTGTTAAATTTTCGAAAAAGGACATTTTTGAACTGTGCTTGTCTCTGCTCTGAATTGGACCAAATTTGGCCGAAACGTTAAAGTTGTTTAAGGTAATCAGTGTACAAAATTTCATAATGGTAGAACTTTTTTTTCTTCTGTTATGACATTTTTAATTTTCAGGATATATGGGAAGGACCCGAATCCTTGCTCCGAAATTTCCCATATTTGAGATTTGACTATCTTTCACCAAGTCAAACAAGTGTGCCAAATTTCATAACTCTACGACAACTCCTTCTATTTTTGGCCGCTCGTTATATGAAAACACGACACTGTGCGCTGTAGCTAGCCGATGAATGAAGACGCACATTATTTATGTTTTGGGGTCTACTACCATCCATTTAGTATATATTTTGACGAGATTTGTTAGTTGCTGAAACAATTTTTCATACAAAAACAATTAACCAAAAAAATTTTTATTGCG
Organism: Phaonia tiefii; assembly: GCA_963931995.1. Lineage (NCBI taxonomy): Eukaryota > Metazoa > Arthropoda > Insecta > Diptera > Muscidae > Phaonia > Phaonia tiefii. The sequence continues at coordinate 214,428,324 of OZ008371.1, forward strand.
TTTTCCGAGCTCATGTCAAGGTTATCTACACAGAAAAAATTATCGCATCCGGAGTACATGAATTTTGTTTCATTTTGTTGAGTAGTGTAACTGACGTTTCGGCCATTTGTAGGATGTCATGATCTGTAATGTTTTTTTCATTGTATTCAGTAATGTTTACAATTTCATCATGGAGAGATAAACGCAAGAACAACGTTTACAAATTATTAAATTTTTTATCAAAATAATCCTGCTCCAATTTCAAATAAACCAAAACTGATTCTGGTGCAAACAACGCTTGCCCGTAAGTATACATATGTATATTTCAGACATATACATTAGGGTGGGTCAATTTTTTTTGCCGATCAAGAGTATAACAGAAACGTAATCTACGGCAAATTTTATGAAAATGTTCCCATGAAACCATGGTTCTAAAACCAAAATCGAGCCCGCGATTTTTCACATAAAAATTTCTATACATATTAGCGTAAAAAATCGACCCAAAAGCCATTCTTTTGAAACTTGATTTCGATGAATTTGACACATATATTCTAGTCATTGCTGCCTTTCCAAGGACGTTTATTTTAGGTCAAAACTACCCACGGTTCATGTTTTATAGCTGTGTAAAGTTAAAGTTAAGTAAATTTCTGTGAAGAGACACCTGTGTTAATGTTAAAATAACTTTTGAATGCGATGTTAGATTTGCTATTTGTATTTTTATTCCTAAAGATAAGATTAAAACCTATCAGCCGATACCTTGATAGTTAACATCTGATATCGCATTCAAAAGTTATTCAAACATTACACAAAAATGCTGCAGATGACCAACTAGAAAACATAAACACAGCTAGAAAAAACATAAACACAGCTGGAAAACATAAACCGTGTAGAGTTTCGACCTAAAGTAAACGTCATTGTAACGGCAGCTACGAGTGGAATATATGAGTGAATTTTCATCGAAATCGAAGAGTATCAAGTTTCAAAATTATTGCTTGGGTCGATTTTTTACGCAAATATACAAATTTTCAAGACCAAAATCGCGGGCTCGATTTTGATTTTAGAACCATGGTTTCTTGGGAACATTTTTTTAGAATTTGCCGTCGATTACGTTTCTGCTATACTCTTTGACAAGTTTTTTGGTCCCATACAAATTGACCCGCCCTAATATAAATGGTTCCTGCATAATTTTACAGGGGCTGTTTTATTCAGCGTTTATGTACAGTGTGATACATTCTAAAAATAATATACAGAGATTTGTACCAAAACTTCAACACTCCCTTGCTAAAAACTCTAACTGAATCATTATGACTTTTAGAAATCTGATGTGATGATTGTACTATAAAATTGGCGTCGCGGATCTTGAATACCTGATTATTCTTTAGATCCATAAATTTATATACTTCGGATTCTGAACAGTAAAGGTGAAGTAGGCATACTATTCGTATCGGCTGAAACTTGCTATTTGCTAGGAGGTAATCATTTAAGAATGTCCTGTTCAATTGCAGTAAGATCGACAGGGACATATATTTCTAATATAAACTGATGAACGTACCGCCTCAGACCACAAAGCCCGATTCAATTCAATTCGATGTTGTCACGATCGGCCACCCCTGTTTGTTGTGGTGTGTATTCCACAGAATATTACCTTTGTATTCCAAGTCCTTTCTAAGTGAATTCTTTGCTTACATACTCACTCCTCCATATATTTATTTGTCTTTCAGCCTTACTAATGTATTTGGTATGCATCAGACCTTGCCTTTAGCTTTAGGAAAATAAACGAAATTCAATTGGGAATAACAAAGCCGACACATATTCAAATGAACTAAGTCCAAAACAACATTAATTCTGCGACTTGCCTTTTTAAGAAAAACGTACCCTGTAATTTTAGCTTTGAGACTGACATAAATATATTACACTTTACACTCAAAATCAGGTGGTATATTTGCTGGAAAAGCACCATGAATCATTTCTTTTCATGATAATTCTACCATACTTTTCAGGTTTAAATACCATGACAATCAGAAATATTGATCGAATAATTTGCGTGATGTGATTCTGTTAAGTATTAGAAGAGCCAAATTATTAGTACGCAGTGATTAATATTATGAAGTTGTTTATTCCAATTCACAAATGGTAGATACAAAATATTTTGGGTGTTTTTTTTTTTTTATCAAAATACTGTTTACAAAAAGCGTTCTATATTTAATTGGCGTAGAGCAAAGTAATTATTAAGAAAGTATAATAATATATGTTAAATTGTAATCAAACATTCGGCCCTGTGCTGCATACAGAATCATTGTCAATCAGATTTTCTTTCAAAATAAAAAGTCTACAATTTTGATGATGTTCAAAACATGAAATATTTTTGTTCTGAATTGTTTGTTTTTAAAATCACTAGGCATTTGCATTCTGATTCAAAACTGATATTTTTCTTCCAAATTGTTTTACAGAAACCCAAATATTCTGAAACGTTTTATGTTTGATTGTCTTGTTATTAAAACTAAAACTACACTTATCAAATATCCAAATTCCTTTTTGAAAGTTGTTAGCATTTAATCCATGTAATAAGCTCCTAATGTTTTAGAATATTATCTCACGAAGTATCCTACCTCGCCATATTTGAAGCACTTGAATTCCATTTTGGGAATCTTGGAAAACCACATTTATGTATTTAGGGCTTTGTAATAATCGATTATATATATTTGATACGTGTCCTTAACCTAACCTAACCAACCCACGAAAATGAAAAGTTAAGATATCGTAGCAAAGGAATTAATCTATAGGTGCAGAAATACACACATTTCACAAGGAACAAATGACGTCTACTGCTCCCTTAATATGCACTTAAAAAAAGAAATACAATATTTTCGTAAGAAAATAACTAGTTTTCGATGTGGCGACCATGTTGAATATGTTTCTAAAAATAAAAATTATGCATCTTAAACGACCTTTGTTTCTATTCTCATAATAAAATCGTGGTTTTTGCAATCTGCCTACAATAATTCCATGTCCAGAAATATTTATGCCCAAAACATAATCGCTCTATCAAATAGCAGTAATAATTAGTTATATACATATTATCGCAAAAAGATTATGAAAATATGTATAGAGTGTGACGAAATAAAACTTATTTTTAGTAGCATCAAATTTTTCCTCGAAAATATAAAGCAAGCGCGTTTAAGATATAACAATTTTAATTTTAGACAGATTCCATTAATCGCATAAGATTCTATGTAGTTCATATGTACATATTATATTTCACCCAGTCATCGTAAACGCACACTATCATCTCGCTCGCTCACCACGAGCCGTAAAAATAAGAGTAGAAAAACGTACTGCGGGCGTTCGTTTACACTCTGACAAGATTTCCTAAATTTAAGTTCAAAACAAAGGCTGATCTAGTAGAGGTTAACGCATTAGAACATCTGATTTTGCTTTCTTATGACTCTATCTGTCAAATTCAGTGTATTTTGTTATTGTACTTTTTTGTTTACTTTGTTTGGTCATATGTATTTATTTGTGTTGAATTTGACATTTAGAGTCATAGAACAAATACAAAATCCCTGTTGTTGGTGCCCACAACAACACCAAATCGTACTGCGTTAACCTCTCTACTACAAAGAAGAGATTCGTTGTCACATATCTGGGCACACTAATCACGGTAGTAGCAGTAAATGTTTGTAATCATGTGCAAAATCGCACTTGGCTTCTGTCAAACTCAGCTGATAAAAATGTAAACAAAATGTGCATGTTTGAATTAGTTGTGATATAATTGGAAAGAAATATTTGCCAAATTAATGAAGATTGAAATTAATAATTGAAATTGTTTGATGCTGCAGTTGAATTGATTTTTCCCGGTGTGAAACTCTACTCGTATTCGCGTCTGTTGTTTAATTCCGCGTCTGTAAACAACTTATAACCAACAAATGTAAACAAATTTGACATTTCCCAAGTGCGTCAAATGAAAAAAAAATCAAATCAGCTGTTATAACGATACAACCTTGTCTTTCAACAACAGGCATTTTGTTTCTGTTTAGGCTCTCCTCATGTCAAAATCAACCCATACGTATACCAACAAATAAATGTAAACAGAAACAAAACCTTTGAATCTGACAGAAGCGGCCAACTAAACAACGAGAAAAAATTGAAATCAGCTGTCTACCGAAAATAAAATACCAGAAAATAAAGAATTTATTTACCATAATATGTACCTAAAAGCACATACACTGTACCAGAAAGTACAAACATTTCCACAAAAATGTACATCAAGTGTATAAAGTGTACCAAATGTACATACTAAGTTAAAGATCAAAGTGCGTAAGTGGACCATAAATGCACCACAAAGTACTTAAAGTTTCGTAAATCTGCATTAACCAAAAAATCATAAATTTACTAAAAGTACATAAAGTGTATAAAAAAGTAAATAAAGGTTATCAAAAGGGTAAATAAACTATACCAAAAAGTACTTTTGGCACCACAAAGTACCTTTAGCACCAAAAAGTGTACCAAAAAGTACATAAAGTGTACCCAAAAAAATACTATTATGTATTTTTGAAACACTGTATGTACTTTTTGGTGCAATTTATGTACTTTGTAACCGGTTTAAAACTGTAGGAGTGTAAAACTAGAAAGCGCACAGTTCACTGGTTGCGAGAAGCTCTCCCCAGTCCCTTCATGGGATGTTATGGGAATTTTTTTCTTTTTTGAAGTGTTAACTGTTCTCCTTTTTCACTGTAAAAGTTTCAATGCGAATGCGAACAGTGAGTTGTTTCTCAACGTTAGCTCACGCGGTCAGAAGGGAATACATTTTACAGTAATTTAATTGTTGAAAGTACACCCACGTGCGTGTGTTCCCTACTACTGAATACTTACGAGCCAGAGAACTGCAAACTATATCATTTTTTCCATTTACTATACATATACAAAAATTACTGTGTCGGTGGCACCGCAAGCCCAAACTATGCGATCATTGTCGACACAGTATTATTTTTAATCAATCAAGAGCGCACCCATGTTCTCTTTTAGAGACTGTTTCGTGTGTGTGTCATTGCTAGTTCATTGTAGTTCGTACCCTGCAGTTTCAAAAGTAGCTGGTAGCTCTATGTAGGCAGTTATTTCGTTAGCGAAAAAGCGAAATTTTTTCAAAAAATCATCAAAATAAGAAAATAGCTAAAATAAAAATTTGGCTATAACTCGGAAACGGGTGCGTACAATCGCAAAAATAAGAAATTTTTGACATTTTGTATTTACACGAAAATTTTAACGCACAAAACGGAATGGCGTTTCTGGGTCCGTGTTGGTTGGTTTGAGCCATTGCCTCTATCTGGTATTATTAATGCAATACTTTCAAACATGCAACGTTCATATGCAACCACACCACACTTCGTAAATTTACTGAGACAAATCGCTACTCTATACGTCATTACTCTATGGTTTGAACCGTGATACAAATACAAGGTAGTGGCATTAGCATTGTTGTAATTTCAATACCCAGTTATTGTGAAATTCAGCTGATAAAAATGTGCACATACATATGCAATTGTGGACATAGATAGATGAAATCATAGACTAATACATACCTAGATAAACTTATTCTCTCATCTGACGTTTCATTTCACACTCTTCGTGATGCGGTCGGTGTGATAGAGAGATGTTTGACGAAAAGTGATATACACCAGGTGGAATTACAATAACTTCTTGCTTTAATTTTTCATGCCATTTTGGTGAAAAACTGTGAAATTTAAATGTGTTTTAAACTTTTTTATTGACTGTTATTGTTAGCATACATTTGTGTTGTATTTAACACATTAATTTTAACACACAAAACGAAATGCCGTTGTTGTTATTTTGTTCGTTGTTTTGAACCATTGCATCTATCTGGTATTAGTAAAGCAATTCTTTTCAACATCAAACGTATACATCACACGAGGACAAATGTCAGAAATTTGGTGAGTGAAAGATTTTCTCTACCCATATTTACTCTATGGATGAAATCAAAAGAGAACGCACTCACACAAACAACTTTGACATTTACTGGGTACGATGAAATGTAAACAAAGGAAACCATATTGGCTGACGCTCCTATCTTGTATTTGTATCGTGGTTTGAACTGTGTACTTACAATTGCGGTGTATCGCTGCAGTTCTCTGTCACGAGCCTCATTTCGTGTGCGGAATATACGGTTCGAATCTCGCAAAATTGATTTTGAGCAGTGAGAGCGATTTTCTATGCTCGCCCACGTGCGTTCGCCACATAGGAAAACAGTTATTTTATTACCAAAAAATTGCTTCCAATTTATTTTATAAAATGCATTGTTTGAGGCAATTGATGACGTTATTTGTACATATTTCGTGAAATTTTGTGGGAGTGTATTTGTGTGGCTTTATTATCTAATATCTCAACTTGGTACAAGCAACTCACACTCATTATGACGTACGATACTGCAGGTGAAAGATTTTACTGTGGTCCATCATTTAATTTTGATATGTATCGTATGTATGTATGTAGATATTTATGATTTTACTCAGTCATCATCAGCATTAAGAACATACCCTTTCATCTCATTGTCTCTTTATGTATGTATGTATGTATGAACACATTTTTACCATTGGATAGACAAAACGATACGCAGTATATTCTAAATGTCATGCCTCCTAACTCTTGATTGTATATGACGTCAAAATGAAATCTCGTTTATGATTTTAACGTACGTCCATATGTATATGTACATATAAATTTATATTATGTGTCAAAAACAAGTTAAAAAAAATTCTCCTATAGAGCGGAGAATATTAATCAAGTTTAATTTATATAAAATAGTAGTACAACAAATACAAAAGGTTATAGTTTTTGTCTGGTAGGTTAAAGTTCTCAAATTCAACACAAAAGTACACCAGGAATAAAAATAAACAAAACGGTACAAATACAAGATACATTTGAATTTGACAGCCGGGTGTTCTATTCTGTTCTAATGCTTTAGCCTATTCAATGCACATTGGTTAAAAATAATAATATTCGTCCATGAACCTTGCATGACTTTATAAATCAATGACGAACACGACATTCTGCTTTGATTTCGAAACAAAATAAACCAATACAAAATATATGGCCATAAAGCTTTAAATGTTCGTTTATAATTGGGCGCCGACCGCGATCACAAATACCGCGAAACAAAAAATAAACGGCCAAAACAAAACAAGTACAAAGAAATCGACAAAGAGAATGAAAGAATAAATATACATAATAATAACAGAACGAACTACAACAGCTGCCATCACGTGATGCAAAATTAAAGAAATTACATAAAAAAAAAACAAAATACTTCAAGGTCATTCGAATGACTGCATGTAAATGTCAAATTTTAACCCTTTTTTAAAGTCCACAAAACATATAGAAATTTCCCAGTAGGCAGCAGCGTAGCGTGCCATGGCGGATTGGTTGTGTTCGTTTTCAAAATTATAAATATTTATCAGCTCATGTATGTACGTTGCACATAAATGTGTACACACTTCCATATACATACATATTCATTTCTTTCATTCAACTCATTCAATTTCTGCACACAGAATTTCCATGCTTTCCAATTCCTGACAAAAGAAATTAAATATTTGATTTGAATATCTATTTTATTCTATTTTAATTTCTCGAACCACCAAATCGTCTCAAATTAAAACGTAAAAATCATACATATGTACACACATTCATAGGCCAAGTGAGTTGATCTTTTGTAAAATATACGTTCCTTAGTAAATGTCTAAAATAATAGACTCGATATAATTTCGGGCGATTTGTTCGTCTAAAGTCCAACGGACAATTCCACAACTGTCAATGTATTAAGTGTCTCTATATTTAAAAATTTCATTGGTTCTAATCCATAGAGTAATAACGTATGTATAGAGACGCCAACTCTCTCAGTAAATTGGTGACATTTGGTGTGTTGCAGATGGGCGGTTGGATGTCGGAAAGTATTGCTTTAATAATACCAGTTAGAGGTAACGGCTTAAACCATCCAACAATAAATCAGCAACGGCATTTCGATTTGTGCGTTAAAGTTTTTGTGAAAATATACCACAAATATATACTAACAGTAAAATATATCCAAAAAAGTCCAAAATACGTTTAAATTTCCTTCACAGGTTTTCATCAGAACGACATAAAAAATTTAAGTCAACAATTTTTGTAATTCCACCTGGTGTAAGCCAATTTATGTCAAATAACTCTCTATCGCACCACGAATAGTGTGAAAGGAAATGTTAGATGAGAACAATGGCAGCTCTATACGTCATTACTCTATGTTCTAATCAATCAAATATAAGTACAATCAATGGCCAGGTTACATTTACTGCCATTATAGGGAATAATCGTGCTAATACGTCAGCCATCAAGTTAATACAACTGATCACAACAGGACATTATCGGTGCTGAAGGTGTAGCCAACATTCCTCCATTCATCGACTACACGAACACGGGAAAAATTAATACTCAAATCAAACATGAAATTTGTCAACTGTTTTACTTTTATATTTGGATTTTAGCTAACGAAGTAAATTGTTGACTCAAGTACACAAATTGTAGGTCGGTAAGTGAAAATATTTCAATTAAATTTACAATGAGCTTGAGTACAAAGTTAACCTATACTTTATAATACATTCGATTAAATGTGTACTTGTGTTTAGTACAACGTTAATCAGGAATTCAGGAATCAGGAAAAAAATAAAAATGTTTAATTTTGTTCCCAAGTTGATTACGCATGTAATTGAAATAAAGCATTAAATGTTAATTAATGTTAAAATTAAACATTTTTATTTTTTTTTTACTCCTAAGAAACAAAAAAATTGAATTGGGTCGGGAAAAACACGTTATTTTAGCAAAAAAAAAACAAACAAAAAATAGCCGCAATTACATAGTTTCGGAGTTATGGATCCCGAAAGTTCGAATATGTGAAAGGGTAATGGGGTTAAAGGACCATGCAAAGCTATTGCTGTCATCACTTGTTTCGTTTAAAACAAGTCAAAATAAGCGCAAAAAATTAAATAATCTTTTTTGATAAACCGCTTAGTTATCGATATATCGGATGTTGAAATTTTAAAAAATTATCGAAATTTGTTTTTCTAATTTTTAAAAACAAAAACAAAAATTATTTTAAAAAAATTTTACGATTTTTTAACAATAATTTTTTCGCAACAAGAACAGTCGAAGGCAGAAACCTTTATAACACAAAAAGTCTTCACAAGTAGCGAAGCCGGTGTTGGTCCACAGGCGTGAAAATCCCTAATACCGCGCAAAACGCTTTATGACACCTTTTTACATATTACAAATTTGGGGGCCCATAACTCCCAAACTATGCATTTGCGGCGACTTTGTTGTATTACTCTTTTGCTAAAAATAACGTGTTCTACCCGTCCCAAAAATTGGGGTTTTCGGCGTGTAAGCCGCAAAATAGAGCTGTTCTGAATTTTGTAATTTCAAGTACACAAATAGTTGTGTCAACAGTGTTTATTTATTTCCTGATTCCACCTGTAGTAGATACATCTCGGTGAATAATTTGTAACTCATGCTAAATATATGTATATAATTCTTTAAATTTTACATGTTAACTTCTAATTCGTCTGTCATATTTGCTTAAGCCCGGTATTAAGTTTTTATGAAATTTTCATTGCCATAAGAAATGCGTGTATAAATAATAACGAAACTTTCGCTCAAATTTCATTTGCTTGGTACTCAGCTCTTTGCGAAAATTTCGCAGGCAAAATCAAATACAGGGTTGTTACGCCAAAGTTATTTCGTACGAAAACAATTGTTTGAAAATTGGGACCGGAATTTTGACATTGCATTAATTTTAACAACCAGCTGTAATACCACATGCATTAATAATAAAATCGAGTGCGTAAAAGAATTATAAACAAAATATTTGCAAGGTAAATCACCTACAGGTAACTCTCCGTAACAATATTGTCCATTTAGAGATAAATGACTAAATTTCTTACGAAAATTTCGCAAGACTTGAATGCGGGGCTTTAGCGAAAATTTCGTGGTCAAAATCAATTACAGGGTTGTTACGCCAAAGTTACTTCGTACGAATCAATTGGTTGATAGTTGTTTGGTACCGGAATTTTGTTATTTCGATTATTTGAAGAAACAAAAATAACACCAACAATTATTAGTGAAATATTTGCCAGGTAAATCAGAGATAGCTGGTAAGTAACTCTCTGCAGCAAAATTTTCCGTCTAGAGATAAATGACAAAATTTCTAAAAAAAAAATGTCGCTAGAACTGTTTTAAGCTACGATTATACGTTCAGATCGCTAATTATACCTAAATATAAAATAAATACCGGAAACTGATTTTTAAATACTCTTTTTTTAAATAGAGAATACCTCACAAATGAAGCATATAATCAAATGTCTATATGCCGATTTTAATGACAAAACTTTTCAACCTATCCATCCAACTTGTCCACAAATTCCGTTATAGACGTTATAAATATTCCCTCCCCCTTTAGAATTTAAAGCGAAAACAACTTGAAAAGTTCAGTTTATATATCACATCTAACAACAGTATAGACAAATAAGCTAACCGAAAACGAGTTTATTGCTGTATTTATAAGAGTATACTTGAACAATCCTAGTACATACATTTCAGTGGAGTGAACTGACATATTCATACCCTCACCCTAAGCAGCCATTGGGTGCGATTTCCATTTAATATGGTTGATCTAAAAATTTTTGATGACAACCAATTTGTAGGTTCACGAATGAGCGTTGCAAAATCATCCATGATTGGTTGGTTGAAAAGGCTGCAAGACAGCACGCTGTCTGGCACACTTAGGCTAAAGAAACCCATTGTGATACCTGCAGTTCCTTCCATAGCAACTATTGACTAGTCGTCTAGCCAATTGCGCTTTCAATAAATTTGTCTATAAGACCTACAGGAATATCCTGTAGGGCTACGGTGCTAACTAAATGTGTTCCGAATATCGTACATCTCAGTCCTGCCAGAGCAGGGCAATCCAAGAGAAGGTGTTTCGTCGTTTCCTCGTCCTCTTTCATGCAGCATCTACAGGGAGTGGAGTTTCTATTACCCAATCTTAGGGCGTTTTTCCTACAAGACAAAGTCCCGTAAGTGTTCCTATCATTGTGGATAACCTGCCACTCGGCAAGTTAAGTAGTTGCCTAGTCCTCTTCCTGTCCACCTGTGGCCAGAGGACCCTGGCTTGTTTGCAAGTTGAAGTAAGTCCCCACTTGTCCTTGAACATATTATCGGCAGGTAGAGATTGGCATACTAACACCTTCTTTTGCCGGAAGAACATGTGCCGTAGTGCCCTGTTAACGCATCCGCTACGCAATTGCCTGGAATGTCGATGTGTCCTGGTACTCAGATGAGCCTGATGTCAAAATACTGTGCCATCATCCTAAGTGATGAGTGATGGCATTCTTTAACCGTCAGGGACGTAGCAAACATGGCTTCCATGGATTTTATGGCAGCCTGGCTACCTGTGTAGATACATATTCTCAGGAGGGTTGTGACACTACTTTTAAGTAGTTCAGCATCCTCCAGTATGGCGGTAATTTCCGACTGAAATACACTACTGTGATCAGGCAGCTGGAAGGAGATATTTACATTTAGGTCCATAGCCTACTTTCTCGTCCAACTTTGATCCATCCGTGAAAAAGCTGATACTACTGGTATCCCCTTCCAGTGACTTTTCCCAGGTATTCCTGTTCGGAATAGAAGTCCTTAGATTTATCGCTGGTAGAAGGTAGTCCGTTTTTACGGGAATAGAGTTGAATTCAGCGTGTCCGGAATGCCCCGATATCAAAACGCCACAATCTCTGATTCTCACCAGGGATGTAGCGGCTGCCTATTCGGCCATGATATCAGAAGTACATATATTCAGGATAGCACTAAGTGCAGTACCTGACGTCGTGTCGTGCCCATTGCAAATCATCCATATTCAATAGACTTTTGTTCAATATTAAATTTAATAATGTTATGTTGTGTTTATCGAGAATTATCATCTCCACCAGTCAATAATACACCCATTTGTATGAGAGGTACATAAATGGGCGAGGCAAATCTTTTCTAAATTATAGAGTACTAAATTAATACTAAATTTCATTATAATCGGTTGTTGTTGTCGGTGTTGCCAAAAAGCAGGTCACAACTTTCTTTGAGCTACCAAACTGGGGGGCTTTCTCATTATAGAGTGGCGTTTGAAGAAATATAGGTTAATACGAAATTTCATTCAGATCGCCAGTGCAGTGCACTGGTCGGCAGTGCAACTTTTGTGTTGAAGGCACCAGAAAGCGTGTAGGAAATTCTTCTACTTGCTCTGGTAGAATAAACATATGCAGAATATTTACCAACACTTAAGTCAAAGTTAATCGAATATATCAGAAAAAGAGTTTTAGAAGAAACAAGGGATCGACTACAAAGCCCATTTTCAATACCAAACTAAGCTTTCGAAAATAATAATCACTGGCAAAATTGAATGGTGATCGGTAAATATCTACCTATAGGCAGTTATTGTGTTGACCAAACAGCAAGACAGGCGGACATATTTTAATTCACTTAAAAAGTCTGGAAACAAAATTCGACTACAGATAAAAATAAATGGTTTCCCATTACATCCCATGAAGGGACAGGGGAGAGCTTCTCACAATCACTGAGCCAGTTTTCCAGTTTTCACTCACTGATTGGGACCTACAGTTTTACACCAATTCCGAACGGTATTTTGAGAAGCTTTTTCATGGCTCTATACTCGATAGTGTCGCCGTCACTATGCGAGGTGACCGCCGCCGAAAGAAATTTTAAGGTGGTCAGAGCAGGGTTTGAACCCAGGATCTCATGTACAAGAGGCGCGCACACTACCATTGCACCACCGACGGCCTAGAAACCCAGGGTCTAATATGACTCCTTCTATGCGTTGCACATTTCTCCATATCGAATGATATACCCCCATCGCTATGGGTGAGGGTATAGAAGTACATTTAATAGTTTCGATTTGATTTTGTTTGATTCCAGTTTCCAAGTTAATTTGTGTTATATAAAATCTTATACAGAACGCGCAATTTACTTGTGAAATTGAAATGACGTAAGACATTTTTGAAAATAATACTAATTTTATAATTTAAAATGGTAAAACACGAGTTGACATCGTAATATTATTTATTTATCTTTAATAATATTTCAAAATGCACCTACGAACGTATGGACGGACGGACACATGCATGTAAATCTGTAGACTGACTATACACTAGGGTGACCATTATTCCTCTGATTTCGAATTTCAAAGAGCGCAAGTCGGAATATTGTATCACCCACCGTGTCTATAACAATAATGCTAACAATTGGAGCCAAATAGAAAAATGCTTAGACGTGACGCATTGAAGTTAAAGTTTGCGGTTCTTTGTATGTTAGCTGTTTTCGTTTAGTTTGAAATTACAATAAACATGTAAACGTTTGAAAATAATTCAACAATTCTGGGTTTTCAACTCTGGAGTCGACAAAAAAGTCACTGTACATTTGGATTTGCATGTATATAAATCATAGAATAATATACAGGGTGATTCAGGAAGTTCCGGACAAATTTCTCCAGCATATTCCATAGCTCATTTCATGAAGAAAAGTCCACTAGGACCATGCCCGAAAATGCAAGGGTGCGAAATGGCAGCGGGTTCAAAATTTTCGGATTGGCGGTCGGAGGGTAGTAGGGTAAAGTTGCTTTCTTCTGAGCCAGTGGTCGGGTTTTTTTGTGTGTTAATTTACAAAAACAAATAAATGTGTGCTCACAGCTTCCAAAAACAAAAACAAACATTTTTGCATTTCAGTAAAATTGTCGTAACTTTGGAACGGTAAGACCTCTGGGCTTCGTTTAGGTCATTTTGGAAAGGTAAGAGGTATGGCTATCTTTCAACATAACGTAAACATAAGTTACCTGCCATCTGGCTGAGTAAATTGAGGTTATGTGAATTTATTTTCCATTTTTTTTTCGAAACCTCTGTATCTCAGCGATTTGACTTTTTTCTACTTTTGATTCCAAAGCTCTCCCAAAGACCTTTCCAACAAAAACAATTTATAAATAGCTTTTTAATATGCAGGTGGCCCTCAGCCTGCAAGTTTGAATTTTTTGAATAATGGATTCTTTTAATTATTTTTTTTTTTGCAAACTAGATTAGTAGTTGAAACTGTTACCCAAAATTCAATTTATATAATGTTATTATTTAAACTTTTTTTTTTAATTTTTTCTAATTATTTTATTTTTTATTATTTTTTCTAAAACATAGTGAAGAAACAGTTATAATTAGTTTTAAGTTTTTTTATATATGTTAACAAAAATTATTGTAGAAATTTTGTAACCATATAATGCCTCGAGGCTCGGTTATGTAAATGAAGAAACAAATAAAGGAACTCCTAAGATGTCAAAATCCGTAACATTTTGGTTCAAATTATTTCATCATTACAGTTTCATAATATTCCAAATTTTTATTATCCATGCAAAAAAGATGTCACCCTATTGTACTTTTGAGTAGAAATATAAAGATAGATAAAACTCTTTATAATTAAAGTCTACAATTAATTCATTCACTGCAACCACTTTGACTGTCATTAAAATGGTAATGCAGACGATTCGGTAGATTAGAAACTGGTGTGAGTGGCTCCTAACAACAACAAAATTATTATAGCAGTTAAGTATATGTATACATATGTATATTATGTATTAAAAATTAAAGTAGTATGATACTTAGTTTGTAAAACAAAATAGAATTGCATATACTAATACATATACAGTACTGGTAAAAATACTAGCACCACATATATTATTTTATTAACATTCTCTCTGAGAATACGTATTTCTCTTGAGAAAAAGTAACTAGTATTTCAGAATAACGTGTGCAACTTACATATCGTCACCTGAAATGCCCAAAGGCGTAACCCTCAAAAAGTAAGAACTGTTTTTTTGATTGAATATAATAATATTCCACGCTAAAATATATATGAGCAATATAGTAGACTTCCAAGTTCCTAAGGTAAGCTGTGGAATGAACACGTTTAAAACTGAAATACTTTGGATTTTATAATGTTTTTTGCTTCTCCTGTAAAATTTTGAAAATGAGGGTTACGTCTTTGGGCACTTTAGGTGACGATATATAAATTAATAAACACACTAAATCAGAAACAAGCAAGACAGTAAATTAAGTAATTTATGCCGTGTTAATTAGACAAAAAATACTTACACATTTTTAATCGGAAAGTATTATTTAGTGTGATTTCAGTAACGAGCTACACCGACGACACAAAGGATCTTTGAAATACTGAATTGGAAAGTGTAAGAATTATAATGTGAGTGTTTCTCCTAGAGTGAGGAAAGTTAAAGCAATTACATAGCAGAACTGATAAACCGGTTTTGACCACCTTATGAAAAATAATAAGATTAAATCGATTACTGCTGAATCCGGGCAAAACCAATCTTATTCGCTTTAGACCACACTCTTTAAGTATTAATAATAATTTTAATGTATGTATATGTTGATGGAAACATTGTGCATGAAACTCATTCCATAAAATATTTAGGAATTATACTTCAAAGTAACTTATCTTGGGATCTACATATCAGTAATGTAAAAAGAAAGATAGCTCCAGCAATTGGAATTCTATATAAATTTAAAAACAAATTTGGGAAAAAGATCAAAATTGATGATATACCAATCCTTGATTCAATCTCATTTGAACTACTTGGCTATTATATATGCTTACAATAAAAACAATGTTTTACTTAAATCGCTTCAATGGATGCAGAACAAAGCATTAAAAATTATGTACAATTTACCATTGTTGTACTCAACCATTTCATTATATAAAGAAATATGCAAAACGATATTGCCAATTTATGGGTTACATGAATTTCAAGTTTTAATGTTTGTTTTTAAATGTATTAATAATATCGGTTACCATACTATACCATTCACGCAAAATCAAATAAATTTTAATACACGGAACAGAACAAATCTTCGAATTCCTAGATGCAGATTAGAAACAACCAAACAGCGAATTGATTATATTGGTGGAACTAAATTTAATAATTTACCTACAGCATTAAAACTAATTGATCGAATTTCCATTTTTAAGTCCTCTTGCAAAGAATAATTGAAACACTTTTGATGTAAATATATATGTAATATATTGTATAAGCTACTTTTTAGGCTATATTTTATTTGTACATTTTGCTTTTAAATTGTTTTGCCAACTTGCCTCAATAATGCCTTCTTGGCGCTGAGGCCAAATTAAAATTTGTGAATTATTATTGTCCAAATAAAATAATCAGCTACATGTATTTGTAGTTGTAAAATAAAAAAAAAAAAAAAAAACATATCGCACCTGTTCAGCTAAAGTGTAACAACTCAAAATTTTAACATTTTTAGTAGAGACGAAAAACTGTTTCCGCTAATATTGATGATATATTACAAGAAAAAAATACGTTATTGCAAGAAATTATCATTAAAAAGAATATAACCGTTGTTTACACTTTTTTTTGTAGTTGTAGAAAAATAACAAGTTTTTGAGTTATTACTCTTTTCTATATACATAGCGGTATTATTTTGAGTTGTCCCTGTCTAACTGAAAATTCTCACTGGAATTAATAAATGTTATAAATTGTAAATAGGCAAAACTAAAAATATTACTCTTTATGTGATAAACCAACGCACATTGGTTGAAGTTCATAGAACGAGCGGCTAAAAATAGAAGAAGTTGTCGAAGGACAATGTAACTTGGTACATAGGCATTTTTTGTTTGAATCAAGAAAAAAATTGAAAAATCAAAATGTTCCGCCCACTTTTACGCCCACCTCCCATACAAAGAGAAAATTCAATTTTGACCTACGGCATTGTTTTTTTTTTTTGGCACATATCATTTTTAAACACAGAATCATTTGTGTGAAATTTGAAAAATATCCGCCCACTTTTACCCCCACTTCCCATACAACTTGTATTGAAAAAGTGGCATAACTCCCTTGATTTTTACTGCATCAACTCAATTTTCACAAAAAATAAATATTATAATTGTAGAATGGGCTCCTAAAAATATATACCTTTTTTACGCCCACCTCCCATAGAAAAAACAAATAGAACAAACATGAATAAGTAATTTAAGCATAGTCTATTAATAATTTTTTAACATCATTATCGTACTCCAATTTTTTGATTTGCAGCTTTGAGCGAAATGTATTTATAAATGGGTCTGAAGCACTGGTGACCAGCCCATACCGCAATTGCGGAGACCAACACATAAACAAAGTCACACTTATTCTTATGCTCTTCCATTCAGTCGTCGTTGAGAAAGCGACGCGTGAACAAGTGAGCGGACATATTCATCTTTTGCTGATATATCAGCAAAAAAAACATATACCCGTGCTCATGTGCATACGTCGCTGTCTAAACGACGACTGAAGCAACATCGTTTTTCTCACCAACACTACACCATTAAAATTGTTGGTCACCTCTGGTCTGAAGACAATAAAAGATTATGCATTACGTCTTCATTAGTGGCTACACGTCCAATTCTATGCGAATGATGTAATCTATAGGCTCTATAGTCTTTATTCCTCGCTTCCTGAGCTTCCTCGGACAGCATACCTGATACAAATAATCAATTAAAATGTAAAAAATTAAAATGAAATCATTGAATAAGGGCCTTTAGATAGAGACATACCTATTGGCAGAAAGCTTCTGCTATAATTTTTCTACCATGCACCAGAATCTTATGCACAGTTACAGGCATGTAGTACCAACCATAAAGATCAGCAAACAACTTGGCAGTATCCATGCAATATATATGAAATTTGCTAGTGTCGATCTGCATTACAATTTATTGCGGCCAAAATAATTTTAATTCTATGTATTAGCTCTTCTTTTATGCCAATTACGTCTGCAGTTTTAGCTGGATTTTCGAAAAACCTTCTTGCCGTATTGCCATCGTTGGTTGTGCCCATACCTGACTTCACTGCGTCCACATTTATGGCCAGTGTCAACTTTAATCTCTTCTGAATTTCGGTTTTATTTGCCGCCATTTCAATTTTTGTGTAACTATCTGTTCTCCATTTTTTGAAACTTAGACGGTAAGAAATGTGCAAAATGCACTCCATAAATTTGATTCTCGCATGCAAGGGAGAAATACCAAATGCAATTGCTTCTTCCGAACATTTCCTCAAAATGCCCGCATCTAAATTATTCATTTCTGTGGGCTTCGCTCCACATATGAAGCAAACCGGCATAGATGAGCTTCCAGAAGTCGTAGTAGCTACTTTCCCATCAATCATTGTTAATTTGAATGTGTGAGAAATATTGAAGTTTCTGCCATGCAATTCAACGACAGTATTTCTAAAATTTGCTATTTCGTCATTAACACGACTAACCTCAGAATTTATAACTTCAGCTGTTTCTTGTATAAATTCAAATTTTAACGGTCGGCAAAATCTAGTTGATGACGGCTCTGTATTTCTCCAGCACATTGTTGACATATTATTACGCTCTGTGAGGGTCAGTGGAACAAATGACGTTAAGACCATAAATTTATCAGAGTCATTTGGATCTGTGAATTTTTGATGGTATTCACTGTGTCCCGAACTTCCGTCACAGCCCCATTTTGAGAACATTTGCAGTTCGTTGGGGAGTTCTGTCACCTCATTCTCGGGTTTTGTCATCAAAATCCTGGTTACTGTATGATCTAATAACTCTTGTAGACCAACTTTGCTACAACTTTCTCGCACCTCAACATTTGCAGGATAGCATTTTTTTTTGCTTCCAGTACCTGATGGTAAGGTGGGTAAATGTCGCATCCAATTTCTCTAGCTGTACTGCGCAAAACCTCATATTGATGCTTTGACAACGAAGCATCAAGTATCAGCCCAAGTGCCTTCTCCGGGGTGAACGCCTTAATGGATTTGTCTAAACACTCACTTTTTTTTTGCGGCAGACGATATCAACTCCATTGAGGTGTCTTTACAAAAATCTTGTACCTTTGTCCTCTTCGTTCGCGGTTGGGAATCCTCGAAGGGTTTTACTGGACGTCCACGTTTAACAATATTTGAACAGCTTGGTGCTTCATTGTTTGTGGTATATTTGCACAGTTTGTAAACATTTTTCAGCCAATTTTCATTAAGATCATGAAATCTGGTTTTTATGCGTCTTGCTTTTTGCCATCTATCATTGAAGTTTGTTAAAAAGTGTTTTTTCAAAAATATAGTAAAGACTTCAACATCCTCAGCAGTCATTTCTTCGTTCCTATTTGCAATAACTTTGACAGTGACATTAATATCACGATTGGTATCAATCAATAACTCGCAAATATTTAAATAAGAAATTGTTAAATTTTCCATAATTAATAAAATAAAATCTTGATATCACTTAATAACACACCACTTATCACTGCACTTGCCAATGTAATGTATATTAGCATATCAATAATATTAGAAATGTATACCCAAATGGAGCGAGAATTTGTTATTGTTTTGCGTGGGTTTGATATTATTTAACATTTCTCGGCGCGGTTTTTTTTTTGCATAGGCCTTCACATAAGATCTTTCTAATGTCTATGAGTAGAATATTTCTCATGCAATTTGTTGTTGCCTTCGACGACCTTATGAAAAATCAAATGCACTGGTTACAATAAAAAAAATTCATAAATCCGATCCTCAATTTTGGAGCGAGAAATTGTTATTGTTTTGCGTGGGTTTGATCATATATAACATTTCTCGGCGCGGTTTTTTTTGCATAGGCTTCCGCAGCCTATGGCAACAACAACAAGCATGAACGAAAATTCATGTTTTGTTACTTTATCACTTTATAGTTTTACTGTTTTTTTTTTTTTGGAAACTAGTCAGTAGGAGCAGCTGAATTTTTGTTTTACTTTTAGCTGTGACTTCAAGCTGTAATTTGACATCTTTCGTTAAACAGGGCTCCACAGGGCTAAAAAGATGCAGTACACTGAAGTTGATGAACATAGAAATTGTGATGTTGTTTATATTTTGTTCTACGAAATTTTTTATATGGCACTTTTTACAACTTTTTTTAATGCAAATGTCATCTATGACAATTTTCACTTACGAAAATATACAACAAAGTCAAATGATAAGTTTACTGTGACTGTACCAAAAGATTGAATATACAGTAAATTTGCATGCCATTTTAAACAAGCGAACATATATGAACTTCGAGCATGTCTGTCCAAACAAATAATGAATATATCAGCCTAATATTAAGGAATCACAATATTCAGATATCTGACAACAAAATACCAAAAAATTTTCCAAATGGGCGAACATGAAAAAAATGAATTTCGGCCACTCTTCAACCAATGTGCAACGCACCGATTTGCTTAAACACTTGGAGACAACTGAAAATGTAACTCTTTAGTTGAGTCTAAGGAAGTTATTCTGAAAACAAAGAGAGAGTCATAACGGT
Source organism: Phaonia tiefii (assembly GCA_963931995.1). Taxonomy (NCBI): domain Eukaryota; kingdom Metazoa; phylum Arthropoda; class Insecta; order Diptera; family Muscidae; genus Phaonia; species Phaonia tiefii. The sequence continues at coordinate 214,448,762 of OZ008371.1, forward strand.
ATTTTTTGACGAAAGACGAGACAAAACAATGGACGATTTTTACAGTGGGTAGAGATGACCACCGTATATTGTTTTCTTGCAAAAAACGAACATTTGGAAATTTTGAGTTGTTACACTTTAGCTGAACAGGTGCGATATTAGCTGAAAGAAATACTCAAAAACAACTTAACACAATTCATTACAATAGTATTATTCAATAGTTGCAAGCAGTGGTGCCAGGAATCAGCTCCAAGTCCATACCGAATATGTGGCATTAAAAGTGTATTGGGTAGTCTTTACTTAACTCATTGCGGTAAGTAGATGTTTAAAGAGTCTAGCCTTCGCAGAATGCCTTAAACTCTGTTATGAACATATTCAATGTGATACCCAAAACTAAGCTTTGCGTCGATAATAATGCCCAAGCACTTATGATATTCAACAAATTAAACTAATGTGCGATCCACATAAATGTTTAGCTGTTCATCATAATCAACAAACAAAATTGTCTCAGTCTTTGTAGGATTAATCTTCCACAGTGTTGGCGGTTCCATTACATAATATGATTAAGACAATAATGTATTGTATATTTTAAGACATTGGTAAGGATCTTATCCTTACTAAAGAGAAGAAGTACATCATCAGGAAATTATTTAGTTTTATTGGCCTTAAGGCTTTTTTCATAATTTCCCTTTTTGTAATACATTTGAATAAATAAATAAATAAAAATTAATGATGTATCAACATACGAAGTCCAATAATGTATAACAAAAATAAAAGAGAGCCTAAGACTCACCCTTGTGGCACAACAGAAGTGGAAGAATACTAGATTTTTCATCATTCCATTCAAAAAATTGTGATCTCTCCCACAAATAAGACTATCAATTTACAAGCAGTTCTAGAAAAGTCAAACTCTTCTTTAAGTTTTCTAATCATGGCCACAAAAATTACAGCTAAAAGCTTTTGTTAAATCTGAAGAAACTAAGACACTTACCCCCGTATTCATAACGAAAAGAAAGTCATTGGATACACGCGCCATACAAGGAGTGCCTAACTAGAATGATTTTAAGGTTTAGGCAGTCGTGAGTCAAAAGTTGATTCATAACAGTTTCCTATATACTATCTAACTCTAAAGCGAACATGTCTGTTTTAGTAATACTGATACCTAATACTGATAATTGTTGTTAATAAAACTGTAACTGCTCGTCAAAAGTTAACGTGTATTCCTTCTCTTCGTACCCATCTGTTGGACACCGTGTTGTTGTAGTATTAGGGATTAAAAATCGTTACCCAAATGATAGCCGGTGGCTAAAATTTCGTTCTGAATACCGGGGATATTTTCTTCGGTTTTAAATTTATCCTTATAGAATCAACTAAATGCAATAGTAATGATGTCGTGTTGTGGTAATTGTTAAACTTGACACCAATACATATTATTGATACTAGTCCCATTGACGCAACATTCTCCTTCTGGCGACCATGGACGCACTTAGTCCATCCGCAATATGAGAAAATTATATTCGTCGAAGAATGTGATGATCTGAAAGCTTTTGGGGAAAAGTGGGAGTAAAATTCTTAAACTCGACACCAATATGCAGCGTTTATTTGACACTAGTCTCATTGAAGCAACCCGCTCCAGATCGCGTCAGCGGTCTTTAATCTTTTTCAAAACATATATATAATGTTGTGAACTAATATATATTGCAGTCATGCAGGTTTCATAAAACTTCTATATAGCTTTTAAAAATAATATATAATTAAAATCCCTTTTAAGTTTATAAAATTAATGATTTTGGAACATGACTAGTTAACAGACGCGGACAATTGCTGTGTCGGCAGAGTTCTGGAAGTTATATTAAAATTTATCTTCACATATATATCATGATTAAGTTTTGGCACATGATCACGGAAGCAAAATTTGACCCTTCTCAAATATATCGACATACAATAAGCAAACACAGAGAAAACATAATTAGCCTTATTACGAATGTCGTTCTCGTATTTCGACTACGACAGTTTTGCAAAAGATTAAAGACAGAGTTGGCGTGTTATCTTTAATCTTTTACAAAACTGTAGTAGTCGAAATACGAGAACGACATTCGTAATAAGGCTGATTAGTTGACGAAAGCTTGCACATTGCGTACGAGTAATTTGTATTTTGTGACATATAATGCATGTTGTTATTGGCAATCGTTTTGTGATCAATATGTTATTAATGTTAAATATTTTTGTACATAGAACCCTGAGGATGATTAGCGATGCTAATCGAAATATTGGGAAAATTTAATAAATCTTGAACAAACATCAAGTCAAACTAATTAAACAGAAAACTAAAAACATATGATCAACTTCGAGTACTAGATACTACTACACGTAAATACAAATCCTTAAGTTAAATGGAGTGTATTTTTTTTTTATTTAACCATTTTCTCACAGCTAAACCATTTTATCTTCTTTATCTCAAAGAAGTAACACTAATATTCTTCCGTAAGTATAAAACACTCCGTCGCTTATAGCCGAACTCCTTGGAATACAGAAGATGGTTAGCGAAGTTTTATAAGAGCGAAATAATATTAGAAGTCTTTCAAAAATACTTTGTTTAACATAATAGAAATTAAATTAAATCAAACATTCGGAAGTATTCATGAAAATAATACTCACGCACGAAGATTTTTTCGCTACTCACATTCACGGTATCAACTTTTGATCCTGTTCACACTCACGTATAATTCAAGGCAATCACGTCGCGCCCATCTCTAGTATCTATATATACATATCCAGCAGCACCATTCCTGTTGATTTGACGCATCGGAAATTGTTGTGGACTATATTTCTGATGTTTGCAAGAGGATCAGATGTGCTGTGACCTTTCCTCAATCCATATTGTTTAGGAGGCAAAACATCGTTTGATTCAATAAAATGAACAAACTTTCTTTTGTAATATAACTTTTTCGAGAATTTTACTCATCGAGGCCGTTGGTGCAATGGTTTGTGTGCGCGTTTCTTGCACATGAGATCATGGGTTCGATCCCTGCTCTGATCACCAACAAATTTCTTTCGGCGCCGGTCACCTCACACAGTGACGGCGACACTATCGAGTATTTAGCCATGAATAATCTTTTCAAAAATACCGTTCGGAACCGGTGTAAAACTGTAGGCCCCAATCAGAGAATATAAAACTAGAAAGCGCACAGCTCACTGGTTGTGAGAAGCTCCCCCCAATTCCTTCATGGGATGTAATGGTAAACCATTTATTTTATTTATTTACTCATCGAGGACAATGCACTCACTATTGATTGCTAATTTTGAAATAATACAAAAATACTTAGAATCCTAAATAACGGCCACCTACGTTCTTCAAAATGATTAATTGGGAGGATTTGGGTCTGTTCTAACAAAATGGAGGAATATAAAATACAAAAGACCAACCCGTACACCATAGATAAAGTAAACAAATAGATGAAGCACAAGTGTTGGGAAAATTTTAGTGTAATGGGTAATTTTCTAGATGTCGTTGAAAGCAGTAAATGGGATTTTTTTTGTTCCCAAAAAAAAGTCAATAAATATGACAATAAGAATCTAAAATTTCATATCAAAAGAAAAAATTATTTTCAAAAAAAATATCATGAATACAACACGTTACTTAAAGTTGAATATCTGATGGCCATCGAATTGCAAAGCCATGTCACCACCGTCTATGTCCTAATAAATTGGTTCTTCCTCCGGTTCATATACCATTCCTTGTTGAGAGTCCTCAGACACTCTAAGGGTTTTGGCATCTGCCACCACAGAAGTTGCTACAGTTTTTGGGCTGGGAAGTTTTTAGATTAAAAAGGCGTTCCGGGATGTTCATCTTTGGGCGGTCTTACGAGTTTTCTCCTATTGACATCCCTATTGACAATGCTATTATGTAAAATCACATACATTTTGTCACATTTTCCATTGTTTAAATTACTTTCACAAAAATTTCCCACAATTTTGAATAAAGTTCAATGAGAATTATGGGAGAACTTCAGAGAAACTGACAGTAGTACAGGACAGCACCTAGTTAACAAAGTTGACAATGGTCGCGGCGCTATATCTATTATTTCCTTTATCTTTGCCGTACACATTGACTAACTATTTCAAGGGGAAATTTAATTATTTTGCGCACTTTGAATTTTATATCAATAATAAGCAAGCGATTTGTGTGGATCATTGAAATGGGAAGACGAAGGCGTAAAACAGGTATTGAATGTGTGAGAATAGAAATTATACTGTCGGAGGAGAACATATCCATTGGTGATATTCCCAGAATATTTGTCTTTTTCCTACAACTCTGTAACAATTAAACTGCTTCAAAGGCGCCCGTTGGATTCGGGAAGATGCTCGTGCTGGGATATACACCGAAAGAGGGGAGCGTTATGTCCATCTTGACGATGGGGTAAAACATCATTCCATTTGCTCCAAATCTAATTGAACTATTGCGAGGACATTCTCAACGAATTGGAGCTGATAATTCCGGCCAAAGCTCCGAATGATTACCATTATTTTTGTTTTATTACATACAATTCTCGAAGTTGGGGTTTGATCCCAATTTCACTTTTAACATTATTTATGGCTTCGTGGGTGTGAATATTTTGTTTTTTGTTCTTAATAAAGGTTTAAATGGTCTGCAACAATCTCAAACAGGTTCTTGATTGTCTTACGCTGGTTGGATTCAATTGCGAAATGTCCACAATTTTAGTTGATGTGCGACTTTCGCTGTTATCTACTGTTCACTATTATGGATGGTTGTATATTATAATTGTAAACATAACAATCACTGTCTACATGGAAGTATGGGAAACAAAACGTTATTGTCGATATGCACCCGAAACATACACAGTAAGTGGGCAATCATAACTGACCCTGTCCATTTCAGCGAGTGCCGATAGTAACGACAACGGGTACGTAAAACAATTAAAAACAAATTTTGTCAACACAAAAATAAAATTTAATTATGTGTCATAAAGCTAATAATGTAAAAGACAATGATACGAAAACAAAGCGATAAAGAATACTTAAAAATCACTCACGCAATGATATTGATATGAAGGCGATAACGTTTAGGAATATATAAAATCTAATATACTTAATAGTAAAGGTCTACATCACAATTATCTTATTCGGTAGCAGATGCCCACTATCCTAACTGTTCCAGCAGGACTCATTCAAACGTGACAAATTAATAATTTATCCTTGCAACTTTTAAGAAATACCTTCTTTAATTCACGTCTGTATCTTCTTATTATTTAAAGTTAAAGAAGTTTTTCAAATTACCTGTGAAGTAAACTTCCTTTATACAAATTGCCCTAGGTGGGATTTAACAATTTAAAACCCTATGGATCTTTATTTTTTATAAAAAAAAAAAAAAACAAGTAACCTGTAAGGACGTATGTATACAACTAAAGTTTATAACATATGTATGTATATGAAATTTATTTTGTTGATAGCAATTACGCTTCAAATGTAGAATGACTTTTCGGAATAGATACTGCTGCACTGTGCAGAATGTTCACACAAGTTCATTACTAAACCCTAAGGAAACTGATTTAAATTGCAGATTTATATTAAAATAAATTGCCATTATTTTAAATGCAAAATCGAAACAATCCGTTGTCTTTCACCTCACGACAAGCCTCATACCGACACACTCGCATGTAAGTTCAATTTAAATAACGTGATATCATACGGTCCCAGGGCTTAATAGTTCATAAGAAGCCAATGAATGTATAATTCATGAAAACACATTGAATTGAAAGCGGCAATGAATTCTAACACATCAAAAATAATTAACAACAATTACAAAATGCGAGAAGGAAAGTGCTAAAAATTGTATAACTTACCAAATCGACTGAGAGGCCACTAAGATCAGCCAACCAGGTGAATGTACGACTTCCGGCGTAATTGTAACTTTCAATAAATATTGGCGACTCCAACATTTTGATACAGCCGCTTTTGTTGTTGTTGTTGGGCCAAAAGTATTTGTTAATGTTTTCAATGTGGAGAGACAGGAGAGGATGACAATTTTGCGTTAACTTTAGGTCATTTGTCGGATTTGTTCGCGACGGTCATATGTATGTATGTATGTGAGAATATATAAAGGAAGAACTCGTAAAACAACTGCAAACAAACAAACAAACAAGAATAACTAGAATAAAATTGCACACCAAAGGCATTAACAGCACACAAAAAAATAGGCGAAAAGAATAGTTGGGCAACAATGAACCAGACTGACTTCAAATGTCAGTAATCCATGCACACAAGCGATGACAGTTCGCGCGTGTGTACACATACATAAATATGAATGAGTGTGAAATCCGTGCAAAAAAGAAAATGTGTCCTTCAAACTCTCGAAATCAATTTGTTTTATATCTCCACATTCCACAAGGCGTTTCTTTCTCTCCTTCACTATATGTGTTTTATTTTTCTTTTTTGTATATTTATCTTTTAATTTTGTTTCTTTTTTCCAAGTTAGTATATTATTATTACAAAACCCGTCTGTAGCTCTAGTAGCTTTAACTGACGCACATCATCACTCACTCACTCACTCACTGACAATTGTGGCCCAATGAACAAGAACTTTAATCAAGTATACGTGAAAAAAGATACAACAAAAAACACACACAAATTAATAACAATTGCGTTTCATTTATTTCACCACAGCAGACATTCGATCAATTCGCTTTACTAAACAATAACAATTTGTATACTTTTTCGTTTGTCAGTGCTGTTTTGCTTTGATTCTGATCTTTCTTGTGCGCGTCCGATTTGGAAAAAAAACTTAAAGAAATAAAAATATATATAAAAAGTATCTGATGAATGAATTCCACTCCTTTGTTTTATAATCACAAGCAAAAAACTGATTTTCAAAGTGTGTGCAAACCAGAGTTGCTGCTCTGCAGTAAAAAGTGCCGCAGTTAAGAGTTGCATTGAAATAGTACTAGAATTTGACAATATTCGACGCTGACCAGATTTTGGAGCCGACAGAAAATTATCGCCGGCGGCGGTGCTATTGCTTTTGATCAGGGAAAATAATTTGTGCTGGATTTTTTAATAAATATAATACAACATTTCTACATCTAAATAGTAAAACGAATGTTACAGATCAAACATCGAGTGGATCTCAAAAAATAAACTGAAATTAGAGTAAAATACAACAAGAAAAACGAGAAAATTTCGGACCATTGCAAGGCCCAGAAACGGATCTCGAGGACAATTTTAAAAAAAGGGCCGTTTTGATGAACCTTTTGTATATACTATTTCAAAATTTGTGGCACAAATAAAATAATATTTGTCGATAACTCTCTTAGTTATCGAGTTATCAAAATTTAATGTTGAATTTTTTCCTCTTTGTTTTTAAGATTATTGTGTTATAAAGCTGTCTGCGGCCTTAGGGGTTTTATCCTCTGGGGTGTATCCAACTCCGGCTTCGCGGATTAGGCATGTTTGTGTTAAAAGGAAAAATTATTAGACGAATTTATGGGAAAATTTACTGTTAAACCACGGCTACCGACGAAATATGTTGACGATATCTTCGCAGTAGTCAAGGAGAATGCAATAGATGCCATATTACGGACTTTAAATGGATTTCACAATGATATTAAGTTCACAAGGGAATTAGAACATGATGAAAAAATGCCTAACCTGGACACACTGGTGATAAGAGACGATAATATCATAAAATAAGACTGGTAGCAGAAACCTACTGCTCCAAGAGATTAATAAATTGATATTCCAAACACCAAAAGACGATTAAAATTAACACGGCTATGAATTTTATGAGGAGAGTCCTAAATATAAGCGACAAAAACTTTTATTACAAAAATAGGGGCATAATTAAACAAATTTGGTGAAAAAATCCAATGAGTGTTGGAACTCACGGGCGATGTGTTAACACCTTTTTGCTACACGGTACCTGTTCGATTTCTATGAACACATTCGTAAATGGTACATTGGAAAATAAAAAACAGCGTTCAATCATGTGATGACGTTACAGTTAAATAATATTAATACTTAAAATTATTTAAAGACCCAGTGCAAGCACATGTGTTATTATTTTCTTGCTCAATACTTTTTGTTTTATTCCCACAAAAGTCAAAGAATGCAAAGCAACTTACACTTGTACATACATACATACATTGTTATATTCGTACGATATAACCGAAGATCAACATAAAATACTTTTTTAATATTACTCCAAATTAAAACACTTCAATCTCGGCTCGCCGATATCGGATCGCCTTAATTTTTGGCCTAAACTCTTCGTCGAAACCCGCACTAGCTTTTTACTCCAAAAAATCGGCTATGAATTTCCGGAGAATATTGCGTGGGAAAATTATACGAAAATCGCCCAATAATCACTTTCAATACCGACTGCCAAGCAACGAACAAACAAACGATGATTTACTCTTACAAACCTAACACTTGCGTATGTATTAAACTGATAGTTTACTGCCCTAGAGGCGCGCGTATAGATGTTAACACATCAAAAATGATTTCCCTGAAAATACGATCACGAGGATCGATTCCTCGTTATTCACACAGAGAGATTCAAGTGCTCTACATCTTAGGACAAGGGAAAATACACCGTAGCCCTGAAGAACGATTATACCATGAGAACATTATTTAGCTATACCAAATCGAAAATTGAACCATATGACAAATAGGACTTAATATATAAAATTAAATTTGTGGTGACGGAGCTGACGTATGCGTAAAAGTATATGTTGGAACGACTTAGTCAAAATTACGTACAAAAATTTCAGCCCATAAATCTGACCAGCGAAATAGACAAAACACAATTGACCAAAAACGGCACTGGCGGCACACTGTATAAAAGAGAACCACTCTCCGAACTTTGATGATGTGAATATATTACAAGAGGAGAAACACTATAGCAAGAGATTTATGTTAGAAATGCTGCATATTATTGACGTACCTAGTGAGAACAGAATAAACTACAAAACTGACACTGACAACTGTGCACATATATACAGACATGTAATAGCAAAACAAAGACGAGATATGGTGTGAACAGAATTGGTGCGTACTGCGTATTTTACGCAGCGTAAATACGTCGCCAAAAATAGAACACATTTGTGTATATGGAAATGAGCAGAATCACGACGGCGTCGTAAAATACGCAAGTACGCAGCAGCTGAAAATAGATTTATTTCTATTTCATACGCCTGCGTACGGCGTACAAAACAGTACCGAGTGACCATATTGTTTTAATATTTTAAGTATTTCAGTAATTAAAGTTACTTTTTACTTAAGAAATTGTTTATTTTTACTTATTAACATTTAAAATAATAATATATAAATAAAATTAAGTACAAAAAAGCTTTTTAGTTGAGTTTTTGTTTATGTTTCATTTGTGAAGTAATTGTTTTTACATATGGTCACCTTATCAGTTGTTGACAAAAAGAAAACTTGTAATTATAAATTATTTCAGTGAGAATATAGCGCAAGTTATGAAGTGAAAATGGATCTCAACGCCATAATTTTAGAAAATGTGATGCAGCACGACTGCTTGTTTAATTGTATGCTTTTGATTAATTTTTTCCATTATTAATTTTTTGCAATGTTCGCATTCACAAATAGTAAACAACTTTATCAGCTGTGTTTAGTTTTACGTCGTACGTTACGGCGTTATTGTGTTTCATACGACGTATTTCCACTGCGTTTTCTTGACCTGCGTAAATTTACGCTGCGTAAAATACGCAGTACGCACCAATTCTGTTCATAGCATTAAAAAGGCAAAAAAGGGTTGAGACGCAACTCGAATAGTGTTTAGAAGGTTGTGTGTAATGTAAGTAATGTATTGCATATATTAGTAATAAATAAATAATATTTGTAAGTTTTTTTTTTAAATTAGATCCTAAAGATGATCGTCGATGACGGTCGAAATATTGAAATAAATAAAATATGATAAAGAATTTAAATTGAAAAGCAGATTTATTTTTTATTTATGTTTTTGTTCTATTCGCTTCAGTTATCAAACTTTACACGAGTGCATACCAACAACACAAGAATGCAAAAGAGTACAAAAACAAAACATCGAAACGATCGTCCAGCGAATGTGAGTTCGAATCCCACCGGCGGCATTTAAATTTTTTCACTAACCGGAGAAAACATGATCTCTTACAGGCTTAAAGGAAATTACAACTTTAAACATAACGAGGATCTAAAACAACTAAATTTGAAACATATGGTAGGGCCAAACCAAAACAGAACGAGACAACTACAATTAGAATAGCTCGTTCCATAAATATAACTTTCAAAACTTCTGCATCAGTGCGTGTAAAGCATGCCACACACTGTCAACAAATCGTTTCGATCGGTCGAAATTTCGACAGATTGTCATGTGTGTAGCGTGGTTTGCATACAGATCGAAAATTGACAAAAATTTTTGTCTTTCTTGCGATCGGTTGCGTGTGTGTGGCGTAGTTGACGATTTTCTGTTCACAGTTTGCAATCGGTTGTGTGTGTGTGGCGAAGTTGACGATTTTTGTCATTTCTTTTGTTTTTTCGAAGTGTTCACATCGGCGGAAAAATGGCAACAGCCAGTAAAGAATTTTATGTGCGAAAACTCATCTCGCCTTTTTAACCACTCCTGCATCCAAACTGAGCGATATTTTTTCCTCTTCCTCTCCTCACTTCTTCTTTCACATAAATAAATACCATACATGGCTATTATTCTCTGTCCGCGTTCCATCTTCACTTGGCGGCGAACAACGTGCAATTAAAATTGTCAACCGACCGACAAGTGTGTGGCAAAACGACTTTCGACCGATCGAAACGATTTGTTGACAGTGTGTGGCCTGCTTAAGTAGGAAAGCAATGTGTAAGTAGCGACAACAATCACTCTGCACACAATCAATAAATGTCTTCGGTTAGTGACTTGTGTAAATACACACCGCAGTGGCTTAACGGGCAAGATGCTGCTGAAGATGATGCTTCACAAACATCGAAACGATCATCCAGCGAATGTGAGTTCGAATCCCACCCGCGGCATTTACATTTTTTCCACCAGCCGGAGAAACATGATCTCTTACAGCCTTAAAGGAAATTACAACTTCAAAATACATGTGAATTTGACATCTGAAGCGAAAATCACATGAAAAAAATGTAATCAGCCGTTCAAATGACTTTACCATGAATATATTATTGTACCTTGACTGTGCACTTTAATACCGATTGGGACAGTAAAATGTTGACAATCAATTTTACAAGATTGCGTTTCACTGAATTGCGTGTAATTTCACTTATCAGAGCATGTCATGTGTTGAAACACTAAATTTGAATTTCCATGACGGTTTTGATTCTCCGAAACATTGCTTTACAGATCTGTTTTTGAAATATAGTTGACCAGCAAGATGCCATTTTTGTCATTTCAAGTATACAACTTATTGCTTTCTGGTGAGAATTTCTCGTCGATATATCTATTATATTTTTAACGTGAGAGCTCTGTGTGGAAAGCTTGTGAAAATACTATTAAAACTTTCGATTTGTATTATTTTATTGGGAAAAATTCGAAACTTTTAATTTTGTTAAACGGTATAATAATTTCAAAATATGACCAACGGAAAAAGTCTTAGTACGCATCAGATTATTGCCAAGACTTTAAGCTTTACTGTGCCCCGTCAACATTTCAAAGCACGGAGATATGCAGCCAGAAAGGCTCAATCGATGGTAGCAATACACCCCAAAAAAATTTCTCTTCACTCGGATGCCAACAAACAAAATGAGTGAAAGCCTAACAATTCTCTCTGTCTCTCTTACTCTCTTCATTGAATATTTCATACACGAGTAGCTTTTAACGTAGAATACGTTATACAGTAAGGTAGGGGTGTTGATCTGGAGCACAAAATTTTGAGAAAATGTTTGTCACTTTCATTATAAGTTTTTAATACTTTATGCATGCATTGAAGAAAATTCAAGTATGGTCGTAACATATTTAATATGTCTTCTTTTGATTTGTATTTAAATAATCATATTGCTACATATAATTTTTTTAATTCTATAAGTAAATCAAAATTTAAATCCTTTAAATTTTGTATTCATTTTCATATGCTTTGTATTTTATGTATTATAACATCATGTGTAAGAGCAGTACGATTATCTGTGTGTTCATCACAGAACCAGTGTGAGAAAGAGAAGAAGTATAATGACAATGCATGTTTTATGTGAACATTACAGAACCAGTGTTGCCACATGCAGTATTTACACTTGTTTTCAAAAGTGCATCGAATTGATATAAAGTGTACCCACATTTTGTTAAAAACTATCCTAAATTTTTAACATAAAAATTAAAGATAAATTTGATAGATTTAAATCATTTATCAAAAATTATATTTAATTCATATATTTTAATTGCAAAATGATATTCTACGTCTGACCTATGCGCCCGTGTTATCTAACACAGGCTTCATATTTTTTTACAGTGTTATTGTATATAACTATACAAATTCCAACCATATTGAGCTAAAATTACATAAACTATGCCAAAGGTATGAAATAATCAAGATATAACGGGAGTGAGAATGATACAGAAAATTTTGTTTACTTTTACTTTCACAGCATTTGATTGTGAAACATTTTCACAAAATGTCTTAACATAATTAACATAATTTTTGTGAAAATTTTCACTTTCACAAAAATTCGGAATGCAGAACATGGGCGTATTTCATACTTTTTACATACTTATTGTAATTTTATATAAACATGGTTGGAATTTCTAATGAGGCGCTTAACTCGTTTTTAGTTCTCTTCTACGAGGGTGGCCACATTGCGGTGGGGTTTTCTTTTCTACTTGTACATCCTTTTTGTCGGCAATAATAAGGTTCAGGTTAGTGTCTTCTACAGGACATATAGCTGGGCCATAATCTTCCATCGGGTCAGAAACTTCCGCCTGCTAAAACAAATTTTTTTTATTTATTTTCTTCTCTTCATTCACATTGACTTACATTTTCACTGTTCATTTCCACTCTTTCCATTTTTTAAATAAAGACGTTTAATGCAATTACTTTTCAAATTAATAAAATTTTAAATTAAATAAATTTTTGCATTTTTGTCGACGTTTCGAATAGCTGATTGTTTGGCACTTTACTCAAACTAACCCCAAGAATATCTTTGTGTAACTTGGTGTAAAGCTAAGAAAAACAAAAAATCGCTTTCATTTACCCAAAGTTTGGGAACATAAAGAGACAGACCTATTATTATTTTATATTGCTTGGAACTGAAGTGAATGCTGTCATTATTTGACATTCTGTTTCATAGTAAAAATAAAAATAGTCGCAGTAGATACAACAACTATTGTGGGCAAGAACAACAGGCATTTTGTTTTTGTTTAGGCTCTCCTCATGTCAAAGTCAGCACATATGTATACCAACAAATAAATGTAAACAGAAAAGTAGAAAAACAAAACCTTTGAATCTGACAGAAGTGGCCAACTAAACAAGGAGAAAAAATTGAAATAAGCTGTCTAACGAGTTTACCTTCTCATTCTACCATGTTCTATTTGTTTACTTGCATGGTAGAATAATTCAGGTAAACTGATTTGTACGTTTTTCTTGCGTCTGTGTATCGCTTATGTCAAATTCTCATGTATTTCGTATTTGTACTTCTTTGTTTACCTTTATTGTAGATACACACGATGGTAAAATTATCTATCGGATAAGCGCGTCAGCCCAACTGATTTGTGGTTTTTTCATCTTTTCCGTCGGTAAGCTGTCAAATTCGATTTTGTTTTTGACTTTGTATCAAGTACCACTGGGGGTTACACGGTCAATTTTTGCCTTTCAAGTTTCAATACATTCACAATTTTTTACTAATACACTCATACTTTTAAAAATTGAAAGGAACTTGCTTTCAATTTCTCTTTCAAGTCGTGTGTTTAAATTTTCTTTCAAGATAACAGCTGATTACATTTGTTATGAACAGTTTCTCGTTTTCCTTCTTACAAATATTCTTCGGTTATAATTTTTTGATTTCTACTTTTACAAATATTAAAATATTATAAATCATTAAAAATGTTTGTGAGTAGAGGTAATAGGTATAATGATGTGTTGCGATTCTTAGAGCTATACAGAAGCCATGAAGTTTTACGGAACATGAATATTGCTTTCAAGTTGCGTGCAGCCTACGTCACAGCTATCAACTCACATGAATTTGGGCAAGCAGTATGTGCACAAAACTTGAAACAAAAACTTGAAAGTGTGGCTGCAGCGTAAGACAATCTTATAAAATTGTTCACATTTTGTGTACATAGTGGTTTTCATTATTCAGTTAATTTTGACAGCTTAACGGCGGAATTGCTAATGCGACTAGCAAGATGGATTCATAGGTGGTGAACGCATAAGCACAGCTGATTTGATTTGTTTACATTGCAAACCACTTTCGAACTGTCAAGTTCACATGTATTTTGTTTTTGTATATGTTTGTTTACATTTATTGTTGGTATACGTATGTGTTGCAGTTCACATAACGTAAGTGAGAAGCAAAAACAAAATGTATGTTGCCATCAGCTACAACAACACCTCCTGCGTCTCCCATGAGTATTTTTTATCATGGCGACTACCTAATAGATAATTCTACCATTATACACATATGCAGTGTTACCATGTTGGCATAATTTACGCCGTTTTGGCATAATTTTTTTTGGTTTTGGCACTTGTTTTTTGAAAAATTATGCCAAATGCTGTTTAGCACAATTTCCTAAACATTTTTCCAATTTTTTTAATTGTAGGGTCTTATCACATAAAACGATTCACCTCACTTTCACATCATTTTCCATATTTTTAATCACATAAAACATAGAAGTGGTCACCTGCGTTAAACAATGAACTTCACGTTGGATCACTGTATTAAGTTTAACGCAGCCGTGACTAAATCGTCATATATACTGTCATAATTCAACGCTGGGAAATTTGATGTGAATGTATTAGCAATACAAGTGATGGTTAGTAAAATTAATAAATGATGAAAGAAATATGCATAAAATTTTATACTTTTTCTCAGCATAATTTGTTTTGAGTGTACAGTTGGTAAATACATATTTATAAATTTATAATTTATTTGGGTATAAAAACCAACAACAACACATCAATTCAAACCAAACGGAAGAACCAAACAACAGATCATGTGGATTTTGTGAATTCATGTGTATATATGTGTATGACTGCGTGTGCTTTGTTTACAAATGTTGACAATGCAATACGTGTTGTCCCAAAAAAAGTATGAAAATCTCAAAGCCAGCCGATTGTGTAACGGCGGTAGAAAACATTGTAACTCGAACGCAGAATGATTTATGTGATACCATTTTTCACCTCCGGTGACTGAGTGTGCGCCTGAGTTGGATTCACTCACTCAGAGTTATGTGATAAGACCCTTAGTGAAATTTTTTAGCACAATCTTTTTGCAAACGGCAAAATTTTTCGAACTGAAAGTTACTCCTTCTAATTTATCTGAAAATGCTACATCATATTTATCGGTATCATATTATCGGTATATATGTATATCACATTTTTGGGTTACTGGCTTCGAAAGTAACTCCACGGGCGTAAAAGCAAAAAATAAATTCATGAAACATCAGAAATAGGTTGACCATTTTCAAAATTTCGTGTCGAGATAAATTACAATATTCCTTATAAATTTATTATTAGGGATGCCAAAAGGCTCTCCTCAACTCAGGAGTGAAAAACCTGTTGTAAAACGTACTCGTACTTTTTTACCTGGAATAAAATTATGGACGATTATTAACAAACTTCAAATTAGTCGGATTGGACCAATATCAAGATGTGAATTTTGTAAAATGGTCTAAATCTGATGGAAGTTCTTCTAGAAGTTCCAGATATCAATTCCAGAGAAAATCTGCGGGTTCATTAGTTGACAAATATCGATTTGAAGATAGACGATTTGAACACTGTTCGCTAGGATAAGTGGACCGGCTTCCAAAAGAAATTATCCAAAACTTAGGAAATTCTATTCTAAAATGACAGAAATTGTTAAAAACAAATGTTGATACTTAGGGATCTTCGATCGATACTAATTCGCACATGTGAATTGCAGAATTGAGTTTGTATATATACGATTGATGATCAACCGATGGTATCAATTCAGGCACAGTAGTTAGGCATTTGATGATGAACTTGTCACGGAGTTCGAAACTAGTCATGCCGGTGAGTGTGTGTTGAACTGAATTGTCTATTATTTCCAACAAAAACCCAACCATTTTTCAATTCGAAAAATGTACATGACTTGTAAGCTTGTAGTATGAATTTCTCATACATTAACCAAAAAACAAAACAATGGACCTCAAACTAAATCAAATTGTTGCAGAAATTCTTACTGAGCACCCATTTCTATGTATTTTGAACTCAGAATTAGATAAAACACTAAATAACAAAAACGGCACAATTTTTGAGGACATTTGGCATAATTTTTTGGTCAATCTCTGGCAACACTGTACATATGCATTAAATTTGACAGAAAGGAAACGCGTAGCAAAAACAAAATGCCTCTTTTTGTTGTCCATAATTACAACAATTTCCACTGTATTTACGTTACTTATTTTACCATGGTTACTTGTTACTACTTCGCACGTGGAGATCTGTTGTTATTCCGTTTTTTGTGTTTTTAGCTAAAAATTATTGTTACAAATTAAGGCTTACCATGGCGATGTTAGCAGAGCCTCGTCAACGTAAAAGATACAATTTAGTTCCCAGGGGTAAAGCACTATACGAGGGTATGTTACAATTACATTTGGGATTTGAGCACAAACGATTTACCGAATTTCGTATTTAGATGATTCCCGTTTTGGCACCAAAATGTTGGAAAAAATGGGATGGTCCAAAGGCAAAGGATTGGGGCCCAAGGAGGATGGATCACAAGATTTCGTAAGAGTGCGTTATAAAAACGACATCCAGGGATTGGGGTTTGAGCAGCGAGACGATCAATGGACCCAACACGAAAGTAGTTTCAGTGGCTTATTGAAGTCCCTTAATGGCGATAAGTCCGAAGGTGAAGGGAATGACGATCGAGAATCTGAGGATGGCGTTCAAAGAGTTGGTTTTGGTTTCCAGAATGATAAGCAACAATGCACAAAGAAAGATAAGAATGCAAAATTAAAGCAAAATATAAGTGGTGTCTCACTTGAGGAAAAGTCGAAACAGAGCAAAGCGAGAGTGCATTATAAAAAGTTTACCAGGGGCAAAGATCTTTCTCAGTACAGCGAGAAAGATTTGGCCAATATTTTTGGAAAGAAGGCTGTCGATGATCCAGAGACCGCTGCAGCCGACTTCTATCAGCAGCTAAATAACATCGATCAAAGTGAAGATAAAGAAGAGGAAAAAGTAGTATCTGAGAACTTTGGTGGCGTCCAAACTATAAGTACGGGACTTTCAGTGTCTGACTACTTCAAAATGAAAATGACTGCTCTAAAAAATCGGACGACACAAAAGAACGAGGAATCGGGAAAAAATGTGCAGAATCAGACTGAGGATGCTGAAGCAACTAACGTGGATAAGGCAGTAAAAAATAAGAAGACAAAGAAAAGAATTAAGTGTGGAAATACTGGAGATTCCGAAATGCAACCAGAAGATCAAACAAATAATACGGAGGACGCTGTAGTGGATACACCGAAAGATAGTCGACAGAAAAAGAATAAAAAACGTTCGAGAGAAAGTGACTTTGGTACAGTAGCAAATAAAGGAGTGGGAGCGAATTCAGAGAATGGGAAGGAGACAAGTAATTCCCTTAAAAGGAAGAAAAAGCCGAAAGAATACACGGCAGTCCTCGAATCTGGCGAATACATGCCCAAGTGCGCCACAGACAACAAACCCCCACCGCTAAGTACCACCATTGAGGGTGAATTGAACGGGACTGCGACGGCCAAAAATTGTAAAGAGAAGAAAAGCAAACGTGCTGGCCAAAAACTTGCAGACGAACCGCAAAAGGAGGGAAATTTTGCCGATTGCAGTGAAAGGGAAAATGTTAATAAGCAGAAGAAAAAATCGAAGAAACGGAAAATACAATCCAATATGCAAGATGACTCGGCAAACAGTAAAGTTAGCAAGAAAATAAAACTAGATGCTGTAAGTGGTTCCAAAGAACTCATTGCCACTGACAATGTCAAAGACTTAACTTTACCAGATCTACAGGCAAACCTCAATTTATTTAATATCTACCGCCTTTCTTCATTTTGTGCAGAAAAATTTCGCAACCTCAACCTAAGTTATTTCCCAAAATCCTCGCTGCCACAGATTGAAGGCTACGGCCTTAACCAAGACCTACAACTAAAAATTGAAACCATCAAAACGGACGAAATGCGCATTACACGGCTGTGGGACAACACACTAAGTAAGTACGCTCTTATGGAGAAGGAGGCAAAACAAACCTATCAGAAATATGTTCAAGAAACCATCAAAGCGAGAAAACATAAACAGAAGAGGCCGTCATTGCATTTCAAGACGTGGAAGAGAAAAAACGCCTTCGCCATTATGTAGTAGCGTAGTAATTATTTATGTAGACACTAATTAAGAAGATACACAGTAACTAATAGTGTTAAAGAAATTTACTCAAGGGAATTTTAAATAAAAGTGATTAAAACAAATAATAAAAACTTAGAATCACATCAATTCATAGCCGTTAGTCAGTTCAAAATACAATTTGAAGAAAGTAACACATCCCTCTTTCACAAAAGGTAAACCAGATATGCTCATACCAACGAAAATTCAACGGTGAGCGGAAATAAAGTATCTATAAGCTATATTATATATATTATTTACACTAAATGTTGTACACTGCTCTTTGTAGGGGTGTGGATTGTTGTCTTAGAAATCCATATCTTCGTCTTCATCGTCTTCTTCCAGGTCCAATTCTCCTTTGCGATGGGCTATGCGACGAGATCTTCGCAAAGGGCGCTGTCCATTTGCAGAGTTTGGCCTGTTAATGTTGGGTGTATTCTTGAACATGTTTAAATTCACATGCATATCCCACTGTAAAACATGATACAAATTGATGAAAAAGGAAACGCCCAACGAGTGGAAACACATACCGAAGATGAAATTAATTCGCCTCGCACGGGATGCCAGTGCAAATCACGTATAACATTCCGGTGGCTTTCAATGGCTTCTTTAATCTGACCCGTCAGCACATCGTAAACTATAAATACAAATAAAGACCGATTATTTCCCTATCTTATGTCTCTTCTTTTCTTAAGCGACATTCAAATGACATGATTTTCTAAGCAGAAATATGCAATAGAGTTAAGCTACAATAGCCCTTCGTGATTATAGAAACTAGAGGAACATACAAGGCAAGGTTCATTTTCGAATTCTCCCCTCAATTTCTAGATTTTGGAAAGTATTTGGGGCCATAATAACAAATGTACTTTCATGTGGAATTGGGTTATATTCCTCGCAATAACTAAAGTCTGCATCTGCATGCCGATTGGAGTAACAATAATGATTTTTTATAAATTTACTCAGGCGCATCCAATTATTCACATAAATGATGATTTTAATATTTTCACAAATCGGGCAGAAAGTCATATCCCACGAATGCCCCTTAAGTTTAAATAAAAGTCCTAGTTGCTAATTACAATAGGATGATGAGCATTACCTTCCGAAACATTACTTTTACTTACTTATTATCCTTCCGGTACTACACCCAGTGTATATATAACGCTGACCAGTTTGTGCCGCAGGCGAGAATTTTGCCCTTAACAATGTTTTTGTCACACGGTGGCCTCGATAAGTCATTACGCTAACATCGCCATCCAAAGCCTTGGAAGGATTATAATCTGCAGGAAGGTAAAAAGGCAGCTAATTAAAATATCCCCAAGAAAAATAAAAGAAACAAAGAATGTCATACATTCTCGCGGCACTTGACTGAAACGATAATCCCATTCAATCCAAGGCATATTTGGGTGCTTTCGCACTTTGTTGGTGGGTGTGGGCTGACGCAAATCCCATATCTTTATACTTTGATCTCTTGCATTGCTTAATACGTAATGTCCATCGTTTCGTGGATCTATGTAAGTGATGCCATCTAAGTGCCCCAGGAAAACACTTTGGGCCTTTGTACCTGTGCAGCAGCGTAAATCCCATAGTTTCAGAATGCCATTGTTGCAACCGCTGAGTATAACATGTGGATCTTGATCACTGACATAACTTACAGCATTGATGTCAACGGAAAACGAAGGCTGGGTACGTAGGGCGGTAACATGTCTCGTTTCGCGATCGCATATGTAAATGTTGGAGTCGTTGCAGCCACCGATCAGTGTGCGACCACGATCACATGGTGAAAATCTCACGGAAAACATGCCAGCTCGGTTCCTGTCAATACGCAAGTCGTAGTTTTGACAGTCATTCCCACCATCACTTTCAACTGGTACCACTAGAACTATAGGCGAAAAAGTAATCTGCGGTTAAACAAATGTGGTTGGAAGTGTTGCAATTCGCACTTACATGAATCTGCCCAAGTGGAATAAGCAAAGTAGCGCCCACAAGGGCTGAAATCCACGTCTAGAATACTCCAATTGACATCACGCACTTTGAGACGCTTCAGTCGATGATACGTTCCTCTGGAGGCATCAAATATACGCACAGTGGCATCCTG
The DNA here is from genome assembly GCA_963931995.1 of Phaonia tiefii. Lineage (NCBI taxonomy): Eukaryota > Metazoa > Arthropoda > Insecta > Diptera > Muscidae > Phaonia > Phaonia tiefii. Next base: position 214,469,384 of record OZ008371.1, read on the forward strand.
GGAGGCAGTTATTAGACGGCTACCATCGTGATTGAATTTACAAACGTAGATTTTGGAATCCAAGGACATCAGCCGATCGACTTTCTTATTGGGCACAAAAAAGTTTGCTATGCGTCGATGCTGGCTGGAAGTAAAAGAACCACTTGGAAATCCCACTGTACCATTTTCTCGTCTCATCAATCCCCGCGGCATACACCAACGTTCGTTTGGCCTTTTACTGTTAGCTGGGAGGCTGCTCAAAGCCTTAATCTCTTTATACATCATCGTATGCTATATGAATTCAGAAGCAGTACAAAATCATCGTCAATATTCAGCTCCACCAAGCAGGGTGCTCAAAACTTACCCTAAATACTCTTAAGTCTGGTTTTTTTCGTATGACGGGAGGCATATTGCTTGCTTCTCGTCTTACTATATGTGTCAACATTGATCCAAATGCCAAAGTTAAATTTGAACCGTCACCATTAAATGAACTACCGTCGCTTAGATATTCATCATCGCCATCTTCAAATTCGTATGCTATACTATTACCCATCGAGCTGTGAGTGTGATTGATAGTCAAAATCTCAACTCAAACTATCCCACGACACCCAACGTTTCCTTGGCTTCCACTAGAACCACTCATGCAATCCTGTAGCTGTCGAATGTTGCATTAAAAAGTGTATCCAAAGTAATTGTGCTGAAACGTTGCGACGCAACCACCTCCAGTCTTTACAAATCACTTTATTGAAGCTTCCCTTGAATTTACTTGTGAAATCACGGAATCATCTAATTGGAATTACAACACAACAATACAAACAAATCAAAGAAAGAAAGCTAAGAAAACAACTGGCCATTGAAAACAACAATGGAATGGAAGTGAAACAGCTGTTACACAGTTGCGTCAATTTGGTAAAATTTTTCAGGAAAGGTTGCCAGATACAAAAACTTGGCAAATTGAAAGAGAGTTGAGTAAAAGAGATTCTGGGAATAAAAGAGATTGCAAGACAATGAACCAATTTAGATTATGCGCTAATCTTGGTCGCTGCAAATACCGTATTAAAATAAATCGACTCGATAATCGACTAATCACACCATTATCATATGATTTTTTCATACATTTTTTTACACAAGATCGAATACACTTACGTCGATAAGTTATTATCATCAACATGTATGAGACTGTGTGCACAAGAAACGGAAATGGGAATGTAAAGGATGCATATTTCAATGAACATGTACCTTAATGACAACCCATAGAAATGATTGAAATTAAGATCAGCTGATTTTACTTTCTTTCTAAATTTTCTAAATACTAACAACATTTCAAGTAATTCTAAATTAATTCCTCATAAAAGTATTTTTATACTAGCGTACATTTACACTAGCGTGGAACGCATGGAAGATGTTGAAACAATGAAACATGCGTTCACACTTGCAATATCTTACATCTACCACATGTCATTTTCTAATATTAATTTATTAATACGCCACATCGCTGTAGCCAAATTTATGTGATCAAACACAAACGAAACTAAAATGGTTTAGGAAATATAAGTATGCATGCAATTGTAGTCTATTGGTACCCCGGAATTGGTTCCCCGGAAATGGAAAAAGTGGAGAATAGCATTCGTCAAACGTTTATTATTTAACATTTCATATTTATTAAAATTGGGTTTGTCCTACATTTATTTCGTCAAGATGTATTTATATCAGGTGGTGTTATTGCGACTAGACAGTAGCTATTTTATATGTTTGGTTTAATTCCACTGCCAAATTCAGAGCAAATTTGTTATAAAATTGCAATACAAGAAAGCAAAGGAATATAAAAACAATATACATATGAATTTAAAAGTCAATTGATGCAAACAGCTGTTCAAGCGCTACCACCTGATATATATATATCTTGCTTTTGTTTTTGAATGTCTGTCATTTTTTTTAATGTTTCTATGTAATTATCGACAAATGTGAGGTGAACCGAAATAGGATATGAACATTTTTCAAAGACGTTGAAAGAGGTTGAGCTCACAAATTTTGTATGGGGAATTATTAACATCTTTGGCAAATTGATTGCAGATGTAAGATGTGGCCTAGTATGAAATGGCTATTAATTAAATAAAAAGTTATTTTTATAAATAAATAAATAGAAAATATGGCTGACTGACAGAATTGTATGATACTAATCCATACAAATCCTCCTGCCATTACCTGGTACAATTCCATAATGCCATCATGAAATGCAGAAATGTGAAAACTAAATCGATTAAAAATTCATGTAAACACCTTTTGGATTATGTCTACTATACATTATTATGTCTACTAAACAAAAAAATTGTATTGGATCGGGTAGAAAACGTTGTTTTAAGGAAAAAAATAATATACCAAAATCGCCGCAAATGCATAGTTTCGGAGTTATGGTCCCCATAATTTGTTTGTGTAAAGCTCTTGATGTCATCACTTTTTGGTGAAAAACAAGTCAAAATAAACGCAAAATATTAACCTTTTTCGGATGTTGAAATGTTGAAAAATTATTGAATACATTTTTTTAATTTTTCGCGATTATTTAACATTATATTTCGAAAGAACAACAATCAAGCTCAGAAAGCTTTATAACACAACAAGACGCCAATATTGCGAAGCCGGTGTTAAAAATTTAAAAAAATTATGAAATTATGCTGTTTTTTATATGATGTCGCAGAGGCGACGTGAACGTGTACGCAAAAAATATGGCAATCAACCTTGAACTTTTGCTGGCCAATGACGCTCCAAAAGATTATAAGTGGTAAAAACGAATTCGCGCGAGCGACCTTAGTACCACGCTTAAACAAAAAACCCCAATAACATACGGAATTTAAATAAAAATCAATAATAACTATACAGAAAACTATTCCAACGAAATAACTAGTCTGTAAAAAATTAATTTTTATTCAAAATTAAAATGTTCGAGCGTTTGGTCTTCTTTCAATTATTTTATTGTCCTATATTTCGCAGCCCTTTGGGTAGCATCGTCAGGAAGATAAACAGAATTTTTAATTAAAAATGAAATGAAAAACAAAAATTTGTCTCTATATCATTTGAAAAAACAACAATAACAAAGTGAACAAATTAAACAATTAAAGAAATTGTATTTGTCATATGAAACATGTTTTAAGTTACAGCCAAAATAATTTTTTGTTGAAATAGTATCTCTAAGTTACAGCCAGAAAAACAATTTGGTTGAAAAATATATACACATATATGGTAAATTCAAAAAATACATCCTGATAAATTCAAAATCTACATAATGACAAATTCAATGATACAACAAACAGTTTTCGGTGAAATGTTCTACATTTTACTAATTCAATGCCTATAATTCTGTGCTACATTATCCGTATCTGCTTCAAAGTTTATTCTCTTTGCTATTGGAGTCCTTATTATTTGTAACATTTCTAACATAAATCGACGTTTATAATTTGTTCCCCTATTCAAAACTGACGTATCTTGAAAGTTTGGAAAATGATTTAAGTTTGCACAGTGTGATGATAATGCTTGTTTTGTTTGTTAAGATGTGTCTATATTTTTGATCTGATTTGTGCCCTGTAATTCTAGTCTTAAGTATATTTTTAGTTGTACCTACATATACCATATTGTAACTTTCACCATCAATTCCTCCACAAGGTATTTTGTATACTATCGAAAATTTCCCGACCCGTTGCCGCCACTAAAAATATTTTGAAGTTCATGCCGCCACCGACATAATTGGCTCTCATCGGTTTAAAATGTAAGCCGGACTGGCCCGATTTGATCGACTAATCCAAAGGTTAAAGTAGCGTTCACAATGGCATCAACGAATTTGTAATTCAAGCCTTCTCGTTCTCACTCACAGTATTGCATATAATGCCCTCTCATGTTTTTCGTGAAATTGGAAGTCAAATTTGTCATAGAAGTAGGTTCTACTTCTACTTCAAATTGGAATTTGTTCGAATCAGTTTATTCTACTGCCCGCTAGGGGCGCTCTACTTCAAATGTTGTTTTAAAACTTGAAAGTATGAATGAAAATGTAAACATTTTGTATCAAAACAAACATTTTAATAAATAATATTATCTGTAGAATCTGCCACAACAATAATTTCACATATGTATAATTATAATGTTTTATTACCAAGAATACAACACTGTCGCTGGCTTTCGAACAAATCAGCTGATGCAAATGTGAAATGTGTAGTTGTTTGTAGTAAGTGTAGTTTGCGCCAATTTTATTAATAAACAAAAGAAAAAAGTTTAAAAAAAGCTGACATTTTCAGGTTTATCGAAACCGTCCAAGGCCATGACATATTATGGAAGAAAAGTTACTAAACATTTCTGTAAAAAAATTTGAAAACATTTCTAAAGAAAAATTTGAAAATATTTCTATAGAAAAATTTTAAAATATTTCTATAGAAAAATTTTAAAACTTTTCTATAGAAAAATTTGAGAATATTTCTATTGAAAAATTTGAGAAGATTTCTATAGAAAAATTTGAAAACATTTCAATAGAACAATTTTAAAATTTTTTTAAAGAAAAATTTTAAAACATTTCTATAGAAAAATTTTAAAACTTTTCTATACAAAAAATTTGAGAACATTTCTATAGAAAAATTTCAAAAAATTTCTATAGAATAATTTTAAAACAATTCTCTAGAAAAATTTTAAAAGATTTCTATAAAATTTTACAATTTTTCTGTAGAAAAATTTTAAAACATTTCTATAGAAAAATTTGAAAAGTTTTCTAAAGAAAAACACTTAATACTTTTTGCTCCGGGTAGTGGTACAAATCTGAGGTCCGTGTCTCACATTTAATTTTTATATTTTTTACTGTTTGCTTTTTCGTTTGTATTGCAATTCTCCATGGTTTTCAATCCCCAAATATGTATACTTATTCGAACAAATTTGTTGCTTGCATTGTGAACGCCTCTTGAATTTGTTGCTATCATTGTGAACGAGCCTTAAAGGTTCAGTTATTTCAAAAACATCCCAAATTTGTACAGATCTGGAAAAACCAAGTGCGGCCAATTTAATTTTTCTGTTGTGCCGGCTACTTCGGTAATTTGATCACAGCACAGAGTTGCTCTAAATTGGTCTAAACTCATAGTTGTCACCTGAAATGTAAATTTAATGTCTCGCTTACACGGACAAATATTGGAGAACAAGGTTATCGCTAACCTGACTGGAAGAAAAGCGGTTTAAAGGGGACATTATCACCAATGTTCAGCACTCCGATTCGTATTTTTTTCACAAAGCATTTTACGATAAATTCACCAGTATTCGAGTTTAGTGAATTGCAAAACATGTTTTGCTGCAAAAAATTAAAGAAGACAAAAACAAACAGAACGGTTATTGTGTTTTCCCATGTAAACACAAATTAAATATAAATTATTATTCATAAACATAACTTTTATTAAAATACTTACATTTCTTCATGCAACTTCCTTGTTTATTTATTACTTCCAAATTATTACTTGCATATGTGGTCCAAACAAAAACGACCAATACTTAGCTGATTTGCATAAAATGGTATAAATGTGGAATGAAAACAGAATGGAAAAATCAAAATTTTTAGACAATTTTGTTTAATGACTGTTTGCAAGTAAACACTTGAGAAACTTTTACTTTTGAACAACCAAGTTAAGAAAAAACATACTCGGCTTTCAATCTGTAATGTTCTTTTTTATGTAGTTTGCATTTTTGATAGAGAAAATGTAATTTATTATACTTTGACAACAACATTTGATTGTGAAACAATTTCACAAAATGTCTTGTGAAAATGACGTCAAGAACACCATTGTTGTGAAAAATGTTCACTTTCACAACAATTCGGAATGCAGATCATTGGCGTATACTCAAAATTAAATCGCTATGTATGGTGTTCTTAGTTGAACAAAATGATGAAACCGAAGATAGGTCGTTACTTACATTTGAATAGTTTGTTTCAGAATGTGCAACTGGAAACCGTGCAAATCACACTTCCGCGTAATCCCATCGTATACTCCTTACAAAGGCAGAATTTGTTACATAGACAAAAAATAGCAATCGGTCTCATGGAAAAATAGTTGTCGCCAAATAATCATTGGTACCCCAAAATGCGACTAGTGTTTCTTAAAATAAATTATGGTTTAATTCAAGGAAATATTAGTATAGATTGATCACTAAATACGTACCGATACTTCCAGAACCCAATCGAAAAAGATTTTCAATTTGACGGCACAATCTACACAAAACACTGGGTGTCCATGATTCATTGGGACTTGAACTGGTATACCAAAAACTGGTATAAAAAAATATAGCTCCTGATACCTAAAATATGTATGCTTGGCCTACCCCATAATTTGTGCTTGGTTTTAATAAACTTTTTACAATTTCGGAAGTTGAGTGTTTCTATAGCAAACTCTTCCTCTAAAAAGGACATAAACGCTTATTCGGTAATCCCGCAGGGAACCCATATTGGACCATTACTGTTTATATTATTTATAAACGATTTGCCGAATATTTTAAAATTTTCAAAATGTCTGCTGTTTGCGGATGACTTAAAACTTTACTCTTCAGTATCTACGATCGGCGATTGCCAGGGAATAGAAGCTGATATAAACTCACTTAGCGAATGGTGCATGGAAAATGAAATTATGATAAATGTATCAAAGTGTAGTTCTGTTTCTTATTCTCACTCTCTTAGTCCTGTCTTGTATTACTATAACATTGATAATATTCCTTTGAGACGTAGTACTGAAGTAAAGGATTTAGGAGTTATTTTCGACGCTAAATTATCATTTTCTTGTCATGTTGACTACATAACTTCCAAGGCTTATTTAGGTTTCATAAGAAGGAATTCCAAGGAATTTAGAGACCATATGACTTTAAAATCTTTATATGTTTCATTAGTACGAAGTAAATTGGAGTACTGTTCGATAGTCTGGAATCCTTATTATTTGAAATACTCCAATCGAATTGAAAAGATTCAGAAATTGTTTACAAGGATCATCTTTAAAAAATTAAATTGGTCTGAGGCAGTTCCTTACATATCAAGAAGAAAGTTTATGGGGTTGCAATCATTAAGTGACCGTAGATCATATTTTTGTTTAATGTTTGTTTTTAACGTGTTGTCTGGAGATATAAATTGTTCGGAAATAAAAGAAATTATTAATTTATATGAACCTCCAAGGGAATTACGATGCAACCGTATATTTGAGGTGGCCCTGCACAGGTCAAATTATGCGTTAAATGAGCCTATATCAAGATGTTTAAACCTGTGTAATAATTTTGCACCAACATTAAATTTTAACGTGTCCAAAAATATATTTAAATTAACCCTATTTATATTGTACAATTAGTATTAAGTCTTTATGTAGCTATAATCTGTAAGAATGAAATTCTGTAGATTAAATAAATAAATAATTTGCACCTACCAGACCCTATATTTTGAATATTTGTACTCCTAAATTTATAATGTTTGTGAGAAGCTATCCCCACTTTACTTTACTAACATTATGTAAATAACAGGCGATTAGTGCTGCGCCTGAAAGTATGCATTGTAACAACGTACCACCCCGCTAAACCAGTAGAATGAATTCGCCTCAGTTAAGATAATTCTCCGCCATTCGAGATGATTCTACATAGATAAGCTACAACAACAATGTCTAGAAGGTTCTTAAATTCGCTAGATATAACTTCATTTGAGTATGGTGAGTTGGTATAAATAGCGGAGGTCTTTGGAATGGATAGTCAGTTTGTGATTAAACCCCGTAAAGTAAGCAACGCGAATGGATAGTAAAATACAAGACTTGTTAAAGTGTTATAAATAAAGTAAACTGTTGTACTATATAAGTAAAATAAAAGGAAGTCAAACCGTTGTAATTATCGTAATTGAAAACGAACCTTGTTTTATTATTGGGAATAAAACAACGCAAAAAGGACGAATAAGCAAATTCGTAACATTGGTGTCAGAAGTGGGATTACGGATTAAGGACAACGATGAAGTTTGAAGAACTCAAAGTTGAACAACTAAAAAAGGAGTTGAGTAAATTGGATCAACCGACAGCTGGTAATAAGGTAGAGCTGCAGGGGCGATTAATAGAAGGATTTAAACGCTGAAACATCGACATTGACACATATCAGTTCGAGTGCAAAAGAAGCAACTGGTAATGTAGATGTTTCTACAACGTTTGCTGCCATGATGGCCAAATTGGACGAGAACGTTAATGAGAAATTCGAAAACGTCGAACAGAAGTTCGAAGAAGTTGGACAGAAGTTTGAGAAAGTCGAAAATGATGTAAGTGAATTGCAAAGGAAAATGAATGAACTTCAGTTACAAGAGGGGCCAGTGCGAGTAATTTCTGAAGCCTCTAGTAGATTGAAATCTCCCAGTTTCGATGGCTCTACACCTTTTGACGTTTTTAAATTCCAATTCGAAATGGTCGCAATTAAGAACTTGTAAAACAGCAACGTAAAAGCAGTAGAGCTAATTTTAACACTGAAAGGCAGCGCAGCAGAAGTCCTTCAGAGCATTCCCGTCAGAAACAACTAATATACGATATACTGGCTGCGTTACAACGCAAATATGGTGGCGATCACAAGAAGGATTTATATCGCATGGAATTAAGAGGCAGAGTGCAAAAGCATAATGAAACACTTCAGGACTTCGCAACCGAGGTAGAACGTTTGGTGTTGATGGCATATCCTGGAGAACCCCAAACTTTCTTAGAGCAATTTAAGATAGAGGCATTTGTTAGGGGCATTAACGATCCTGACGTTAGATATGCGGTATTTGCCTCACAAAGAGCTACACTTGTGGAAACAGTTTCATTTGCTTTGACGAATGAGACGGCGAGGGTTGTTTCCAGTCAACAGACACATCATGTGCGAAGGGTAGAATAAATAAATAAATGGTTTCCCCTTACATCCCATGAAGGGACCGGGGAGAACTTCTCACAATCACTGAGCTGTGCGCTTTCCAGTTTTCACTCACTGATTGGGACCTACAGTTTTACACCGATTCCGAACGGTATGTTGAGAAGCTTTTTCATGGCTATATACTCGATAGTGTCGCCGTCACTATGCGAGGTGACCGCCGCTGAAAGAAATTTTTTTTGAAGGTGGTCAGAGCAGAGTTCGAACCCAGGATCTCATGAACAAGAGCCGCGCACACTAACCATTGCACCACCGAAACGGAAGGCAAATCAAAAGATTTGGAAGGTGCCATTAGCGAACTGAAAGAAGTGATTCGGATTCTCACGAAAGCGCTATGGCAAGCAACAAAATTGAAAGGTGACAATCATGGCGAACGTGGACATATAGGCCGGGACTGTAGAGACCTGAGAAAACGGTCAAGATCGCCAGCGATAGCGGCCGATACCGAACGAGTAAATGACCGTCCACATGTTATCCAACCCCAGGCAGGATTCTAAGGCTGAGATAAAAGAGCAAATTATTGACGTCCGATCCCTGAGAATTGAATCGGACGACGAGTGGTTCACGGCACAGAGAAGTGATCCTGTATTGGCAAAAATTATTTTGGCAAAGGAAGAGGATAGACAATTAACGCGGAATAAAATCGCTTCAGAAAGCTCCGTTTTAAAATCATATTGGGCCCAGTGATCAGGAGAGCCCTAGTGTTCCCTTCGAGCGAATATCCATGAATGTGGTTGGTCCATATCCAACAAGTAGCTCTGGGAACCAATATGCCCTAGTCGTTATGTACTACTTCAGTAAATGGCCCGAGGTGTACGCTATTCCGGATAAAGAAGCGAAAACAATAAGCAAAGCTATCGTGAACAACTGTATAACTCGCTTTGGTGTCCCTTTAGAACTGCATTCGGAGCAGGGTAGGAATTTTGAATCTGCCATCGTGAAATGGAGGTATGAGAACATCATTGCGCCTTCGGACTGACGGCACGGTAAAGAGATTTAATCACGCTCTTGAGGAATATTTGAGAGAGGTCGTCAGTAAAGATAGTAAATTCTGGGACGAACGCATACCAAAATTCCTTCTAGCATACCGGTCGGCCACCCAGGATACTACAGCCCAAACACCAGCTAGTACCGTTTTCGGGACAGAGTTAAAGCTCCCTAGAAATTTGGAGTTTGGCAACTGCCTAACATCCGACAGTGGGGAGAATGATGGTATCCCAGGAGAGCTTAGCGAACTACACGAGTTTGTTCGCAGCAGAATGTAGTTGGTCAGTAATAAGATGAAAGCCAGGTACGACCAAGCGGCTAGATTCCAGAAAAGTCAAAGTCCAAGAGCTAAAATGAAAGTCGTGCATTTGGAAAGACTAGTCCTGTATGGAAAACGGAGGGTTTAGCCTGCTCGGGATGAACAGGCTTAAGTGGGGGGCAGTGTTACGAATAAGTAAAAGCTTTTGCTTGCTCTTAATGACTTCACTAACATTATGTAAATAACAGGCGGTTAGTGCTGCGTCTGAAAGTATGCATTGTAACAACGTACCAGCTCGCTAAACCAGTAGAATGAATTCGCCTCAGTTAAGATAATTCTCCGCCATTCGAGATGATTCTACAAAGATAAGCAACAACAACAATGTCTAGAAGGTTCTTGAATTCGCTAGATATAAGTTCAGTATGGTGAGTTGGTATAAATAGCGGAGGTCTTTGGAATGGAGAGTTAGTTTGTGATTAAACCCCGTAAGGTAAGCAACGCGAATTGATAGTAAAATACAAGACTTGTTACAGTGTTATAAATAAAGTAAACTGTTGTACTATATAAGTAAAATAAAAGGAAGTCAAACCGTTGTAATTATCGTAATTGAAAACGAACCTTGTTTTATTATTGGGAATAAAACAACGCAAAAAGGACGAATAAAGAAATTCGTAACAATATCTTATACTTATCCAGCACGTACATATAGCTCTTTGGATGCCCATAATATTGTTGGTACATGAATGGAACTCTCCCTAATCCCTTCAAGGGATGTAACGGGAAACCATGTAACCGAAACCAACAACTTTTATCATGGTATACTTATTTATGCAAGTCAATAAACGACATAAGTAAAACAAATAAGCATGCCATAATTAAGAAAAATTACAAAACCCGAAAAAAAGTGAAATTGTGGTACTTACATATATATTACAAATAAAGCAAGCAAGCAAAGCTACGAAAATTGTTTTAGTAGGATTGAAAACAGCAAACACGCAAGTCGTGTGCCGCATGTGCGATTTGAAAAGGCGAAAAAATACACGCACAAAATTTTTTTGTTCACAACGCTTCATACTTGCTTAGATGCGCTCGCATTTTGTCTCGTATTAATAGTAATTTGTATTTATATCAAAAAGGAATTTAGACTTTATTTCTTTTTAGCTTTAAGACTTTGTAAATTCAGAAGAAAGCCATAATTCAATAAAAAGTTTGGACTTATATTTCAAATTGCAACAATGTTTCTAAATTTAGAATATTTAAACAACTCAACTTCATTTTTACCACCATCGTCTGTTTTTCCCAGAAATATTTATTTTAAATATATATTCCATTCATACACAAAATTTTTGTCAGTGCCACACACACAAGCAAGTGGTGCCCATACCTGGCATAGATTAATACATGGTAAAATTATCTATCGGGTAAACGCGTCAGCCCAGCTGATTTGTGGTTTTTTCATCTATTCCGTCGGTAAGCTGTCAAATTCGATTTTGTTTCTCTTTGTTTGTTAACAAAATTCAAAGAATTTCAACCAAAATGCAATTTAATAGCATAGACTTTGTATCAAGTAAGACAATCTTATAAAATTTTTCACATTTTGTGTACATAGTGGTTTTCATTATTCAGCTAATTTTGACAGCTTAACGACGGAATTGCTAATGCGATTACCTAATAGATAATTCTACCATGGATTAATACTTATAGTAGATCTACTAGTTCTCCCACCAAATTTATGACATTTGGCCTGGTGTGATATTTACGTTTGATGTTGAAAAGAATTGCTTTACTAATACCAGATAGTGGCAATGGTTCAAAACAACGAACAAAATAATAACAACGGCATTTCGTTTTGTGTGTTAAAATTATTGTGTTAAATACAACACAAATGTATGCTAACAATAACAGTCAATAAAAAAGTTTAAAACACATTTAAATTTCACAGTTTTTCACCAAAATGGCATGAAAAATTAAAGCAAGAAGTTATTGTAATTCCACCTGGTGTATGTCACGTTTCGTCAAACATCTCTCTATCACACCGACCGCATCACGAAGAGTGGGAAAGGAAACGTCAGATGAGCCAAATATTCTCTCTAGTCTGAGATTACTCTATGATAGCTGGTTATGCTATATTGGAGATATCGAGTTGGCAAACTCAAAATACGCCCAAGTTTTGTATGGGAGGTACGAAACTGGGCGTCGCACAATAGTCAGTTTATTACACACTAGCGTTAACAAAATTTTGCCCAGTACCGAATATTATTAAGATCGGTTGTAGTTTACGAGAGTTATCGTGTAGATCAACAGGTCATCCGCCCAACTTTTATATGGGAGGTACCAGAATGGGTGTGGAAAAATAGCTCGTTTTCTGTAGGAGAGTTTTATTTGACTAAATATTGCCTAGTAAAAATTTTCATAAAGATTGGTTCGGTTTTGCGGGACTTCTCGTGCCGAACACCCAGACGGCGAAACAACTTTTGTATGGGAGGTACCACAATGGGCGTGGCAAAATCACCATTGTTTTACTCGGTGATTGGCGTTTGATAACGTGAAGCCTTATACCTAATTTCATTAAGGTCGGAAGTGTTTCACGCGATTTATCGGATTGACAACCCGGACGAACACCTTGTTTTGTATGGGAGGTACCAGAATGGGCGTGACAATCTCGCCCATTTCCTCCAGTTAAGTAGGCATTTACAGATTATGAATCGGCGTGAGAGTTGAAGCTAATCACATCTATCAGAAGAAATGTTTGAAACAAATATGATTTGTATGGGAGGTACCAGAAGGGGCGTGGTCACAATGCCCATTTTCAATCCCAAACTCAATATTGGCAAATAATAGTCACTGACAAAATTTCATTGTGATCTGTAACGATTTACGGCAGTTATCGTGTTGACCAGCCAGCCAGCCAGCCAGCCAGACAGACAGACGGACAGACGGACATGGCTCAAACGTCTTAAAAAGTCCTAAAACGAATTTCGTCCAAAGATACTAAGGGTCTAATATGGCACCTTTTATGTTTTACATTTTTTTACGTATTAAATGATATATACATTTTTTATGGGTCATTTAAATAGTGGGTCGCCGCTTTAAGACATTTTCGTAAGGAATTTTGTCATTTATCTTTAAACAGAAAATTTTGTTGCAGAGAGTTGCCACATATCTCTGATTTACCTTGCAAATATTTCATTAATAATTCATCTTCGCACTCCTTTATATTTTTAATACATGTGGTATTACTTTTGTTTACTAAAATAATAAAAATGTCAAAATTCCGGTCCCAAACAATTATCAAACAATTGTTTTCGTACGAAATAATTCGGCGTAAAGAGCTGAGTACCAAGCAAATGAAAAGTGAACGAAAATGTCGGTTCACGAAATTTTCGTTATTTTTTTATACACGTACTTCTTATGGCAAAATTTCATAAAAACTGAATACCGGGCTTTAGGACAAAATGACTGTGAACTATTGTTATTTGCTCTCGGTTTCATGAGTCAGAAGATTTGGTTCTGAGTCAATCCCCTGGAATATGTAGGTTACAACGAAATCAGTGTTCAATTTGTTGTCCTCTAGGGACATTCCGTCTTAAAGCTCGCAACTAATTAGAGCCAGTTTTTCAGTCAGAAATATATTCGTTCCTTAGTTAAAATGTGCCTTAACATATGGAATTTTTGGGTAAATGATTAACATCTGTTTAACCGCCGAAATTTGGGTTACACAGAAAACATTTGTCATTTGGTTTGTAATTAGAGTACTCAAAACCAAATAGTATGGTTAACCTGTTGTTAATTTACAACCATGGTTACTAATGGGTAATCTGTTGTTAGTTTACAACCTTGTTTTACTAATCTGCTAGGTAACTCACAACCTAACATCTGAGAGTTAAGAGATAAAACTTGGACTGTAAGTCAGGCCACAAGATCTTAAAAATAAAAGTGTTTAAACAAATACATACCAACTAAACATATTAACTCATACGCACCCATACATATTTATATATTGTTACATGCATGTATGTGTGCATATGTACATTTGTGTTTATGTTTAGTATTTCTATTGGATAGTATAAATTGCTGTTTATACAACAGTCGCCGCGACAATTGTGGTGGGCGTTGACCAACAATTCACTGCCGGCGCTTAAACTTCGGAAATGAACAGGAAAGAGTGTCATTACGAGTATAGCATATCCGGACAGACAGTAATAAAGTTTTGTGGGTGGTAGTAGTAGTGGTTGCGGAGGAGGGACTGTCGGGGAGAGTTTAAAAATCGGAAGGAAAGTGTATCAAAACAACCATAGTTGGGTGGCTGAATTGCAATTAGAACACATCATCACATTTGCGGTTATGATGTTAAACTTATGGGGAGAAACATGCGAAATGTCCGGGTTAAAACAGGTTTTAGCGCTTTGAGATAAATACCTGGGTTTATTGTTAAAAATTTTTATTTATTGTTTAATATTGATACTTAAAGTATTTTTTGTAAAAAGTTTAATAACAATTTTGATGTTAGAATATACAAATATTTTGACCAATAAAATCAAAACTAAAATTCAAAATCGATAATATCTAACAATTGCAATAATGTGTATGCACTTTTTGGTGTGTCATACTAACTCTCATTGACATTATGACCCTGGACGTTATGGCATTCCAGTCAGTCATTGTTTTTAAGACATATCATAGATATCTAATGGAAATCTGGCCTAAAATCGTTTGAAATTCTCAAAATGCTTGCATCGATAACTGATTTTATGTCAATATTGTTGATTTATTATTAAAATGCACTTTTTATTTAACAGTTTTATAAAATATTTATGAATTAAACACTTTTTACACACAATTTAGTTATTTAACTCTTATATAAAATTCGATGACTGCACATACATACATATGTCCACAATGAAAATTCACTCATAATACTTTCGTAATCAAAGATTAATAATTTATCAAGCCCAATTTTTTCTCTAATTTAAGAATTTGAAAACACAGAAACGTCAGACATACGGGTGGATCCATAAGTCCGTGACTCTTTGAATGAAACTTTTTTTTGCAAAAAAAAAAATTATTTTGCAAACCAACATAATCTCCTTTCAAATCTCACGTTTCTCCAATTTTTATAGCCCTTCCAAAAAATATGATATTTCGAGGTCCATAAAATAGACATTTGTTTGATCAATAATTTCATCATTGGAGCTAAATCTCTTTCCACCGAGCCTTTTCTTTAGTTTTGGAAATAGGAAATAGTCATTGGGGGCTAAATCCGGAGAATATGGCGGACGAGGTACCAATTCGTAGCCCAATTCATGGAATTTTGAAAATAATGTTAATGAGCACTCGAAATTCACTTTTTTCCATTTTTAAAAAAATGCACGAGGTTGTATGTTTTGAACAGCTGTTAAACGCAAAGTAAATGACGGAACTTGTTCAAAATTTGACAGTAGTCTATTAAGAGGTGGTACTTGACGGGAGCAGTTGCATTTCATATAACTACGAGGGAATTTAAGAATTCGTGTAGCAATTTCTATACACATTATAGCTTCCTATAGCTCAGAAAGCTTAAAGAAATATTGCAATAGTTTCTGCACATGTACAAAATAAAATCCCCCAAACTCCGTTGTAAAAGTCGGAAAACTTCAGACAGTATACGGAAATGCCTGCCATCCCTGGAAGTCTGGAAATTTAGTTTTCTAGGATATGCCTCAAAAACTGTTGTAGAACGGATATTTATATTAATATCAACAAATTTGATAAGTTAAAATCGACATGTTTTAAATCTTGAAAGAGACATGATTTAGCCGATTGGAATCAAAATTGTTACTCCTTCAAGGCCCGTACTAAGATCAACATTTTACAAAACTCCATCAAAAACAGCCTACAAAATATCGACGAAATATTTCCGCACTTGTAGTACAAAAGGCCATGTTAAACTATTAGAGAAATAGTTGGATATGTGAAAATGTGTAGAGCGAATTGAATAGTGTAAACTTGCAATAAATGGTTTGCCTTACACATTTTGACAGATTTGTTACTTGTAGTTTTCTCCAACGATTTGATTTTCCTCGAAATCCAATGCGATCAGCGATATATTTGGAATGAAACTAAAAAAACAAAGGAAGCGGCAATACAAACTTTTATTTCGACGCGTTTTTAAATGCTTAATCTTTGTTCACAAGTTGCATTTTCTTTTATTCTATTTTTATTTCATAACTGTTGTATTTTGTTTGTCACTTCCTCCAAAACTGATACTGTGCATAGAAAGCAGAATAATCTTAAAATTTCTTTCAAATATAACGGGGGGTTTCTTTGGCACAGCTGATCGAAAAGGTACTAGGGAAATCATGTAGAATGAAAGACCAAAGAAGAAGAAAGATTATAGACCATGCAGCAAACTACGTTTAAATAGTGTTTGATTGATATTAATGACAGCTGAATTATGTTTTATGTTGTTTACATCGAACGAAAATACGCATTCCCTTTAATTTCTGTCCGTATTATGTCCAACCAAAGAGTAAATTACAAAAGCAACTCGAACTCGATGAAATAGTCTACTACATGGGACAGTCCAGAAATGATTCTTTCATTGGGCAGTCCAAGTAGCTCACTATCTCCACGCAGTATGTCCTGGGCAATGACTTTATCGGAAAGCCTACTCTAGCTAGAGTGATAAGGCGAAACAAATGAGCAGCCTGATTGGTTATGCGATCACTGATATGTTTCAGGTTTAGTAGGTGACTGATGTCACTGAAGCTTTTCCAGCTATCGAACATATTCCTTTATCCTTAGAAGACGGATGAGCCAAACATATCGGCCAATGGCGGATAGAAACCAAATGAAGGAAATCCAGGTTCGATATATTGCATCCTGGTCAGCTTCTGATCCATAATGGTTGGCTGCAATCAACTATCCTGGCAGTAGGCAAAATTGAAAAACCCGGTGGACTGGGCTTGCCTCCCACCACCGTTCATAATGGCAGTGAATATACAAGAACGAAAAAGAAAACATAAACAACCCCTACTTGTTGACGACCTCCGCAAACGTTATAAGGACCACGATTTACAGATATGCACTTGAAATGTAAGAACTCTATATAGATCCGGTACAAGTATCCAATTGACAGATGTTCTCGAAAGTTAGTATACGGCTGACATTACCGCTATTCAGGAAATACGATGGACGGGACATGGCTGCACAAGAAAAATAAACTGCGACATATACTACAGTTGCCATGAGAAAAAACATGAATTTGGTTGCGGATTTGTAGTTGTCAAAAGACTGCGACATCTAGTCTCTAGGTTCAATCCTGTGAGTGACCGTCTAGCCATTATATTTCCTTAATTGTACCCCGACAGAAGAAAAAGATGATGATGCCAAAGACATATTATATGAGATCCTAGAGGAAACGTATGACCGCTGCCCTGGTCATGACATTAAGATTGTACAAGAGATTTTAATGCTGAAGAAGGCAGAGAGAATGTGTCTCAGCCAAAGGTGTGAGACTGCTTGACTTTGCCGCGACAAAGAAAATTGTCATTAGTGGTACAAGATTCCAGCATAAAGACATCCACAAGGCTACTTGGGTATCCCCTGATCAAAGAACGAAGAACCAAATTTATCACGTGGGAATTGATGGAAGGTACTCATCCAGTGTAATGGGCGTACGAGTGATCAAAGGAGCTAACATCGATTCTGATCACTACCTGGTAGCAGCAAAGGTTCGCACAAAATTAAGTAAAGCGAAAATCGACGCAGAGAAAGCTAATCGTCGGAAAGTTGCAATTACCACAGGTAGCCAAAGCCTACTCAAGGAAGCTCTCGCAACATTTGGCACAGAACCCACCCCCTCCCGATGACGATCTTGAAGCGCAGTGGAAACCCATTTCTGACTCTAGGCCCCCTTCTGTAAAGACAAGGACGGAAATCTCATCGCAGATGTGCAGAGTATGTTGGGAATATGGAGAGATCATTTCTCTGCGCTGTTGGTACTTGAGATATCCAATGACGAGACAATCGATCTAAATTTAGACGACGATGTCGATTGCCCCCTCCTAATCAAGATGAGGTCAGAACAGCTATTGTCCGGCTTAAGAACAATAAAGCCGCAGGAGCCGATGGATTACCGGCGGAGCTGTTTAAGGCTAGCGGCGATGAGCTGGTAAGGTGCATGCATCAGCTCATTAGCAAAATTTGGTTAGATGGATGCATGCCCGGCTATTGGAGTCTCAGTGTACTATGTTCCATATTTAAAAAAGGTGACCCGAGTCTCTGTGCCAACTACCGTGGAATAAGTCTTTTATCCATAGCATATAAGGTTCTATCAAGACTAAAACCAATTATCGCTGACCAGATTGGACCATACCAGTGTGGCTTTAGGCCTGGAAAATCGACAACCGACCAGATTTTCACGCTACACCAAATCCTGGAGAAGACCCACGAAAAACAAATCGACACCTATCATCTATTTGTCGATTATAAGGCGGCCTTGGATAGCCCGATACGTGTGAAACTCTACGAAGTAATGTATGAGCTTGGTATTCCTACACCAAATCCTCAGTGAAAGTTGGTAAGGATCTTACCGAACCTTTCGAAACTAAGCGAGGCCTCAGGCAAGGCGACACCCTATCGTGCGATCTCTTTAACATTTTAATGGAGATCATTATGAGAAAAGCTGCAGTCAACATGAATAAAACCATCAGCAGCAAAAGTCACATGCTGCTCGCGTATGCTGATGATATAGATATAATTGGGCACACAATTAGAGAAGTTACTGCGGTTTTTTTTCGAGAATTGAGAAGGAGTCAGCAAAAGTGGGTCTGACGGTAAATGAGGACAAGACAAATTTAATAGTTTCAACGAGCAGGGTCTCCACGCGATTATACCAAAGCGTGAACGTTGATAACCGTTATAATTTCGAGGTGGTGTACGAATTTTTATACCTAGGATCTGCCATAAACAAAAACAACAGCGTCAGCCTTGAGATCAAGCGGAGAATTGTGCTTGCGAATAGATGTTATTTTGGCCTAAGCCGTAGTAAAATAACCAAGTAGTAGCAGTAGACGTTGTTGTTGTTGTAGGTAGCAACAACAGACATTTTGTTTTTGTTTAAATCGCTTAAGTTGACAATCTATACACGTAAGTATACCAACAACACAGGAAACAAAATGGAACAGAAACAAAGTACATATGAGTTTGACAGCTGAAACGATCACCCACAATGAAAAAATTTAAAACATCTGTTCTAACGAGTTTACCTTCTTTATTTTACCATGGGCCAAGCAAACACTTTAGAGATAAAGCCCTCTCTCGAGTCCAAAATTATAACTTCTCAAAAATAAGGGGCACGCAAATATATGTGCACGCAAAAAAAAAAAAGGTTTATTGCTCGGTTGCCACAACAATACTTTGATTGATTTGTATTAATTTATTAATCGCAACCGTTTATGTAGTTCTCCCAAATAAACTCATTTATCGCAAATGTGTATCATGTTGTTGCAAACGAGATCTCGTTTGCGTTAAACGCGTACAAAATTACATTTGTCGCAAGTTAAAAACCGTTTGCGATAACTGAAATTATCCATTTTTCTCTCATTCTGTCGACTGTATACACAGTCCACTCGTTTGACATACACACTCACGCATACACATAAAAGGCTTTTGCCTTGTCAATATAGCTTGGATGAACAACTGACGCGTTGTAGTTTGCTGCGCTTTTAGTTGTTATTTGAATGCAAGGCGAGACGGACGTGTTAGTAGACACTGAAAAGATAGATAAAAATTCCAACTTTTTTTAAAACAAACTTTATGGGTAAAACCAAAATCATAAAAGTTGGAAATTTACACCAAAAAGAGCTTATGGAAACTATAAATATAAATTTTAATGTACTAGTAATGCTGTACTGAGTAGAGTAACTACAAATACAACTCGGTTGCTGTAACTACAACTCGGTTGCTGCAACCGAAAAAACAGTTGGTGGAACCGTTTTTCGTTTATCACAAACGTTTTTTCAGCATTAATTTTTCATAACTCGGTTACTGCAAACGTTTTTCAGTTCTCGCAAACATTTTTTTAGTTAGGATCAACTACAACTCGTTTGCTGTAACCGAGGAAACAGTTGGCGGAACCGTTTGTCGTTTCTCGCAAACGTTTTTTTCAGCTTATGTTTTTCATAACTCGTTTGCTGCAAACATTTTTCGATTCTCCCAAACGAAATGACATGTATGGCTTAACAGAAGTTCGTTTCTCCAAACTACAGTCCCCAAACGAACTTCAGTTATCTGAGATTTCGTTTGGGAGGAACGAGTTTTTTCTTTACGTGTGTGTATTCTACATACATTCATCATAGAAATAAAAAAACATGTTGCCCATGACATCCCATCAAAGGTCTGGAGAGGGCTTCTCATGGCTAATTACTCAATAGTGTCGCCATCGATAAACGAGGTGGCGGTCGTCGAAAGAAATGTAAGGTAGTTAGAGTAGGGATCGAACCCATCTTCTCATGTATAAGAGCCGTGTACTCTAACCACTGCACCACCAACGACCATCATATTTAACAAAACTTCTGAACGTTACCGTCACTGTGGAAACAACTAATTGAGGAGTTTATTTAAGGTTAAAGGTAGGGAAATGCCATTGACTTTATCAAGAAAAGTCGTCTACAAAAGGACCTCCGGGGAATGCTATGTTCGATGCAATCGGGGCGCTCACATGCCGAATAATATCTCAAATATAATATAACATAAGGAAACAATATTGCACAGGTTGAATATGACGTTAATATTTTCTGGAAATTTTAACAAATTGTGGGATATACTATTTATTGGGTCTGTATCGTATATATAATTCTGGGCGTTACAAATCTATGCTCAGACTTATTATACCCTACACCCATGGATGGTGTGGAGTATACAAATGACTCGCTCTACTACTACATACCTGAACTTCCGTTGCGTTTGAATTATGTATGGGATGTTTTCATTATCCTGCATTGCTAAGTACTCGACCTAAAAAAGAGCAAATGGGCGATGAGTGGGAAAATATGGATAATGGACGAATATCAAAAGTCATCCTGCCACATGAAATGCTTACGTTGGCAGGGAAGAGTAGGATGTTCAAATTGTTTTATATCCCCCCTCTGGAAATGGAATTGTGGGTGTAACCGAATGTTGTGGCCAAAGATGATGGTGACGGCGACGATGATACTGATGATGATGCTAGCCTAAAGAAACAAACACATACGTACATACAAATTGTCTATTTTTTTATTGGGGATCGGTCGTTTATGTTTAGATTGCATATTGTTATGTATGTGTGTATTTTTTTCGCATTGTCACCAAATTATTTCATTTCTGAACTGTTTTTTTCTGGCGAAAATATACATATAAATGTATGTAGTTGTTGTTTATGGCGATGTCCCACCATCATAGCGCTGCAGATTCAATTGCTGGGTGGTAACTTTGTGTTTTTTGGAAAACATAAATTGTGCCCGGAACTCATAGTTATACACACACACACATACATTGTGGCACTTGCTTTAATTTTCGATGTGGTCTTCTATTATCTTGTCATGTTCGAATGCGACAGACACACACACAGCTCACAGCGGGGGTTCCATGCCATTCCAATCGATAATGTTTTAATTTTAATAAACCGCAAAATGTTTCCGTTTTCACTTCCGATTCCTTAAAAGTGACATTGGACATAGCCACGCTCACTCGCCTCTAATCTGTGAGAGATCACGTAATGAATTTAAAACTTCTCCCCAAGACTCCATAGGAATGAGTTGTTTTGTCACGAAGGTCGAGGCGGTAGGTCACCCTTATTAACTGCAACATGAGTACGTACGTGTGTACCTTTAAATCACTTATTTGGACTAACTGGCGTTGAGTGGCGTGGTGTCCTCGTAAAATAGTTAAGTGTCATCTGTAACAGGTCTTTATCAGACACATTCTGCCACCCAAGAAGACCAGTGGAGGAATGTATTGTACACAGGTACCTACATCCATACATTCATAGATAAATACGTTACCGTACGTGTGAACTATAATGATTTATATTTTGAATAATCAAACAGTAGAAAAGGAACAGATTTTGGTATTTTGTAAATTTGATTATACTCGATCCGAAGAGTATAACATATTACGAGTATTCAAACGAAAGTTCCAAATAACTACTAAAGAAGTTAGTGAAGTTATAAACGTATAACTGGGAAATACACCAACAATGTTTACTTATTGTGAATGGTAAGGAACAAATTAATTTGTAGCTTGTGGAGAAAATGAATTTTTACCGCAAAAGCCTTGATGGCAACACAACAATATACAGAAACGGCACGGGCTTGTGGATATACATATGTATGTATGTACATTGTGGATATATTTATGCCGAAAGGATGCGAAGCTTGACAATGGGGAATTACCCATCGCGATTACCCATTACCCTCAGGGTAATGGAGAAAATTATGGGTAGTTAACCACGGCGATGTGTAATGGGTTACCCAGCGAAACGGAGCGTCCAATCGAAAAAATAATCAATTCCACCGGGTTTCTAAGGCTTTTTCATAAACTGGTCCAGTTCGTATGGAAGATTTTCTTTTCAAAAAAAGGCCAAAATGCTCCGTTTTCGAGATATAAAGTAGACATGAGGGCGTTTTAGGAAGTTTTTGGTGAGTAAATTAATTTCATTTTGAAATAAATTATGTTATTACTTAGCAATTTGATTTTTTTTAATTGCCAAAACGAGAAACTCTCACTATAATGCAAAAAATTGTGTTATAAATATCGATTCTTCTAATTTTGCTGCATCCTATACTTTATGAATTTTACTATATAGTAACTATGTACATCTGTTGTAAAATTGCAAATCATATGCACATGTAATAATCGGTGGTGCAATGGTTAGTGTCCGCGCCTCTTGTACGGGAGATCCTGGGTTCGATTCCTGCTCCGACCACCTTAAAATTTCTTTCGACGACGGTCACCTCGCTTAGTGACGGCGACACTATCGAATACTTAGCCATGAAAATGCTTCTCAAAATACCGTTCGGAATCGGTGTAAAACTGTAGGTACCAATCAGTGAGTGTAAAACTAGAAAGCGCACATCTCACTGATTGTGAGAAGCTCTCCCCAATCCCTCCTCAATATTTTATTTATGTATATAAAGTGTAGTTTCAGCGTAGAGAGATACATGGATTCATATCCGGTTTCCAGATGTAACATATAATTGGGGGTTGTAGTTGGGAGATATAGCATCTTCTTAATAAAAAATCGAAACAGCTTCTCTACATCATCATATTTTTCATATCCCCAGATTTGAGCTGCGTAGAACATAATGGATCTGGAGGCAGCGTGGAATATTTTGATTTTGTTGCTTTTCGATATATTTGAATGACTTATGTATTTAGACCAAGTCGAGTTTATTGCTAATTTTGAGGCAGTCAATTTGTTGTTTAAGTTTTTTTGAAAGACAGGTTAAACGCAATGTCTACTCCAAGGTATTTGTATGTGTTGACTATTTCTATATTTTCTTCGCCAAAATGCCATTTTAGATCTTTAGAGATTCTAGTTCCTGAGCGGAATACTAATATTTTGGATTTATCCAAATTAACTTTTAAACACCACGTGGTACAGTATGAATGTAAGGCATCAATCATGTCTTGTAAGCCTGTCGGGGTATCCGATAATAACACAATGTCGTCAGCATATAGCAGTATTTTTACATTTGTGTTGGCGACATTTACACCATTTGGTAATACATCGACTAAGTCGTTTACATATAGTGAAAATAGCAAGGGGCTTAAAATGCAACCTTGCTTGACTCCAAGTTCAACCGGTAATGTTTCTGATAGAGAGTTACCATCCCAAATTTGGCATTCAGTTTTCTCATACGAACACTGCAATAATCTTATGATTTTGGATGATAAGCCGAGGCGCGATAGTTTATAAAACAAGCAATTTCTGGGTATTAAATCAAAAGCACAGGAAAAATCGACGAAGAATGCATAAGTATTTTTGCCATTCAATTTATTCAAATTTGCAATGTTTACCAGGTTGAAGATATTGTCCACGGTAGAGTAGTTTTTCCTAAAACCAGCTTGGTATTCATTTAGTATACTGTTGTTGTCTATCCACTCTGTAATTCTGTTTAGTAAAATGGTATTAAAAATTTTGCATATTGTATCTATTAACGACAAACCACGGTAATTTGACGGCAGGTTTGGATCACCTTTCTTGAAGAGTGGAATTAAAATAGATTTACGAAAATTTTATGGTATTTTTCATGCAAAAATATTTTGTTGAATACAGATAATATCTCATTGATGAAACATTCGGGAGCATATTTATAAAATTCATAACTAATTCCATCCTGCCCGGGAGCTTTATTTTGTTTTAAAGATTTTATTACCGAAGAAATTTCACAAAATTCAATGGGGGAGTCCAGCAACGCATCGGTAAAGTAAGGCATGGACCAGCTGATTGTGTGGGTATTTTCTGTATTTCGCAGCACAGTGCTAAAATAGCGATAAAAATCATCTGTATTTAAGACACCTTTTCAACGACTTTGATAGCTTCCACCATTCACTAGAGCATTTTACTGTATTTAATTGCTGTAAATTTTTGTTGTATAATTCCAAGGTGAATATGGGGAAACGTCATATTTAGAAATTGGTGTGTTAAGATAGATCATAAGTAAAATAATTAAAATTAAATACTTTTTGTAGATTTTTATTATTTTGTATGGTTCTAAAAATATGTTCAGTTTTATATTTGGTTAAAAGTTGTTTTTTACTGTTTAATTTAACAAATATAATTTTCCATAACCAAACGATTTAACTTACCATTGTATTAACATTCTTCACTAAAACACACTGAGCAGTGCAAAGAAAATAAAGTAAACAAACTTACGGTATATTCTACGTGTTCGGTGTAGTTTGCTCTGTCTCGTAGTATTTTATCACATTCTCGCTTACAGAATACGAACAAAGCTCTCTTCTCTATTACCGAATACCGAGAACCAGTGTATGTCAATCGGAGTGAGGACGATGATCTGACCGTACCGGTATGCTGTGCTTCTCTTTGTTATTCGTTTTGTTGTTTACATTTCTTCGTTTTCTTCGTTACAGTAAAATAACAAACAGAAAATCTTCGTGCAGGGCTCTACAATAGATATGAGTCACCATCCCTATCTTTACATTTCGTCGAGTTCCATTTGCTGTTGTCTGTTATTTTTTGGTTGGTCATAAAATGGACAGAAATTAGTATCATTAGTATCAATCAATCAATATTTAATTTTAGTTTGGTGCATGCTTTGCTTCTGGTTGCTTATCGCTCTCTGTTTTCTACCAATTTCCCAGTTCATAGTCGATCAGCTGTGTCATGGATACCCCCTGGACCTACAGTCTACCTAATGACATTTCCATATGTCTATTCTGATTACAATCGCCCGTATATACTGAAAAGAAATGGTCCCTGTAACATTATGAAGGAACCATGTATATGTTTGTACCATATATATACTTACGTGCAAGCATTGTTTCATGAATTCAAGATCTGCTGCATTTTTGTTTCTTTGTTGTCTGTCACGTTTCTGTTGTCAGCAGATTTCGACAAACTAGGCCATATTTGGGACGCTAAAAAATACATATGTATATGTTCCGGAACTGATATTCACTTGGGTCGAGATAAATGAAAAATTCCCAACGTGAAATGAAGTGAATACTATGGCTATTTATTGTCGCTTCATCATTCTTGATACAAAATAAGAACGTAATCGAAGTTGTTCGCATTACTATCATGTTTAAAATATTTTTTGGTCATACTTTTTCAAAGCGATCAGCCAGATAAAAAGTTATCGGCCAAGCTCATACTCATGAATGGCAAGACTGTTGTCCACTTTACATTTTGAATTTGGCTTCGTCAACATATGCGTCGTGTGACCACAAAACCAAATTATTTGCAGACAAAACAATTTATGGTTATGTTTTGTGCAAACTCTGATGACAAAGATTTTGTCGTGCGCGTCTGACACGAACTACAAATTTATGAAAAGTCATTTGACAAAATCACGTTTCCAATGATATTTTGGTCAAATTTAGTTGTCTGTCTGACCGTAGTTTAAGAACGATGGATCGCTCATCTCAAATCGTCAATGCAAAGATCCATGGGGATATTTCTATTAGTTTCTGGACTGCAGACTATTATCCCTAAAAGTCGGACACTGTGCGACGGTGAAGTTACTAAGCTCTCAAAGTCCCAATGTTAATGACTATCATATGTATATTAAGTTGACTTATTAGGCTGCTTCCTCCATTTCTTAAAGAAACTGGCGATGACCCATTTGTTTAGTTAAGAACTCAGCTTACCGATGGCCAAAATTACTTTCCAAATACTTCACGGGCGTAGTGGAAAATGAGTTTATATTGCATTTAAGGGTGGCTTTCGGTATTGCAACATAGCATGAGCGGCTGCTGTACGTGTAAACGCGGTCGCTAGGAGCGCCATGAACTACTTTCGTTTCTATGTTGTTGTTGACCAATTCAAATTATCTAAATATTGCTGGTTGTAAGGGCTATTTGGCCAACGCAGATTAATGACAATAAATAAAACCAATTTATTTCATTTTACTACTCAACGTTTCGTTGGCTTGTTTCCAAATTCTTCAGGCGTAATTTATTGAACATTCTATTATATATGTATATGATTTATTTTCTCAATGTTAATTCCGAATATTTGAATAAATTTTTACTTACAAAATTTTTACATTTTAATTGTTATTACTGGTTATATTTAAAAATTGTTTCCCATTACATCCCATGAAGGGATTAGGGAAAGCTTCTCATAACCAGTGAGCTGTGTGCTTTCTAGTGTTATACTCACTGACTGAGAACTTCAAGACACAGATCGCGTCCTGTTTTAACTAACGAATTTTGATAAATTTTTCTGCATATCTCACCGCACTAAAATGGGTATGCCCTTTCCATTACTGTTATTATTCCATCTTATCGTTTACGGGATATCTACTAGAACAAACTTCTAACTATGTTAACCTGACCAACTATTTTTGATCGAAAAGCGAGACTTTGACCCAAAAAGCGGCATTTTGACCCCGACTTAAAACAGTTAAATAAATAAAAATATAAAATTTAGAAATAGTTAAATTATATTTAAAAAGAAAATTCAAAATTTCGATTTATTAACATTTATTTAAATCGCCTATATATTTTTATATTATTTCTTTATTCATTATTTTAAAAAAGCCAGACTAAAAAATGAACCAGTAACAACGATAATAATTTTCTTCTTAACCAGCGTTTGGCGTCGGCCTCACCAGTGTAATTTGAAAATAATTTTTTTGAAATCTGTTTAAGTATTATGCCCACAACAAGCATGTGATTACGCCACTATTGTGACGCCACTTACTTACTTACTTATCCGGTCTCGGACAACCCGGGGGGTCAGGGACCTTACACAACGAATATAACATATTTCGCCAACCAGTTCGATCTTTTGCTTTATTTCTCCAGTTGGCAATACCAAGGGATTCGTCAAAGTGATCCCTCCAGCGAAGTCTTGGTCTTCCTATTTTTCGTCTTCCTTCGAGTTCGGTTTCGAAAACCCTTCGTGCTGGTTCGTCGTCATCCATTCTACTGACATGACCTAGCCAGCGCAACCGCGTTATCTTGATCCGCTTAACTATGTCAATGTCAGGATAAAGCTCATACAGCTCATGATTCATGCGTCCCCGATACTCGCCGTTGTGCACTATAGGGCCATACATTTTTCGGAGTATTTTTCTCTCGAAGACTCCTACAGATGTTTCGTCTGCTTGCGATAGGACCCAGGATTCTGCGCCATAAAGCAAGACAGGTTGAATGAGAGTCTGGTGCAGCTGGACTATTGGCTTTATCTCTAAAGTGCTTGCTTAGCCCAAAATAACATCTATTCGCAAGCACAATTCTCCGCTTGATCTCAAGGCTGACGTTGTTGTTTTTGTTCACGGCAGATCCGAGGTATATAAATTCGTCCACTACCTCGAAGTTATAACGGTTATCAACGATCACGCTTTGGTCTAATCGCGTGGAGGCCCTGTTCGTTGAAACCATTAATTGTGTCTTGTCCTCAATTACCGTCAGACCCACTTTTGCTGACTCCTTCTCAATTCTCGAAAAAAAAACCCCAGTAACTTCTCTAATTGTGCGCCCAATAATATCTATATCTGCTGATGGTTTTATTCATGTTGACTGCAGCTTTTCTCATAATGATCTCCATTAAGATGTTAAAGAGATCGCACGATAGGGTGTCGCCTTGTCTGAGGCCTCGCTTAATTTCGAAAGGTTCGGTAAGATCCTTACCAACTTTCACTGCGGATTTGGTGTTCGTCAAGGTCATCCTGCAAAGGCGTATGAGTTTTGCAGGAATACCAAGCTCAGACATTGCTTCATAGAGTTTCTCCCGTATCGGACTATCGAAGGCCGCTTTATAATCGATAAATAGATGATAGGTGTCGATTTGTTTTTCGTGTGTCTTCTCCAGGATTTGGCGTAGCCTGAAAATCTGGTCAGCTGTCGATTTTCCATGCCTAAAACCACACTGGTTTGGTCCAATCAGGTCAGCGATAAAAGGTTTTAGTCTTTCGCACATTATACTTGATAGAACCTTATATGCTATGGATAAAAGGCTTATTCCACGGTAGTTGGCACAGATACTCGGGTCAACTTTTTTAAATATGGACATAGTACACTGAGACTCCAATGGCCGGGCATTCATTCATCTAACCAAATTTTGCCAATGAGCTAATGCATGCACCTTATCAGCTAATCGCTGCCAGCGTTAAACAGCTCCGCCGGTAATCCATCGGCTCCTGCGGCTTTGTTGTTCTTAAGCCGGACAATAGCTTTTCTGACCTCGTCTTGGTTAGGAGGGGGGCAATCGACGTCGTTGTCCATATTGTGATCGATTGTCCCATCGTCATTGGATATCTCAGGTACTAGTAGCGCGGAGAAGTGCTCTCTCCATATTCCCAACATGCTCTGCACATCTGCGACGAGATTTCCGTTCCTGTCTTTACAGAAGGGGGGCCCTGAACCATGTCCATTAGTTCCGTTTTTAACTTTTTGGTGGAATTTTCGGGCTTCGTTCTTCCTTCTGTATGTCTTAATTTTCTCCACTGCCGTTTCTTACGCCTAAAGAGACGGTTTACCTCCTTTCTTTTCTCCCTATACCGCTCAGTTGCAGCTCGCGTTGCAATTGACTGAAGCACTGCCATGCGTGCAGCGTTCTTTTCATAATTTGCAATGCGACACTCTTCATCGTACCACGGTTTATTGCGAAGCGGTTTTTCGAAACCAAGTACGGTTCTTGCGGCAGTTTTTATAGAGTCGGAAATGGGTTTCCACTGCGCATCAGGATCGTCATCGGGAGGGGGCGGGTTCTGCGCCAAAAGTTGCGAGAGCTTCCTTAAGTAGGCTGTGGCTACCTCTGGTAATTGCAGCTTTCCGATGTCCAGCTTCCTCTGCGTCTGGTTTCGTACGAGTTTCGCTCTACTTAATCTTGTGCGAACCTTTGCTGCTACCAGGTAGTGATCAGAATCGATGTCTTGTCCATCGCATTTCCTGAATATCGGTAAAGTCAGCTTTATAACTTTCGAGGACATCTGCCAGTTGGATACTTGCACCGGATCTATATAGAGTTCTTACATTCCAAGTGCATATCCGTAAATCGTGGTCCTTATAACGTTTGCGGAGGTCGTCAACAAATAGGGGTTGTTTATGTTTTCTTGTTCGTTTACGTATTTTCACTGCCATTATGAACGGTGTCGGGAGGCAAACCCAGCCCACCGTGTTTTTGCATTTTACCTACTGCCAGGATATTTGATTGCAGCCGCCCATTATGGATCAGACGCTGACCAGGATGCGATATGTTGAACCTGGATTTTCTTTTTTTAGTTTCTATCCGCCGTTGGCCCGTATGTTTGGCTCATCCACCTTCTAAGGACAAAATAATATGCCCGATTGTTTGATGAGCTTCAGTGACATCAGTCACCTACTAAACCTGATTTGATGCTCATTTGTTTCGCCTTCTCACTCTAGCTAGCTAACGGAGGTTACCGAAAAGCCATTGCCCAGGACATACTGCGTGGAAGTAGTGAGCTGCAATCGACGTCGTTGAAGGAATCATTTCTGGCCACTCCCAAGTGAATGGCAATCAGAAACGTTCCACCTCCACGGACAGTCCCATGTCCCGACCACTATATCACATTAATAAGAAGAAGAATAATCGACAAAAAATCTTATCAGATTATTTCAGTTAGTAACAGATTTGAGCAGATGTCAGTAGCCTACAACTAAGTCTCTGACATTGTGAATTCAAATCCCGTTTGAGACTGTATATAAATATAGCTTCTCTTCTATTCCTAAAGACCAAAACGTCATAAAGCGGACTTCTCTGCAAAAAACGGGATTGAAATCCAAGGCGGGATGACACATCGAAAAGCGGGATAAACCCACCAATGCGGGATGGTTGGACAGGGTAAACTGTGCGTTGGGATCCCCATATAAACATCCCACATTTATATTGGTTACCCAAGACTCTGACAACCCTACTATATTTTGTCTGTCCCTCTTGCTATTATTCGTTTACATCTTTTACCTACCTACATATTTGTTTAATCGTCTGTCTGAATAACAAGTTTTGTAGTCACGCGGTAAATATTAAAATATTTCGTTTTGTGTTCTAGTTATATATATATTTTAATATTGTGATTATGTTATTCTATTTTTTAAATAAAGGTTAACGCCAGGATTGATACCTTTTACTGCTGGATTTTATATGATATGAAAACACTAAACTTTCATAACATAACCTCTGTCAAATATTTATATGTGCAACATTTTTTTTTCTTTCCTTATGAAAACTAACTATAATTTAATGTCGACCATATACAATTTTTTCGATAATATCACTTTCTCTTTATCATATACTTTTTTCTCTTTTGGACTTTATTTGTAGTTCCGTTATCTATGATTATCGATGTAAGTTTGCAATTCAATAGAAAATAATCATACAGTCAAGGAAAAAAGTTTACATACATCCCTTGTTTTAGAGGTTTTAGAAAGTTTGTGAAGAAAATTAAAAAAATGTTTATTTCAATATATAAGGCATTAATAAATAAGTTTATTTATAAAATAAAAAAACAATTCATTTACATAATAATAACAGTAGTAACAAAAACACTGAAAATTCATAGGAGAAAAGTCTACATACAGCCACAAAAAATATATATTATTTCAAAATTGTATATATAAAAACAAAAAAAGAAAACTTTTAGTATTTGGTCGGTCCACCTTGGGCATTAATAACTGCTTGAAGACGACGGGGCATTGATGTCACCAAATTCTCCGTAATATCGGGTGTTATTGTACCCCATGCACGAATAAGGGCGGTTTTTAATGTTTCACGGCTACTAATGACATATTGTCGTACCAATTTTTCCAAAACGTCCCATATGTGCTCTATTGGGTGTAAGTCTGGTGACTGGGGTGGCGAATTTAGCTGTCTTGGGGCATAGTAAAGAAGCCAGTCTCGAACAACGTGTGCAGTATGCTTAGGGTCGTTATCTTGTTGGAAAATCCATTGATTTCCCAGGCCTAAACCTTCAGATTTTGTTCCAATATATTTTTATCTTGGTATATCCATATTACCCTCGACAAAAACCAAACGACCCACTCCAAATGACGCAATGGCGCCCCAAATCATAACGTTGCCACCACCATGTTTTACTGTTGGTATTATGTTCTTTGGATCAAGTGCAGTATTTGGTTTTCTCCAAACTTTGGAAAATGTTATACTTACTTTCGTCAGTAAATGAAACACGTTTCCAAAAGTCCATACCCTTGTCTAGATGTGCTTTAGCAAAGTCAAGGCGAAGTTTGCGATTTTTCGCTGAAATTAGCGGCTTTTTGCGTGCTACTCTGCTATTAAATCCGCTGACGTGTAAAACGTTTATTATTGTTCGTGGAGTAACAATTATATTGGAACATTTGGCGATGTGTTCCGCCAATTTTGGAGCACTTATTTTCGGATCCTGGTTGACTACTTTAAGAATACTGCTAACATCGCGTCACGAAAGCTTCTTAGGTCTGCCAGAACGTGGCTTAGTTTCGGTACTATTGGTATTATTATTATTTCTAATGATCGTCTGGACAGTAGCACGACTTAATTTTACTGTCTTAGCAATTTCTCCATAAGATTTATTTTCCTTGCGGAGATTTACTACCATATTCCGAACTGAAGTATGAATCTCTTTTCGTTTTTCCATTTTCAAGGATAAAAATTTCGAATAATACCTTCTTTTTTGTCACTTTGTCCACTTAAATAATTGTTATGCTTGTAAATGTAATTAATTCAACAAAGATAACTGTTATTTCCCTTTCTTTGTTTTCTATTTGATTTTAGGAGTTCCCACGCTGTATGCAGACTTTTTTCCCGCTAATTATTGTGTTTTTCCCTAATAATTTCCATGTTATATTTTTTTCATATTTTTTTCTTCTTCAAATAATCTTTATTTTAAATGACTAAAATATTGCAATAATATCATTTCAATTGTCGCTACTAATTCTCTTAAACTTCAAAATCGTAGGTTGTATGTAGACTTTATTCCTTGACTGTATGTTCAGTCGCGTTCCGGACAATTTAAAGTAAACAACTCTATTTTTCTCGGATGTTTAGTATAAAATATCTTTCTGTACGTGACTAATGTGATCGTTATGAATATATTCTAAGAAACGTGTTATTCACAGTTTTGTTTCTAGTTGAACATGCCACGTGGAAGTGAACTTACGGATGGGGAGCGCGGAAAAATTGTTGGAATGAGACTAGCAGGTAAAGGAATTGACGAGATTGCAGCTGCGGTAAATCGGCTTCGCGATACAGTTTCGAATTTCCTCAAAGACCCCGACAACTATGGTTGTATTAAGCACAGTGGACGCATCCCAACTGTAGACCAGAGGACTAAGCGGCGCATTCTAGCAGCTAATGAGAATATGAGTTGTAGGGAAATAAAGGTGGAATTGGGTCTAAATGTAACAAGACAGCGTGTCCAGCAACTGTTAAAGGACGATGTAGGTCTTCGATAACAAAGCAAAATGGCCAAACCACACTTAGCCCAGCGCCATAAAAATGCGCGTATTGCTTTTGCAGAAAAGTACAAGTTTTGGGAGGACGAATTTGAAACCGTTATACTTAGTGATGAGAAAAAGTTTAATTTGGACGGACCTGATGGTCACCATAAATATTGGAGAGATTTACGACATCCTCGGCAAACGTGCTACAAGCGAAACCACGGTCTTATGATATGGGCTGCATTTGGAGCACGAGGGAAGTTGATGATCTGGACAGGAATTTAATTGACTTTGATGGCGAATTAAATGGACATACATAACTGGGCTTTTCAACAAAACAACGCCCTGATCCACATTGCTCGGCTCACAAGGGATTTTTTTAAATCCCGAAATATTCCATTACTGGAGTGGCCAGTCATAAGTCCCGACCTCAACCCAATTGCAGACCTCTCGGGGATATTTTCCGCCAAGGTGTTTTCAAAGTCGAAGAAGTATACGACGCTTAAAGAACTAAAACCAGCAATATTGGCGGAATGGGAGAAAATTGGCATGTCCACTTTAAGCAACTTAGTGAGTTCTATGCCACACAGGCTACAACAAGTTCTTATACAAAAGGGAAACTCAATACCATATTAATTACATATTTTAATTGGGTAAGAATAAGAATTAAATTTAGAAGATATATCCAATGAAGATATATCCAACACTTTTTTTTTGTTCTAAAAAAGAAATGAATGAATATGTTTTCTTATAATATTAAAGACCACATAAATATAAACTAATATATAAAACAAAAATCAAAAAAAAAATAGTTTTCAAAAGCTCCAATTCAACATGATACATTGCACATATAAATATTTGACAGGGGTATGTACATAATTTCCTTAGTAATTTGGTTAACAAAGTGGATTTAATCTAGTTTTTCTTAAAAATTACTTGATGTAAAAAGTTATAGAACCTTGTTGTCCAAAGGTCGCGAGTTAGAGGGTGCATTTTTTTTTCTGTGTCAGTAATTGGCTTATTTTTTATTTTATTTTGGAGGTTACTATTTAGATTTATTAAAATGAATGCTTGGAATACCGAAAATATGATTTGGATAATGCAGCGGTACCATGCTTTGCAGTCCTTTATTTCCGTCCAAAGGGAATTTAGGCGGGAGTTTGGCAGCACTTCCCCGAGTGGACATTATGAGGTGGGTAAACATGTTTGCCAAATCTAGAAGCATCGCACGAAAATCGTACCATCGACATCCCTATGTACGGGTTCAGGACACAATCGCAGCAGTAAGATCGTCAATTCAGGCAAATCCAAGCGATTCAATTCGAAACTTATCGGCGCAAATTGGAGTTAGCTGACTGTCATTATAACGGATAATTCATGATGGTTCCAGCAAGATGGAGCAACTGAACGCATAGCCAGACCGGTTATGGCGGACCTCGAACAAATTAATATTCAAAAACTCCACATTTCGCTGACCCCAAGGTCATCTGTCCTGACTGCACCATACTTTTTTTTATGGGCTTATCTGATCAGGCGTCGCATATGCGTGGATGAACATGGATGTCATTTAGGTCTATCATATCTAAAACCAATTAGTTATATAAAATAAAATTGAATTTTCTATACAATAAAATATTAAATGAAATACATTGATTCAACAAAAAGTTATAAGGCATCTCCACTGGATGATTACGAACAATTTTTGTAATTTCGCTGAAATTAGATAACATTTTCCATACAAAATCGAAATTTTAAATTAGCTCATTTCAATGAATTTTGCATTGAAATGAGCATAAAAATTAAATTACTAGACACCCTGTGTATCAACTTCACTTTTTTATCCCAGTATTCAGATAAACCTGAATTTCAGGTTTCCATATGAAGTCCATAAGCCTGTTTTTTACTCCCTGCTAAACTAATTTTTCGACCACTTTGTATGGGTAGCTAAGCGATTTTAATAGGCTGCTAATCGAAGTCGTTGAAAACTAGTTTAGTAGGAATTAAAAAAACAAGCTTTAGGTAAAAAAGTAAGTCGTTACTTACATATATTTTATATGCAAACCTAAAATACAGTTTCAGCTGAGTACTACTCTTAAACAACGATATGTCAAACGAAATTAAAATTGTTCGGTGTGGACGGGTTGAAACAAATTTGAAATTGAGCAGTCAGTGGAGACATGGCATTATTTAAATTGGTGTGCCACCCTTTGGGTATCACCCTGTATTTAAAGAAACACTAAAATATTCACAATTTTAAAACAATATCACAGCAAAAATCATTACTTAATATCACAGAACTTTACTAATAGGATTGCAATGGAATACTGAAACCTTCTTTTGCTGCGACCATTTCGCTTAGTGACCGCGACACTATCGTTTAATTAGCCATAAAAATGGTTATTAAAAATGCATAGTCAGTCGAAGTTGGTGTAAAACTCAAGATCTAAAACCAGAGAACGCACAGCTCCATTAATGGTAGGGGCGGATTTACGCATAGGCAAAGTATGCCTGTGCCTACGGCGGCAAACTGTTTGAAGCTTTAAATGGATTTCTCGAATTAAATGATTTGGACGTGAGAAACTGCCGAGGACAGTCATATGACAATGCTCCAAACATGTCTGGAGCTTACACCGGTCTACAAACGCGCATGTAGGAATTGAATCATTTAATCGAGTGGATCCCTTGTTCGGCTCACTCCTTAAATCTCGTTGGAAAAAACGCTGTGGAGTGCTGTTGCGAAGCCTGCAACTATTTCTTACTCCTCCAAAATGTGTGCGCATTTTTCAGCGTGTCGACGCCTAGGTGGGAAGTCTTAATGAATGGACACACTTGAAATCGCGTTCATGACGGTATTCTGGGGATTTATTTTAGAGCGCTTAAGTAAGTCCAACAAAATTTTGCAAAGTGTCGACATTGACTTGAGTTCTGTGGTAGGAATTTACGACTCTCTCATCCAACTTATAGCATCACTCAGGAGTGAATTTGACTATTTTGAAGAAAAGGCGAAGAAATTGTCATCGGTCGATTCATACAAAACGGACCTACGAAGGAAGAAAAGAAGGAAATTGCAACACGATGAAACTAGGACCAACGAAGTGGAATTCTCGAGTCGTGAGAATTTTAGGATCAACACCTACCTCGTGATTATTGACAAGCTGAGTGCGGAATTGGCGAAGAGAAGGGAGGTGTACGTTGCGATCAACGAAAAATTCAAGGCCATCATCGATTTTGAAAAAATGTTCCTGTTGGAACTGGAAGAAGCTGGTGAACATTAGCGTGCACATTATCCTAAAGATCTAGAGGATACGCTCGTCCCAGAACTGCTACATCTGAAGTCTCACTTCGCAACTCTCGATCCAAAAATAAAACCAACCAATCCTCTTTCACTAGGCAAATGGTTGCGCGAAGAAAAATTGCACCAGGTGTATCCGGTGATCGATATCGCTGTTAGAATATTTAGTTGTACTGCGGCACCAAATTGTACCGCGGAACGATCACTTTCGTGCTTGAAACGTATCAAATCTTATTTGCGTTCGACGATGACTGAGAAAAGACTCAATGCTTTGGCTACAATGTGTATTGAAGAGGAAACTTTGCAAAAAATTGATCTGAACGAAATCATCGATAGATTTGCTGTTGAAAAAGTCCGCCGTAAAAATGTACATTCATAATGTACACTAGTAAGCGCGAAATGACTTGTGATTTACTTCTTGATTATTTAAAAGATGTATTATTTGTTTTGTAAATCTTAATCAAAATTAAAAGGAGATTTAATTTATTTCATTACATATTATTCAATTTTTAAAATTACAAAAGAGATTTTTGTTAAGAGAAAAAGTCGGCACTTTGTTGCCTGCCTACGGGCGGCAAATTCGTAAATCCGCCCCTGATCAATGGCAAGATCTTCTTCCCCAATGTAATGGAATATTGAGACTTTTAGTCGCATTGAAATTAATTGGGACCTTCGTCAGGACCTTCGATGTCGATGTGAATAACCATTTGTGATTTAACTATATGCAAATAATATATCCTTGTTAATAGAACAGAAAAATCAAAAAATCCTGCGTATATTTTATTTAGAGAATATGCTATCTGCACACTAACCATCAATTTATTTATCGTGAGTTTGCATAAATTCGTTGACAGCAAACTAACTTGACCGTTTAAAGTAACAAAGTTCGAATGGTATAAAAAATAAAAATAGAAACAAATTTCTAACTAACCAGACATCCGGACACCCGTTTTAAATAATACGTTCAACACACAGCCGTAACTAAATATTAAGTAATAAAACTACAGACATGTATTCATTCGTATATACAAGTAAATAGTATCACTTAAATGCACAGTTGTGGTCAATATAATAGTGATACTAGTATGAACGCGATGGCGTAGTTTAGTTTTTTATTATATTTGTTTGGGCATAATTGTTATTTAATCGGTCTTTTTATTGGTTTATGTTTACGTTTATTTTATTTTATTAATAGAGATATAATTTTCCCAAGAATGAAGTTTTGCAAAATGCATCCTCATGATTCCTGGCAAACCGTATAGCTATTTTAAATCTAGCCACAGATCTGCATCAGCGGTTGTTTGGAATGCAGCTTTTGAAAAATTCATTAAACTAAATGCAAACGGAAACTCATCTCAATTGAGAATTTCTCACTATGCAAGTGTTCGAAAAATATCGTAAGCAAAATGCACAAAAATTCGTTCCATCTCCAGAGAACCATCTCCAGAGTCCCCATTTGAAATGGTTTTTGTTGTAGCCCAAAAGACAACGCAATCCTTACAGGCAATTGTTATTGACTGTAGTTTCGTCGTGCTATACGTTCACTGGCCCATGTCGCTGCGAAACAAATTGATGCTCCTCAGTATTTTTAAAGCGAACGATCTTAGTACTCGGCTTTGGAGATGAGGATACGCAGTGTCATGCAGTTTACATAACATTTTGACCAACTGTATTGATGTAATAGAACATAGAGGCAAAAAATGCTCTTTGTTGGCATTCAACTCTATTATTTATTATTTATTTATTTACGATAAATACAAGATTAATATTAAGATTTATTGCACTGGCGACTAATGCCTTCAGCTAAACTCTGTTATATTGGCCGGCCATTTCTAAATTTTCTTTCTGCGTTTTAAGAACATGTTTTAGTGGAATGTTTAAAAAATCTTTGTTATTTTTGTTTAAATATAAATTTGTTAGAAATATACAAAATACATGCATTTTGAAATCATTTTGTACTATTATTTTGAGCGCAGCTGTATATCCATATGCATATACACATATATGTACATGCTATGTATGTTTGTAAGCGTATATTTTCGTTAAATATAGAAATATATTATCATTTGATAAGTGACAAATGGCTTCCGTGACAAAATCAATCGAAATACTCGTGATTCCTTTCGAAACCATCAATAAAAATCTAATAAAATATAAATGAATATTTATGAAAATAATTAAAAAGAAATTTTTCAAAAGTGATGTCGGCTCATCCTTTACAACTTTGATTCTAAATGTTCCTCGATCAAAATGCCGACACACATACCAACCTACCCACGAGTACCAGTACATAGCTATACCACGTATGTTGTGTATGTAGATTATCATGTACAGATAGAGTCGAATAAGAATAGTTACTCCCACTCTGGAAGTATCCATCCCTCTTGTCAGCCGGCGACTTGTAAGAGCTGCATATTAACGTAGAACACACTGCAATCGAATGTAACTAGGAACGGTGGCACAGTCTTACATTAAGGTTCCAGTCACTGGGTAACCATGAGGTGACATGTACCCAATTGTCCATATTTTCAAAGAAGTCCGTCGTAGTAGAAATGAAGTCATTAAATCGTTTACTGAAGCAATTTGTCTCCATGCGTGCCCACACCGAGCCACAATTTACATGTGGATACTCGTATTACGATGATTAGGAGCTTGGAAAGGTTATGATGGCGAGGAGTATCCCCTTCTTGTACGTGCCCATACGCCATGGGAACATTCTGCGTTCTCTTTTTTAATTTTCATTTTTTGTTTCATTTCATCGTTGCGGTTGAGGTGAAAGGCTTCTTAAATGATTACAATATTCTCATTAAATGCATTTAATATAATCATAAAAAAATACATGAACAAGAAATTAATAATAATAATTAATCAATTCATAATTTATTTCCAAACAAACAAACAGACAGACAGCCATACCCAGCCAACCAACATGCATACGCTATAGTACAAATGATGACAAGAGACTCCACAAATCTCCACAAGCCCACAAACGATCGATCGATCGAGCGGACAGCGAAACAAAGCGACTGACTGCAAACCGCCGCTTATTATGCATTCATGTAAAGTACTTATTCGATATTTTTTGGAATTTCTATAGAATTCCAGACAAGTGCAGTGTATCGGAGGGTCTGGAGTCATCAACCAAAAACAAAAATGCACAATTTTAATGCTACAAAGAAAAAAGTATTCGCACCATGGATGATAAGCCCGAGAAGTACTTAAGTACAATTCATTTGTGCTCGTATTGGAACTAATCAAAACAACCGCAACAAACAGAGAACTTTAATTTAACACTCTATTATTTAATTGAAAAATAGGACTGACATTTGAAAGAACTGTTGTATTGCTCAGTTTAAATATTAATTAATTTAGTAGTTAAAACCTGCTACAAAAGAAATAGTAATTTGATTTTTTTGACAATAATATTTTCTTTAACTTTTGTCGCATCCTATCTACAAAAGAGTCATAACCTAAAAATGTTTTCACTTTAATTTTTTGCTTAGGCCATGTTGTCGCGATTTCATTTTTATAAATAGCTGATTTTTGTGCGGCAAAGCATATATTTGGTGAAATCTCGAAAATTTCGAAACCGCGATGTACTCGAACGTCGCTTTACAGACAATAACCAAGTACCAGTTCTATCCGGTGTAAGAATTTGTTGCCATTTTCTTTCCGCTTTCGTCAAAAAATTCCGTATATCATACATTTTTTAACTTAGCAAATCAGTTGTTCGCTCATTTGTACATTTTGAATTATGACTCTTTTGTAGTTTGGGTGCGATATGTTCGAATTTATTTCTACAAGTACTATTCTTTAATTAAGGCCTCCCAGTCTTAAACAAAATTAAATTAAATAAAATAAAATGAAATTAAATGAAATAAAACAAAATAAAATTAAACAAAATAAAATAAAATAAAACAAAATAAAATAAAATAAAAAGAATAAAGTAAAACAAAATAAAATTAAATAAAAACATGTTTATACTGCACTCGAAATCTAGAGATATCTAGATTTCGTGGCCTAAACAGCTGATTATCCATACACAAATCAGCTGATCCCGTGAATGAAATCTAGACTATCGAGATTTCGGTTGCAGCATAAACGCGGTATAACATAAAATAAAACAAAATAAAATTAAATAAAATTAGATTAAATGAAACAAAATAAAATGAAATAAAATAAAATAAAATAAAATAAAATAAAATAAAATAAAATAAAATAAAATAAAATAAAATAAAATAAAATAAAATAAAATAAAATAAAATAAAACAAAATAAAATAAAATAAAATAAAATAAAATAAAATAAAATAAAATAAATTAAAATAAAATAAAATAAAATAAAATAAAATAAAATAAAATAAAATAAAATAAAATAAAATAAAATAAAATAAAATAAAATAAAATAAAATAAAATAAAATAAAATAAAATAAAATAAAATAAAATAAAATAAAATAAAATAAAATAAAATAAAATAAAATAAAATAAAATAAAATAAAATAAAATAAAATAAAATAAAATAAAATAAAATAAAATAAAATAAAATAAAATAAAATAAAATAAAATAAAATAAAATAAAATAAAATAAAATAAAATAAAATAAAATAAAATAAAATAAAATAAAATAAAATAAAATAAAATAAAATAAAATAAAATAAAATAAAATAAAATAAAATAAAATAAAATAAAATAAAATAAAATAAAATAAAATAAAATAAAATAAAATAAAATAAAGTAAAATAAAATAAAAATAATAAAATAAAATAAAATAAAACAAAATAATATAAACTTAAATAAAATAAAATGAAATAAAATTATTATATTAGGCCTTTCAGTATATGTTGATACTTAGGGATCTTCGATCGATACTAATTCGCACATGTGTTTTGCAGAATTGAGTTTGTATATATGTATATGTACGATTGATGATCAACCGATGGTATCAATTCAGGCACAGTAGTTAAGCATCTGATGATGAACTTGCCACGGAGTTCGAAACTAGTCATGCCAGTGAGTGTGTGTTGAACTGAATTGTCTATTATTTCCAACAAAAACCAACCATTTTTCAATTAGAAAAATGTTCATGACTTGTAACCTTGTAGTATGAATTTCTCATACATTAACCAAAAACTAACAAAAAATCGGTCATAAAAATTCAAATTCAAATAAATAAAATATAATAAAAAGAATACAATAAAATAAAACAAAAGAAAAT
The DNA here is from genome assembly GCA_963931995.1 of Phaonia tiefii. NCBI lineage: Eukaryota > Metazoa > Arthropoda > Insecta > Diptera > Muscidae > Phaonia > Phaonia tiefii. The sequence goes on from OZ008371.1 coordinate 214,511,146, forward strand.
AAAACAAAATAAAATAAAGTAAGATAAAATAAATTAAATAAAATACAAAAGAATAAAATAAAATTAAACAAAATAAAACTAAAAGAAATAAAGTGAAATAAATTAAAATAAAATAAAATAAAATGAAATAAATTCAAATAATAAACAATAAAATGAAATGAAAAGAAATAAAATTAAATAAAGTGAAATAAAATATAACAAAATAACAATAAAATAAAACCGGAAACAATGTAAAAACTAAATAAAATAAACTAAAATAAAATAAAATCAAGGCAAATAAAGTGAAATGGAAATTAATGCCCTTATTATGGATTGACAACTAGACAGAGACTAGTTGTAATTTGAAGACTAGTTGTAATTTCGGTATTATGATTTACAACCAGTAACACAATTCGTTAGTTTTCAGTTGTGTTGTCATTTTGTAGCTATTATGACTCACAACGGTTGTCATTCACAGCTGTTAGATATTATATAAACTAATCAATTGTGTAACTGGTGGAAATCATAATACCAAAAATACAACTAGTCTTCAAATTACAACTAGTTTCGGTCTAGTTGTCAATCCATAATAAGGGCATAAATAAATAAATTAAGACATACATCTTTTTGTGGATCAGTTGTTCTACAACTTAGAACATGCTAGTAAAGGACATTTTTTAGAGGTATGTAACTTTAAGTTGGCAACAGTCATTCAGTAAGTTAATTTGACAGCTGTCTGGTGATTTATGCTTAGTTTGGTTTGCCATTTCGTTATGAATAGATTGATGACGCCTGAACAACGTCTGAAAATTGTGCAGATTTATTTTGATAATCGCGTAATATGTCCGTCCATTTGAGCAATTAATATTTTTCACGTTAACCGATTCTCACCACCATTACTGTAAATGAAAATACGGTGTACAGTGCGTACTGACGGAACTATTGCTGCTTGCGTATCATCGAGGAAGACCCGAATGAGTCCAAGCGTCGTCGTGCACAATAGTTGGAATCAACTCGTGCAACAAATGAAGCCGCATGACAACGGGGCGTGGCGTACATTCGGAGAATAGGCCTAAAAACTAGATTACTATTGATAGCAATATGTCAAAAACGACTTTTTGCGAAAAATAACTTTTTTATTGTTGAATATGAATCTTTGGGGACTCAGAAACAATATTTATTCCACGAGTTTTTTTTAAAAAATTAGTTGTATTTCAAAATATAACACAGTTTAACCATTTTCGTGGGCTTAAAAATTAAAAAATTAAATTAAAAAAAAAAAAACTGGAATTTTTTTATTTTTCTACAATAAACTGGGTTAGTAGCCTTTCATTTAAGATGAATATTTCATTCGTACACTGAGAGAAAAAAAATTATTATAATAAATGGCACAAAAACGGCTAAAGATTTTTGGCCAAAATTTTCTATATCTCGTTTAGAACCTTAAAATCTAAAATTCCACCAAGGCGCTTCACGTCACAAAGCTTAGTTTGGACGTTATGAGTTGAGGAAGGTAAAAAAGCTAAAAATTTTGAATTTTTTCCATTTTTCTTGAAGTTTTTTCAATTTTTTTTCCAAACGAAACATTGTACTGCGAAGCGCCTTGGTAGAATTTAAGATTTTAAGGTTCTAAACGAGAAACAGAAAATTTTGGCCACAAATCTTTAGCCGTTTTTGTGCCATTTTAAATGAAAAAGTCGTAAATCTACCTTTACCACTTATTATTATAATAATTTTTTTCTCTCAGTGTACGAATGAAATATTCATCTTAAATGAAAGGCTACTAACCCAGTTTATTGTAAAAAATTAAAAAGTTCCAGTTTTTCGGATATTAATAAAATTATAGGAAAAAATTCGTAATCAGTTGAAAAATCAATGACAACAAGAACACCCTATAATTCACATATCATGTAATTGAGGGCCACCCTAATGAGCATTTCAGAAAGCCGAATGTATCCCCAAATCAGTACATATAATTTGGTACATATATCTTTAAATTGGAAAAACCACTTTTTTTTGACATATTGCTAACTATTGATACCGATTTTTTAATCATTTTTTTAATGAAAGATTTTGCAAAAAGATCTTGGTTTTCGGACTTACAACATCCAACTCGTGCAGCAATTTCTTTGAATAGATCCAAAACGAGATAACTATTGATCCCGATTTTCACAAGAAATTTTTGTTTGCGATGAACCTCCTATTTGGTTGAATACCCACCAAAGATAATTGGTTTGGTGTACTTTATGGGTTGTTGGAATCATTGGCCCATTGGCAATGATCAATGACCACTTCACTCAGGAATTGACTCGCCTTGATGTGGTTTTAACAAGACGTCTCAACATGTTACACATTGCGTGCGACACGTTTGGTGAGCGCATAATTTAATATTTGGGAACTATGAATTGGGCTCCAAGATCGTGGGACGTAACACACCGCTTCATTATTTTATTATTTTTTGTGGGGTATGAGAAATCGCTAATCTACGATGATAAACTAGGGGTGATTGGTGACCGGGCAGAAAACATTTCCGATTGGACTACATACGAGACAGCCGCGGCGGCCATATGCGCGGAAATAATATTCAAATAAAAATAATCAAAATAATGGCAAAACATATCTTCCAAATAAAGCCAATGTCATTGAAATTATTACAAATAATGTACAAGTATTTAATTTTTTATTAAATATTGAGTTATGATGGTCTGCTGGCAATTCAGCGATATTTTTCTTTTTTTTGGCAGGGGTGGAAATATTCCATAGATTCCCATTCCTGGGATATGTCGGATTCTTACCGACCAAAAACCAACTCCCTTCGCCGTCACCACTCTCCTCCGCGTTACTGCCGTTAGGTAATACCTTGCTGGGGCTGGTTAGCTATCATCATGTGTCCGATTTTAAGTAGACTCCGATTCTTAGCCTCGGGAGCGCTCTATTCTTGGAAGCTCCTTGAGTACGTTCGACGTGAAACTTGCGATTTTAGTTCAGTTGACAGCACTATGGAGCATTAAATCCATAATGTTTTCTGCAGCTAAGATATATCCGATCGGGCTTCCCTAAATCTTGGCTAGTGAAACATGATCTGCTTATGGTCCTCTTCCACTTCCACACAGTTTGAGCATGAGGGCGAGCTATTGTCCAAATCTGTGCAGTTATTTTCGGAGAAAACCATGCCCCGTTAGAAACTACGTCACGTAGTAATTAAGTTCTCCGTGGGTCATCGTGATCCAGATTGCAGCGTTTGGAATCAGCTGGTGAGTCCATCTGCCTTTCGTGCTTTTGAGTCATACCGTTCCTCCTTCGCTAGAGCCCTTCTGTTAACTGGGGTTCTGTGGATCCTGTCGAATACACGCCTCATCTCGCCTACCAGGATGTCCATCGGTATCATCCCTGCTACGACATATACTGCTTCGTCCGATATTGTGCAGAAGCTGCTAGTAGTATGTAGAGCACTCAGTCGATAGATCGATGTTAGCTTTTGTTTCGTCGTCTTTGTCGACAGTGCACCGGCTCAAACTGGAGAAGAAGCTTCCGTCGATAGAGTGCCGGCTTTGGACCACCTATATTGGGTAGCATCCTGGAAAGTGAGGACTAAATTCGGGCTGCTTTTGCCCCTACGTAACTAACATGCTTGTCGATCATTGCGCTCAGGTATTTTACCCGTATGCTCATATACTCCATTTTTCTGCTGCTTATCAGTACGGCTTCGGTATTGTGCCCAGCTAGCCCCATCCCCGCTGTATCTAACTGCAATTGGTGACAATAGCGCTGTTCGTCTAGTTTAAGAATCGTCCACCCATTATCAAACATATAAATTCATTTCCGTATCTAAATTATTTTTAAATTCGTCATGAGTGTGTTTTGAAATTAGCAGTTTGTATTCAATACTATACATCATGGAACTTTCACAGTCATTTTACTCAAAACTATATTCCTTCGAATTACGACCGTCTTCTTGCAACTAAGCGATATGATTGAAAAACGCAGGCCCAGTGATAAAATGTACATTTTAAAATCACCCACATCACTGAAAAGTACCAATTGAATGCGTTTTTTGTACACATTTTAGAATTATTCTAGGTATCCCAGATCAGTGTGCAACACTTGCAGCCGTTGCGTTTTTGATACCCCTAAGATTTTTACTTGTTGTGTGATAGTTCTTGTGAAAATAGATACAAGTTACGTAGAAGTTACGCTTTAGTACAAACCATCTTTAAACACTCGTATCAAATGTATCTATCCCCCGAATTTGAATGCTTCAAAGTAATTGGCATTTAAGGCCATAAATGGACAATTGGATATCATTAGTAATCAAGACATTTGAAACCAATCACGGATTACCATGTGATAGCCCATGCGTTTTGCGAACTCAATTTTCTTCGTTAACGTCGACCACGTTTGACGTTTCATTGCGCGTCAGAACTCTGTGGTTATGATGAGATTTTGTCACTGTTGACACCGAAGACTTTAAGTGATCAGTGTCTGTCTGTCCAATCAGTGATCTGACAGGCATACATATTTATTTGTATTAATGTTCTTGGACTCTTGCATTGTCTCATTATTAAAATGGGAAATTATGATGAATTCTTTACAAATGCATGTGTATGAATAAAATTATTAAGTCACAATCATATGTGCACAACATCCATACATATTGTTGGACAAGTTGTTTTAAGTCATACATTAATGAGTTGTAATGATTCAGGGCGGTGGTCTTTTATGTCCACATGACTACCAATTGAATATTAATTCACACACTCGTACGAAACGGATACGTTACAGAGGGATTGATCATCAATGTAGTAACCAAAATACGATATTTGACATTGCGAAAGGATTTTAAAAAGTTGATAAAATTTACATGGAATAAATCTGAACGAAACCGTTTGTAACAAAAAAAAAATAGTATCTTTTATGTTAATACAGGATTTGGTTGTCTATATATATATAATATATATAAAGTATAGATATTTTTCCTAAAGTTGTATCTATTGCATGGCATCAATGGATGCAATAATGTTGCAGTAGTCTTTATGCTTAAATATGTAATTATGTTATATAATTTTTTTCTAAAGTGACGATTCTGTTGTCATATTGACGTATTAGGCCTATCAACAATCAATAATTTGGAAAATCAAAGTTAATCCGCTTGGATTAAATATATGTCTAGCGTTATGCAGACTTATTTTCGCTGACGCGTTGGCAGTCCGACATCATTTTGTTGGGGTTAATGTTAAAAAAATTTACAGCATTTTAACATTTGGATAGACACTAAAGTGGAAGCAACCAACGTTATAAATAAAGCCGAATACCCGTGTTGCCAATTCGTGTGTAATTACACCTTTCGTGTGTAACTTTTAGTTCCAATGTGTAGTTAAATAACGGGTGTTTTTTTTTTAAGACCCATAGAAATTGTAAAAATGACACAAAAAGTTAAATTTTAATCAAAACAATTCTTCTATTCGAAAGATCAACACATGGCATTAATATTTTAAAATGATTTCGGGCATATGATCACCGCTGCTGTTCATGACGAAGCGCATTCTGGACGTCCAACTTCAAAATCAACTTATCGCCAAATTTTGATTTCAATAAATCGATGGTTGAATCCACATCTCGCCCGGATCAAAGTCAATCTTTGCGAAAAGTTTTCCACGTAGTGGACGGAATTTGGATCCTCTTTCACAGTTTCATTATTGCACCATTTATAGAGTATGCGGTACGTGGTAGTCAAAGTTTGGGAACCTTCTGTTCCGACCTATGACTTTTCCTCCACGTGGTGGTTCCCGGGTGTGGCCGTCGGTGGTGCAATGGTAGTGTGCGCGGCTCTTGTGCATGAATATTTTATTTTTTTCTAGCGGCTGAAGTCAAGGCTTTCCGACGAGCAGCCTGATTGGCTATACGATAACTGATATGTCTCAGGTTTAGTAGGTGACTGACGTCACTGAAGCTCATCAAAATATCGGGCATATTCTTTTGTCCTTAGAAGGCGGATAAGCCAACATATGGGCCAACGGCTGATAGAAACCAAAAGAAGAAAATCCAGGTTCGACATATTGCATCCTGGTTAGGTTGACGAATCCCTGCATACACTTGGAATTACCAGCTGGAGAGATAAGGTAAAATATTGAACTGGTTGGCGAAATATATTATGTTCGTTTTGTAAGGTCATTGACCTCGCGGGGTTGTTTGAGACCGGATAAGTAAGTAAGTGGTATGAAATCTATCCACAGTTCGACGGATGGCTTGCTCAGATGAACGATTATGTGGGCCATAAAAATCACGAAGTCGTCCTCTATAAGTTCCGCGAATCGATGACTGATTTTCAAAGTAAATTGAGATAATTTGGTAGTCATGTTCAAGCGTGAATTTATTTATGATGATTTGCCAGAATAATCTGGTCATAAATGTCAAAAAGTGAACGCAGTATGACAGTTCGTTTGTCAGCTATTTCGTAAATTCTAACTAAACTAGAAAAACACCCTTTATATGTGTAATTCCTGTGTTATTTACAATTTCTCCGATTATTCCGATATTTCAAAACCTCCGAGCTAATATACTTACATATTTTTAAGCCGGATGAATTATTGAAGAACATGAATCATTAGGGCAGTGGTATAGTTAAATAAAGGGTGATTTAAATTTTGTGGAATATTTTGCTCTGAAATTTGACAGATCCCGCCTTTGATTGTCCCAATAATTAAAAGTGGAGTGCTATACAAAGGAAGAGCGCTACACATTCAAGAGCGAAACCCATTACAAAACTGGGGAAAGTTATCTTAATACCGCTCGGAAAATTTCCAGAATTTTCGGTCGTCGAAGTGCACATAATGTGTCAACAATTCGAGGAGATATTAAATAATTTGAAGAAACTGGGTCGACTATTGACAATAAGTCACATGTGCGCCCTCTCGACAACATTGCTGTTGTAAACGAAAGTATCGCCGAAAATCCCGGGAACATATATTCAGCATCCTTCACAACGCAGCGAATTTTGATGAACGACTTGCACCTTCACCCGTACAAGATTTAGCTTCCTCAGGATCTGAAACCAGCAGACCATGAAAAACGCCGGCAATTTATTTAATGGGTGACGGAGCAAGATGAAGTGAATGCCGATTTTTCGAAACAAATTATCCGATAAGGCACATTTTCATCTGAATGCGTCCGTCAACAAACAAATTTGTCAAATTTGGGACTCTGAAAATCCACACGATATCGGATTTCTTGTGGCCTCATCTGGACGATATGGTTCTGAACAAAATATTGAATTAACAGGACTGCGCAGCGATTTCCTGACCGACTTGTCTACCAAAATTCCGATGCCAACTGGTCTCTCTCTTTGGGGTTTTGTAAAATTCTATGCTAATAAACCACAAACAAATTCTGAGCTCAGGACAGAGATCCAATGCGCCATCGTTCTCAAAATGTCATAGGACCTGTGATCAGAGCCACGGCCACAATTTGCTCGATATTATATTCCATACTTAATCGGAACATGTCTACATTACAGTGCAATACAAATTTCACCACTCGGGTTTTATTTTCAAATTAAAACGTGCACTTTTACTGGGACGGCCTTTACTTCTTCAATATTGTTTGGATATATAAATAGAGACAATTCATCAGATAAACCCCAGATTTGTGCTGATATTTATAGTATTCGGGAACAATACCCGTGCCGACCTACTTCAATTTCTTGCGTCGAAGTCCATATCAGTGAATCTAAACATAGAGCGAGCGCACCTCACAGATTGTTAGAAGAATTATCAATATCTCAAATCAATAATAAGAGGCAGCTGAATGCAAGACCGTACAATAAATTTGAACTTAATGGAAGTTTAGATATTGAAACATGTGTTATTGTTGCTCTGGTGTGTATTTTCTGAGTTAACACCGTGTTGTTTTACAATTTTTTTTGATGGCAACACTGCCGAATACCCTACATCATCGGATGGATGTCCGTAACCTGTATATAACAGCACAAAGATGTATAAAATGATATGGGAGCATTACCAAAATCGTATAGGGATATGGACCATTCCCCCCAAAACAAATCATCCTCGGAATATGCAAATAATTGAAATCCATATAAATACGTGGACGGTGATAGCCATAGAACAATATAATTACCAAGTGTGCAACAGAGTTTCAGTTCCGCTAAATTCTAGTCGAAAGTCACTGGGCTATTTGGAGTTCTTAAACCGTTTGAATTAATGTCATACTTTGGACATAATAAAAAATGTACTCGCATCAAAAGTCAATTATAGCTTAATATGTAATTTTAAAAGATATTAGTATCAATTAGGGTACCCATTTAATCGGGTTTTTTTGATTAATCGGCTAATCGTTAATCGTAAATTTCAATCCGACAATTAACCGACCAAAACGCAATCAAATTATTCGATTAATCGATTATTCGAATAAAATAAAACAAAAAAACAAAACAGTGTTCTAACATTGTACTAGGCACATTTACTAAAACAAGACGTAACAAAAGCAACTTCATTATAAAGTATAAAATATATGTAGGTACAATTCACAAATCGTAGTTGCAGCAACATGAAAATTAGTGACTTTTGGTACCAAGCCAAAATTAAAAAAATCTCAAAGTTTGGACCCAAAAGTGCCACGCTTTCCGGTACCTCCCATACAAAGGGTAGGGTCGCTCTGAAACTATATCACACTATAACACCCTATTGGATTGATTAATTTTTACAATAATTTTGCAATACGTAATTTTCTGACTATTATCATTATTGTATATAGTTTCAGCAGAATCGGACCAGGACCAGGACCCCATACAAAGTGACCAGTGGGTCTAGAAATTTCATCAGACTGTTACACCCAATTTAATGAACCAATTTTGATACAATTTTTTTATGTATGTCTATGAACCAAAGCACTGTGCAACGCTTTCTCTCAACAAACTATCAAATCTTTTCGAAATGTGTGTAAAGTTATGAAAAAGAAACATATTATAGGAGTGTTTCGTACTTATATTTTATTAATCGATATGATTTGTTCGAATTAATCGTTAATCGAAACATTGAATTATTAAAATGTTCGGTACATTTTCTAGCACGATTAATCGATTAACCGAATAATGATTATTTGAATGGTTACCCTAGTATCAATAAAACACAATTCAAATTTGGTTTAATTTCACTCTCCTATCGCTTATTCTTCCATTCAACCCATCCTGTATGAAATTTACAACTACCGAGTCGTTCAGCAGATTCAGAAATTTTTAAAAATCGATCATTCTCGGTCTAAGAAAAGATTATGAAGGAAATATTAAGGTTATCGGTTAATATTTGGAACATCTGCGAGGGCTTTATCAAAATATGGACTAATATGACCCATTTGTAATAGCAATCGCCAAGTAAAACTTGTATACTAAATTTCTTTGAAATCGGTAGACATTAACGACCTGTGGTTTGAGCACAAGAATATATTGTTAGACTGACATCTCTAAATCCATTCAGAAGGTGTTTCTGAGTCCATTATAGATAATTTTTTTGGTTCATGTCGGACATTTTTGGAAGTTACAATCACCACTAGTTGGTATGGAGTATAAAAAAATTACATTTTATAACAGAAGTCAAACAACAAATGCCAGAAAGTGGAATTGAAAAATGCGAGCAAAATAGAAAATTGATCGTATTCTCAATGACACACGCTGACAAAATTGGTCTCTGAAACACATTCTCTCAAACACGTTGCGCAAGAACCATGTAGTATATGTTTCGGGTACACTCCAAATATTTATATCTGCCAGTTCCAAACTCACTTATACTTAAATGCAATCATTAGCATGTTTACTTACAACTATTTATACATTTTAAATATATATTTCATTTAGGTTTTGCAAATGCATCCTCATGATTCATAGATCTGAAATAGCTACACGGTTTGCCAGGAATCATGAGGATGCATTTGCAAAACATCTTCTTTTTTAAAAAACTATAGCTCTATTTATAGAGATATAAATGGTCTTGAGCTTGAAAAATGAAATAAAAAGTTCATTATTTTTGTAAACGCTCTATTTGGATCACAAACACATATATTAAAACATATTAATCATTGTGTCTGAAACATATAATATTGAATAGCAAACACATTGTATTTGGACACAAGTACACTATATTTGCGACAAGCTCCACATACAAGTTATATTTGCATCCAAACAGGAAAACAATACAAATTTTCCAGCGTGCAAATACCGTGAATTGGACTTTATGAATACATATATTCTGGCTCTGGCTTAGGATTCTCTAATACAAAGCTGTTCAGTCTGCAACAATTTTCTAATTTTAATAATAAATAAAACTAGCTGCACTTATTTTTTAAACAAATTGCATCTAAATGGTAAATATTATTCATTTTAATTCATTTTTACAAATTAACAATTAAACAAGTAAACATAAAAATCAGTGCATTGAAACGCTAGGACATGCATAGGGTACATACATACGTATTTACAAAGTTTCCAAGCTACAAATTTAAATGCACATCAATTTGAAAATTGTCTTTGCCCCCATTATTGAACAGCATTAAACGCTATGAAAATGCGTGTTTTTCTTTTCTACCAAGGCGTTGCCGAGCCTTTTGACAAATTATGACAGCCACCCATAGAGTTGGCCAGGATGATATATGACCCAGCCGTAATGTACACACAAGTAACTAACAGTCTGTCCATGATTTCTGTTTTTTTTTTTGTCATAAGGATCATTTCAATGGGTGTGAGACAAGAGTAATTCATGCAACTTTATAATTGAATTTTGTTTGGTAGCAAAAAAGAAAAACCTCTGATTCGAACAGTGAAATTGAAATTTATCTTTTGTCAATAATCCGCATATTAGCGGTGTTGGGTTTATAGTATTTACATAAAAACATATAAGTATGTAGATACATATGTCTGTATATGCGGATAATAAATTGTGAAATAGTGTTGAATTTGGAATCCTTGGTGATGCTGACTAACTGAGTGACTGATAGTATAGGGAGCAACGCATTGGTTTATTTTTTTGGTAGAAGTAGCGGATATTAACGACATGCAAGGTTGCATTAACATTGAAACAAACAGGAGGCATCACCCATCGAGCATCAGCCCTCCGTTCAAAAGACATTTGTAGTACGAGCAATAAATAATATTGGACTGGTTCTATGGTGGCATTGCGGTCGCCGGAGAGGAACAAGCGCGCAATAATCATTATATAGTTATATGAATGTGAATACATATGTATGATTGTTGTTTATAGCGGCAACAAATTATCCACAAAGTGTTACAAAGGGGCATTTCTTCTCCTTCCACTTCTACTTGTACTTCATCAATTTGAATGCGAACGGATACAAATAAAATCGGTACAATGTCTTTCTTTTTTGTTGCTGTTTCTAGGGGGCGTGTCTCGCAGCGTGATCGTTGTCGCATAATGCATTGATGCCATATAGTACAAACAGACGCAATTTGTTACCCGAGGGTTGATTTGGTCTTCAGTGTTGATGTTGTTGTCGTGTTATTCGTTGGTTAATATGTTTATGTTTCTTTTCCGTCCGTATTCCGAAAGTAACTGCTCTTTTTGGTGGGAAGTGTCAAAAGAGTTTGAGGTTGGTATGGAAATTGTAAGCGCAAGCTGTTTGCACACGGGTGTTTTGTTTAAAATTCTCTTTTAAAATTCTTGGTCAACGGCGCAGTTCTGTTACTTCTTAAACATTTATAAGCGATATCGTTAAATAAAGAAAAATATACTTATAGATTGCTTTCATGATTTAGCCATTTTCTATTTTTTTCAAGTTAACGAATATTCTAAGCGGTATTTGGCCGTCGGTGGTGCAATGGGTAGTGGGCGCGCCTCTTGTACTTGAGATCCTGGGTTCGATCCCTGCTCTGACCACCTTAAAATTTCTTTCGACGGCGGTCACCTCGCATAGTGACGGCGACACTATCGAGTATTTAGCCATTAAAATGCTTCTCAAAAATACCGTTCAGAACCGGTGTAAAACTGTAGGTCCCAATCAGTGAGTATAAAACTAGAAAGCACACTGCTCACTGGTTGTGAGAAGCTCTCCCCGATTCCTTCATAGGATGTAATGGGAAATAATTTTTTTTTTTTGATATTTTAACGACGAACGATATATCTGGATATATCTGTGTAAACAAAATAGGATTTTTTTTAGTACATCGATGCTTTTCGTTGTTTTGGGGCTAGAATAGAGAATAGTTACAGAACAGACCTTAATGACACCTATTGCATTTTCGCTAAATAATTTTTACTGTAGCTATTTTGTAGCTGTTTTATAACAACATTACTTTCATAACATTTTAAAATTCTAAAAAAAAAGCAATTTGTTTGTTGCCATATATGATGGTAACAGGACCTGAACATTTTATTCTGGAAGATCTATAAATATCAAGTCAACAAGGGGAAAACGTACATGCGGTTTTAGTTTTTCTATATGAAATAAAACAGAACATGTAATTTAGAATCGGTGGTGCAATGGTAGTGTGCGCGGCTCTTGTAGATGTGTACGTGGGTTCGATGCCAGCTCAGCCCACCAAACATATCATGTGTTCGTGGGTTCGATCCCTGCTCCGACCACCTAACATATCTTTCGACGGCGGTCACCTTGTTTAGTGATGGCGACAAATCGAGTATTTAGCCATGAAAAACCTTCCCAAAAATACCATTCGGAACCGATGTAAAACTGTATCAGTGAGTGTAAAACAAGAACAGGCACAGAGAGAGAGAGAGAAGCTCTCCCCAATTCCTTCATGGGATGCAATGGGAAACCATTTTTTTTTTTATGTAATTTACCATATCTATATTTGGGTTCTCTGACCACCTTAAATTTCTTTCGGCGGCGGTCACCTCGCATAGTGACGGAATCGGTGTAAAAACTGGAGGTCCCACTCAGTGAGTATAAAACTAGAAAGCACACAACTCACTGGTTGTGAGAAGCTCTCTCTAATTCCTTCGTGGGATGTAATGGGAAACCATTTGTTTTTATTTTTATGTATTATAGAATTTCTATATTTGGGGGATCTATTAAGATTCCACGAGATGTATCATTTTGAAAAAACATTACATTTAAAACATTTTCAAATATAGTGTGACTCAATAACTTTCATCTGATGTTGTTTTGGTACGAGTATATGTGTGAAATGAAACGACATAATTTCATAGATTTTTTTTAAAATCTTTATTTGGACGCTTAAGTATTTTTCCATTATTCCATTCCATTATGATATCGGCCAGGTAGGCGACACCAGTGATGATGACAATTTGGGCTCATTCTACCGCATTGTCAATCGTTCAGGTGATGAGTTCTCGCACTTTTGTCACATATTCTCTTTGAGAGATTCCAGAGTCTGTGGCTTGTTCACATAAACCCGTGATTCGGTCACTATAAATTGATAAAATGATACATTATGAAATCCAGAATGCTTATTTTCGCGCGAGTTGTGTGTGCAGGAACCATATACATATCCCTGTTCATAAATTTGGGATAATAAAAACTAGTTGTTCATGGTTCTGTATCGTTCGCCAGTCACAGCAACCTAGGCGTCCTCGGTAAAATAAGGCCCGATGACACCTACACTGTCTTCCACAATCATTACCTCCTGATCTGCAGTCGACGAATCTGAGTGGAGTAGTGTTGAAAAGTGGGCTCTCCACATTTTAAGGACACAGTGGTTCTCTGCCACCAGATTACCATTCTCGCCGTTTTTAGATCTTCTTACCCTCTGGAAAAGTTTTCGGGATTAATTTTTTCCAACTAAATAGTTGGTTTTCCTCCCTTCTCAGCCACTTGTACCGCTCACTTGCAGCACGCGTTGTAACTGACTGTTTCGTTGCCATACATGTAGCGTCTTTTTCATCAGTTGCGATGCGACATTCTTCGTCGTACCATGGCTTATCCTTCTGCGAATTTGATAGCCAAGTTCCGTCCTTGCAGCGGTTTCCCAAAGAATGGGAGATGTACTTCCTCTGCTTCTGGGTCCTCGGGTGAGGGAGAATTCTGTTCCAGCAGGAGATTGAGCTTTTGTTGATAGGCCTTTGGTATCTCCGGTATTTGCAGCTTGTCGATATCTATTTGCATATGTTCGGCTTCGTACGTTTTTCGCCCTGATCAGTCTTGTGCGAACTTTCGCAGAAAACGGGTAGTGATCCGAGTCGATATTGGCACCTTGAATCACACGTACATTCATTACACTAGAAGAGTGCCTGGCATCTGGTTCTTAATTCTCTGATCAGGAGATAACCAAGTCACGTGTATGTCCTTATGTTAGAATCGTGTGCTACTAACTACCATGTTCTTTGCAGCGACGAAGTCTATCAGACTTATGCCATTATCGGAAGTGGTATCATGGAGACTGTGATTACCGATGTTTGGCCGAAAGACACTTTCCTTTCAGCAGAGATTAAGTAGCTTCAGCTGAAAATGACATGGTCTAGTTAGCTATCCCCTTATATTTCTGGGGCTGCAGTACTACCTACCCTTATGGTTTGGTACGTCCGGTAATAAAATACTATATGTTCCCGGTGGTGCAATGGGTAGTGTGCGCGGCTCTTGTGCATGAGAACGTGAGTTCGATCCCTGCTCTGACCACCTTACAATGACGCTCTCCTTGCTTGGTGATGGCGACACTATCGAGTACTTTGCCATGAAAAAGCTTTTCAAAATACCGTTCGGAACCGGTGTAAAACTGTAGGTCCCAATCAGTGAGGGAAAAATTAGAAAGCGCAAAGCTCACTGGTTGTGAGAAGCTCTCCCCAATCCCTTCATGGGATGTAATGGGAAACGGTTTTATATGTTCCAGGAAATCGAAATGGGTATGCCAATGTGGCCTTATGGGGAAATACTCAAACTTCAAAATCGTGTCATTCGTGTAAATAAAATAAGTCAGTTATTCATGGAGAATCCATTCTACGTATCTGGTCGGGTGAGTAGTTGTCAGCCTAGTTATGAATGCGAGAATCATACTGATTTAATTGTTGGAAAAATATATTATTATATGCCATACTTATAAGCTTTACCGCCATAATTTATGCCGCCGACTAAATAATTGTATTATCTTAGTTAACAATGCACCCTACTGCCCACTAAACAGTTCCCACCTCGTAAATGCTATCAATACATTTAAAATGTGTACGCAAAACAATTTGTCGCATTTACTGGAGAAGTCACCCAGTGCAGTCTGTCACTAAGTGAACAACAAACACAACGAGTATTAATACCCACCATCCCTCTGCTCAAGGTCCGACCAGGCATTGGCACGCACATTCATTCATACATCAGAGTTGCAATTAAAAGTAAACTGATGATGTTGCCGCTACCGCCGCTGCTGCTGCTCCTGCCAGTGTCACAGCCATTAAACGCAATTGTGAGTTTTATGTATGAAAAAGCTAATAAGTCAAATGATTCCTACCATATGAACAGTGCAGTGGAAGCGATAGGGGATGTTTATTAAGTTGGGAACCCCATTCACTTCCCTTTACATTCGGTGTCATACAAAAGTAGGCAGAAAATCTTTTTGAAGAGGCGTGACGCGTGATACACCTGGAGTGACTGTTTATATGTTGGCATGAATGTAGCAAATGGATGGATATCGTATCCGTGGGATTGTGTATAACAATGGCAAGGATACTACTTACTGAGTAGGTACATTAATGTTTGTGTATTACGAGCAGTAATGACTGTCGCAAAAGTGCACATTTAATTTTGTGTGATTGTGACAATTTGTACCATTAAATTGTTCCAATTAGTTACGAGTACGATTACGACGACGATGACGGCTACGACAGCGATTTCAAATTTTCATGAGAGGAACTCTTGAAATTCTATTTGCCACATACTAGGCAGTTAATTGCTCAAGGAGCGAATTAAATGTTTGTAATTTCAACGAGTGGCTACTAAACCCCATAACTAAGAGTTTAAGAAAGCGTGAAATTCATAATTCGATATTTAATTTACTTTTAAAATGATGGTACAATTCAATTTTACGGCGATTTTGACTTTTTTTTAAATCTATAAAAGAAATATTGAAATGCTCTCAAATATCCAAAGAGAATGAAATAATCATATGTGGCGAAAGATAAGTGGTGAATTAGAAATTCAAGGGAAATTTTTCAGATGATGCAGAACTGGAAAAATCTCACAGCAAAAAAAAATATTTAAAACACAATTTAAATATGTCACAATCTTCTTTTATGTTGTCATAAAACAAATTAAATTAGCAGTATTCATTTTCTATATTTTGTACTTTTTATCGACCTCTATTGGTCAGAATTGCAGTAAATATGTAAACGAATGTAAATTATTGCATCATCATTCGAGACATTTCGTTGGTTTTTTTCCCACTTCATCTGGAGACATTTTATTTGTTGAAATTCGTTTAGTTTCATATCACATTGGTAATAACTCATTTGATTTTCATTACCTTTGTTTCTCATTACGTATAAAACTCACTGATTCCGACCTACAGAGACTTGGGAAGCTTTGCTGTGGCTAATTACTCGATAGCGTCGCCGTCAATGATCAAGGTGACCGTCGTCGAAAAAAATTGTAGTTGTTAAGAGCTGGGATCGAACCCATGTTCATATGCACAAGGGTCACACACACAAACCATTGCATCACCGAAAGTCACATTTGTATATTTAATTCCCAAACTCAAACACAAAATTACAAAAAAAATTAATTTGGGAGCTTTTTCGTCGTACATTGTTGGAACTAAAGAGGGAAGAGCTCCTCATAAGCAGTGAGCTATGTGCTTTCTTGTTTTGCACTCACTGATTGGGACCTACAGTTTTTACACCGGTTCCGAACGGTATTTTAAGAAGCTTTTTCAAGGCTAAGTACTCGATAGCGACGCCATCACTAAGCGAGGTGAACGTCGTTGAAAGAACTGTAAGGTGGTTGGAGCAGGGGTCGAACCCACGTAGTCATGTACAAGAGCCGCGCACACTACCCATTGCACCACCGACGGCCACCACATTGTTGGATCTATTTCGTCGTTGAAAAGAAAGTAAGGTGGTCGGAGCAGGGATCGAACCCACGTACTCATGTACAAGAGCAGCGCACACTACCCATTGTACCACCGACGGGTTTTCCCGTCACAAACAATTGTCTACAGAAACAGCTTTTGCTCTGTGGTGAAAAGGTTTAGCAATGGAATCCACCATCTATTGTTTTCATTTATATTTGACATAAAATAAATATTTTCCCATTACATCCCATGCAGGTATACGGGAAAGCTGCTCACAATCACTGAGCTGTGCGCTTTCCAGTTTTCACTCACTGATTGGGTCCTACAGTTTTACACCGGTTCCGAACGGGTTTTTTGAGAAGCTATTTCATGGCTTATTACTCGATAGTATCGTTTGTCGTCGCCGAAAGAAGTGGAAGGTAGCTCTTCTGAATTATTATTTTGCTATTTCCGTTTATTCGACCTATTTAATCTTAATATTTCAAGTTTTGAATATTAGGCTCGACATCACCGCGTTATTAGCTTTTTTCGTTTACTATTCCCAGTAAAAATTTGCAAGAATCTACTTTTGAGAGAGAAAGAGTGATTTTACTCCATTTATGGAAATTTGCGCAAAAAGTACGCGAATGATTTCCAGTAAAAATATGCAAGTAAACAGCTGATGTAGTTTTATCCTTTGCTACAAAAATTTTTTCTTGTAGTTACAGTACTTCATATCTACTAGACATATGCACAAGACGTCTTGACAAGACATTTGCTTTTTTTCAAGACATTTACTGTAGCGACAACCAAGTACTTCGGGGTACTGTCGACAATGCATTCGGGAAGGTGTGTGTGCATATGTGTGTGCACAAAACTACAATACGATGTGGAGCAAAAACAAAAAGTATTTGTATTGCATTTTTGTGCCCTACAGCTTCACAGTGTGTAGTTTTGTATTGTAATTTTGTGCACACACACAAACAGCGAATGCTTTGTTGACAGTACTTGGTTGTCGCAACTTCGCTACAGTAAATGGCTTGCCTTGTGCAAATGTCTAATAGCTACTGTAATAGAGTCCAATTATGCCGTCGTCCTTTCACCAGAATTCGCTGACTACAACTGTACATTATTGCTTTCTATTTTCTTTAATAATGTTAGTGTTTTATTAAATAAAATATTAAAAACCTGTTTGAACTTATTTCTGCTGTTCTATCAGGCAAATTTTTGTTGGCTAAAATTTCTCTAACCAAAATTTGGAAGATCACTAACATCGAACTGACAAAATGTTCGCTCTCTAGCTCTGGTTTACTGGACTTATGGTGTAATTTTACGATTCAGTAAAAATTTGCCCAAATTTGCAAAAATTGTCGAGTAATCGAAGAAGGCTATTATTACGGTTTATAGTGAATAATTGTGAGAAAAACTTGATAAGGAGCCAAACGCATAATGCGTTCAAATTAAAACCAACCCATCTCCACGTAGATGACTTCCAAAAATATTATAGGGTTCACGATTTGGAAAAAGGTGTCTACAATGTCCGATATTAGTATGGGCACATGGAAAGCTGTCGATTGGCCTCTCTCTATACATATCTCTGCTGAAAAGGGCTATGTATGGGCATTTCAAAAGATTTTATGCGAACTTATTTAAGAAGTATTTTTTTCCATGTGAATTTCTGACATTTAATAATATAAGTGAAAAATCTCAGGGATATGACTTCCTGAAATGTCAGTCGCGTTAAATAAAACTGCATCTAGCGGTGATTATGGCCACGGTGGTTATCGTAGTGTCGTTACTCCTTTTTCTTAAGAGCTTTTAAGTCGTTTTAATTTTTGGTTCATATATGTAAATGACTGACACCTCCTTTATCCAAGAAAAGTGATGAGCAACACATGACTGCCACACACTAAATTCGGTTGTGACAACCTCTAATTCGGTTGTGACATTCTATAATTCGATTGTCACTACTTCTAATTTGGTTGAGTCAACCACAGATTTGGCTTTGATGGCCTAAAGTGTGGATGTGACAATCTCAGCCGTCTCAGTGGAATTTTTCTGTGGGTGCATGAATTCAACGTTCCTACTAACAATTTAATCTTCAGTTTTATCTGACGGAAGTTTAATTTTGATTGGCAAGTTGCACTTCTGTCAGGTGTTCCCAAATCGGATTTCGGCGGCCTTTGATTCTGTAGCTTTTAATTCTTTAAATTAACTTTCCTTACTTCTATACTTTATACCAACTCATAAATAAAACTTTATACGAATTTGATTTATTTTTTTCAATTTTAATTTAATTTTAATTTTTATTTTAAATTTATATTTATATTTACATTTTGTAGTACTCGAATAAACAAGTACGAGTACTGTGACTGCGACGGGTATGAGTATTATTAACACTATAACATATGATGATGATGATAACCGAAGAAAGGTAACACAATATGGAAACACACTTAGAAATCTAAAATATTTTCTAATATAATTTAGATATAGTTAATAAATACTACGTGCCAAGGCTAAAGTTCCTGTGACAGAAGTGGCAGCCGTTAAATTTGCCGCCGCCGCTGCCATTAGAGCGGCTGCAGGTGTGTTGACCGTATTTGGAGGCAATGTAGAGGCATTCGTGTTGTTGGCTGGGGCAATGGAATTGAATTTCTCAAAACCGCTGGTATCGGAGGTGATCTTTTTTCTCAAATCGGGTTTGGGACCACTTAGGCACATTTTCTCCATCTGCTGGTGCTGTGATCGAACGGCAAATCGATTCACATGAACGGGTATTGGCACGACAATTTTGGTACCGGTTGCACCGTTGCGCCCTAAACCGTGAGAGGATAGGCCGGCTTTAACGCGCTTCCACTTTGCTCTGCGATTTTGAAACCAAATTTTAACCTGTCAAAACGAAAATGGAAAAGTGCGAGTTAGTAAACATTAAATGGATTGTGAGTGTTACTTTGCACAGTGGGGACAAATTAAAGTTTTCATTCCATAGCTAGAACACAAGTCACAACTCCGATAAATTTTAATTAGGGTATTTCGTTATATTTCGAACATACATATGTATATAAATCATATTCGGGAATTGATGTATGTATGGGGAGAAACATATGAATTCTCCAGGTCAAATATTAAGGTTTGAAATTTAGAGTTCATATAATAATTTTGGGAAACCCTAATGAATGATTTAGTATAAATAGTTAGGTTAAATATTGATGGCAGTCGACAAACGACTCACTTGGACTTTATAGTTCATTGTGATACCACGAGCTAATTAAATAAAGCGCTAGACCCACTGGAATCCCATTTAGTCGGTTCCAAGAAGTTTAAAATCATACCGGCGTTGAAATAACTAATTTCTCGTTTCCAAAGAAAAATATATCCATAGCAGGTTTCCTCTTTCTGGCTATTACGGAGTAGATTCTTCACTTCTTCATCGTACTAACTAAAATAAAATTCATTTGCCGTAGATCTCAGCTTCGCCTCTTGCATTCTAATCAGGCAGTGCCCCATCCAGATTGGAACAAGCATTGAGACCTTGGGCTTAGACAAAGACAGAAGGTTCACATATATGATCGTATCCAATATCTGCCAGACTTGCCTTATGCATGCTCAATCTGTGGCTCTCGTCCATTTTTCCTGCATTATCATATAGGAGCGTTTACGCAAAATATGCTTACAAGTCGATAGGGTCATGACATCACGTTTAAATTCTTGTGGAACCTGTAAGGTAGTCCCCAGTCTTGACAGCTCATCCACTCTGCAGTTACAAGGTATGTATGTACCAGAGACTTGGTACTCATATAAGCTGAATATCGTTCTGCTGGGCCATCTTGATAAGAGATCTGCGGCAGTGCTGGGCAAAAGATCAGGAATATTTATTCTAAGGACTTGAACCCCCAATACTAATGGACTATTATCGTCAAAATTTCCTCGTGATAAACGCTACAATGATCAGGTAGTGTGCTAGAAAAATAGAACCCCAGTTAATAACCATCCGTGCAGAAATTCATATATACCTCTACACCAGGACCTCATTTCCCTTTCCGGCATGAGAGTGTGACATTTGTAATCGGATTTTTGGACCACCTTCCAACACTGTGTTAAGACCTAAGTATCATTGTTATAGTTGCCTTAACCGGATGGCACATGTAGAAGTAATCTAATTTTCCCTAACGTAAGCCGGGATCTGGTGTGTTAGTTCCGAAACTAAGCTGGCTGGCCAAAATAACAGCCAGGTATTTAACACACTGTGCAGGGTTAATTTCAAAGCGATACGCTCAATAGCGTATACTTTCGGGTAAAAAGGACTAGCTCGGTCTTGGCTGAATTTGCTCCATCCGCCTGCCCGAAGTCTATAGGTTAGTTACCATAGAGGCTATTTCCTAAAGTACTTAACAACATTTCCACCTGCATTTTCGAGTGACCAGTCTTTCCTTTAGAGCAAGGTTCCCCACAAGTGGAGACAATAACATTCCTTGAAGAGAGTCGTCTTATAGAGAGCATTTCGTATACTACCGCTTTAAGATCTACATCCACACTAATGGTTGAAGAGCCAATTCAATTCCATTATGAACGCAAGCTTAATGGCAGGAAAGGCTATAATCGCGTACTCCTTAGCAGCCAATGAATTCACTATGAATCCCACTAGTTCCTGCAGGGCTGTCACCGTAGATCTGATCATGCTGTGTATCGTACTAGATAGAGATGTTACATCAATACTCTCCAGCCTTTCCAAAGTCTTCAGTAGGAACTATGACAGGTTTATAGGCCTATAATATTTAGAAGGTGTGTGAGAGGCTTGTTTCGCTCTGGGAATAGACACCGCTCTTGTTTCTCTCCAGCCTTTACTTATGTATCTGAAGTTTATACACGTGATGTACAACTTTATCAGCAAGGGGATCAATATATCGGCCACAGCCTGTAGTTCCACTAGTGAGACACCATGTAGGGCCTGGAATACTTAAAGAAGTTTGAAGCCGGCGATGACATATTTAATGTTCGATTAAATAACAATTTCCCTAACAGCTGCTGATCTATGAGAAGTATTTTCAGATACAACGGTCTCCTCGGTCAGTAAGTTGCTGGGGATATTCATAAGGAGATTGACCGGCTTATCTCTGCAGGTAGTCCACTGCCTAGAAGAGTCCCTATTATCGGTACCCTATAATATTCTTATTTTGATGCCTCGGCTGATTCTTATATTGATTTCGTGGAGTTTCTTTTAAATATTGATTCTTAAGATATTTTTGTAAGTATTTCTATACAATTATTGCCATGTTGACATCGGCCGTTAGAGTCAATATTTCTATTAAAATATTGAGTAAGTTTGCCCAAAAAGAACAAAATATATTAAGTAATAAAATGGTCTAAATCTCAAACAATAAAACCTGGCAATTCTACACCAAGTCAGTTAATGAAGTTTCTTGGTCGTTTTTATGCTACTAGTATTAGTGCCCAGAAATTTCTAAATTGTTTTCAAACCCTGTCAATAGTATTTGACATGTACAATTCACATGTATCTCCCCATATGTACTTACTTGGACCTCACTCAATTTTAGACTAGTTGCTATTTGACTTCTTTCCGTTAGACTTAAATATTTCTTTGCATGAAACTCTCTTTCTAACTCCAATAGCTGTTCAGATGTAAATGCTGTTCTTCTTCGTCTTGATTTGGAATTAGGTCCCCCGCTGTTGTTCGGATCTTTGGGTTCGGTAGCATTTCCTTCGTCCTCGGAGCAGTCTTCACTATCTGAGTGAGTGTAAACTGAAATGGAAAGCAATTGATTGAATACATTTAGAAATCACGCAGTCTTAGTTAAATAAACACAATGGAAATCATTTAAGATAAATGAGAATATGATGGTTGTGGGAGGGGGATGTCCTATAATTACTAAATACAAGTTTTGATACAACAAATTACCGGTGGGAAGTACTAAAGAGTTTGTGCACTATGTAGTACTTGGGCCACAGAAACCCCTGGAGGGTTAGGGGCCTTACATAAAGAAGTAAACACTTTTCTCCTAGTCTTTCCAGCAAAGCCTTGGTCGCCCTATTCTTTGATGTCCTTCGAGTATGTCTTCGAATACTGTCGCGCTGGTTCGACCTGATCCATCCTACTGAAATATCCGTGCGTAACCGCGTTATTGTAATTTGCTACAGTTCGTGGTTCATATGTCGTCCCAACTCGACATTGTCCATTAGAGGACCATACATTTTTCAAAGAATTTTTCTCTCGAAAACCCTCAGGACTGTTTCGCCAGCGTGCGATATCACCAAGGATTTTGCGACATAAAGCAGGACAGGTTATATGAGAGTCTGCGCTAGCTAGACACTTCATCTTTGAAACGTTGGGTTAGCCTAAAATAACAGCAGATTACAGTACGTTGTTGCTTTTGTTTACAGCATATCCGAGGTAAATAAATCCGTCCACTACCTTGGAATTATAACGATTAGTAACGTTCACCCTTACCTACAAATGGTGGCTCTGCTTGGTGAAACCGTTAATTTTGTTTTGTCGTCATTCACTGCGAAACCCACCTTTGCCGATTCTCGAAAATGCTGCAGTACTGATGTTAACATCTCAGCATACGCGAGGAGCATGTGGCTTGCTGGTCTTATGCATGTTATCCGCAGCTTTCCTCAATCAATTAAAATACTGAAGAGATCGCACGATACGGTATCACCCTGCCTGTGGTCTCGCCTCTTTTTAAATGGTTCTCTAAGATCTTTACCAATCTTCACTGAGGATTTCGTGTTGGTCAGTATCATTGTGCAAATGCTTGTCAGCTTAGCAGGAATACAAAGCTTTCCCCGTATCGGGCTATTGAAGGTAGCCTATAATCAACAAGGAGGTGTTAGGTATCGATTTGTTTTTCGTGATATTTATCCACAATTTGTAGTAATGTGAATATCTGGTCGGTCGTGAATTTACTTCGTCTAAAGTCGCACCGATAACGTCCAATCAGGTCTACAACAAATGGGCGTAATCTTTCGCACATTACGCTTGAAATGACCTTGTATGCAATGAATAAAAGGCTAATTCCACGATAGTTAGCGCATATAATCGGGTCACCTTTTTTAAATACAGAACACAGTACGCTGAGACCCAAATCGCCGGCCATGCATTCTTCTAGCCAAATTTGGCATATGAGCTGGTGTAAATACTTTACCAGCTCATCGCCGCCAGCCTTTAACAGCTCGGCCGGTAGTCCATCAGTCAAAAGGTTGCTGTTCTGACCTCGTCTCAATTAGGGCTGGGGCAATCGACATCATAGTTTCTATTTCGTCGACTACCTCATCGGCATTGATTTCTCCAAGGGCAAATAAAGCAGGGAAATAATCTCTCTACAGGGTGATTCAGCGTATTCCTTGGCTCATTTCATGAAGCAAAGTCCACTAGGACCATGGCCGAAAATGTAAGGGTGCGAAATGGCAGCGAGTTCAAAATTTTCGGTTTGGCGGTCGGAGGGTAGTAGGGTAAAGTTGCTACTTCTGAGCCAGTGGTCGGATTTTTTGGGCTTATTTTTCTCACTCTGGTGCTGCTGTCTCCACTGCCACTCATTTACTCCCTAAATAGTTCCGTTGCAGTTCGTTTTGCAATTGACTGAAGCGTTGCCATGATCCATCATCACTTGCCTTGCGACACTCTTCTTTGTACCATGGCTTGTCTTTAAGCGATTTTTCGTAACCAAACACGGTCACAGCAGCAGTATTCATTGAGTAGGAAATGCATTTCCACCGTGCTTCGTTCTATCCTAATAACTGGGTTAGCTTATCTGAATTGGCAGTGGCAATCTCAAGTAATTCCACATCTCCAATGTCTAGCTTTCTACGCGTTTGGTTTCGTTCGACTTCCGCTCTCCTTATCCTAATGCGGATCTTTGCTGCAACATGGTAATGGTCCGAATCGATATTTTAAGCCTCGAATTACTCGTACGTTCATTACACTGCAAGCAGAAAAATCAGTACATTTTTTATTGTTTGGATGCAAATATAGATTAGACCAGGCAAGTCCACGACTGACCAAATATTCACGCTACGCCAAATCATGGAAAAGACCCACGAAAAGCAAATCGATACATACCATCTTTTTGTCGATGACAAAGCTGCTTTCGATAGCCCCATACGGGGAAAACTGTACGAAGCTTTGTCTGAACTTGGTATTCCGGCAAAACTGATTCGCCTCTGTAGAATGACGCTGACCAACACCAAATCAGCAGTGAAAGTGGGGAAAGACCTCACTGAACCATTCTGTACCATGCGAGGTCTTAGACAAGGCGACACACTTTCGTGCAATCTCTTCAACATCTTAATGGAGATAATAATGAGAAAGGCTGCAGTAAATACGAACAAGACCATTAACACGAAAAGCCATATGTTGCTGGCGTATGCTGACGACATAGACTTCATTGGGCGAAATTTGCGAGAGGTTACTGCAGTATTTTCAAGAATCGAAAAGGAATCAGCGAAGGTGGGTTTTGCTGTTAATGAGGCAAGACAAAATTGATGGTGCCAACGACTGGAGAAACCTCTCGACTTGGTCCGCACTTGAACGTTGACAACCGATTTAATTTTGAAGTGGTAGATGAATTTGTCTACCTTGGATCCGCCGTGACAAGGACAACAACGTCAGCCTGAAGATAAATAAGAGAATTGTGCTTGCAAATATATGCTATTTTGGTCAGACTCTCATTTTACCTGTCTTGACATATAGCTCCGAAACTTGGGTCATATCGCAAGCGGATGAAAAACATCTGGGAGTATTCGAGAGCAAAATTCTCCGTAAAACTTATGGCGAGTACCGACATCGCTGGAACCAAGAGCTATATAATTTATATTCTAACGTGGACATAGCTAGGCGAATCACGTTAGGCCAGTTGCGGTGGTTAGGCCATGTTATCAGAATGGATAAAGATGAACCAGCGCGAAAGGTTTTCGATAACGTACCCGATGGAAGCAGGAACAGAGGACGACCAAGACTCCGCTGGAAAGACCAGGCAGAAGAATCCCTCCGTATTCTTGGTGTTACCAACTGGCGAGAAAAGGCGAAGGAGAGAGCCAGTTGGAGAAATATGTTGAAATTTGTTTAATTTGTTTGTTAAATGAGGGGCTCAGATTCAAAAGTGGTCAAGTCAAAAAAATAAAAATTCGAGACATTTAACCAAAAGAAATATATTTTCTATTTCTAACTGTCTACGAAGTCTTAGGTTGAAAACAAAATGGTTTCCATTATTGTTTCATTGTAATTGTTAATTTTTAAAAGTAATGAAAATCAAAACCGGCCAAGTCCAACGAGTTTAGTGTCAAAAGTGGCCAAGTCCATTTATTCAGTTTTAAAAGGAACAATATCTAAAATCTTGTTTTTAATAGTGAAATTAGGATGAGAAAACACTAAAATTGTAATTGTTTCTCTAACAATAAGATTCCTCGAATATCAATTATTTTATAATTCTTAACGTTTTTTCTTATAAAATTTTGTTTCGCGCCCTGCGACGTAACAAAGTAAACAATCAATTTAACGCTAACAAACCTGTTGAACATAACAAAGTAAACAAACTGAACTTTTTAAGATTTGTGTATAAAGACTTGTTCGAACGGTCAAATTTGTAAAAGTGTCAAAAATTGTATTTATAAATTATAAAATGTGTTAATTCTCGACAAAATATTTAAAATATTTTAATTAATTTTTAGTTTAAACTATTTCACATATACCTGTTCAAAAACAATTACTTACTATCAAAACTCGTCATAATCAATAATTAATTTTCAAATTTGACCAAGTCCATCATTATTGAATCAAAACTGGTCAAGTCCAACGGTTTCAGTTTCAAAAGTGGTCAAGTCCTTATTTTGAGTTTCAAAACTAATCAAGTCCAATCAATTTTTAACGATAAACTCGATAATTTCGAGACAATCATAACTACTATTTTCTTCTTGAATTTTGGAAAATAAAATGCTGTGTATTAGTTTTTTTTTGGTTTTATTCAAAAAAGTGAAAAATGGAATTGACCGTTTTTAATCTAGGCCCTTCAAATTAATATGTGTAAGACGTCTAGACAATAAAAGTTAAGTTGGTCGCAAATATAGTATACTTGCGTCCAAGCACACTGTGTTTGGAGATACAATTATTAATATGTTTTAATAGATGTTTTTGTGACCCAAGTATAGCTTTGTATATTGAAACCTGCTGAAAACAAAAACGTGACAGACAACAAAGAAACTAAAAAAGCAGCAGATTTTCAATTAGGAATATGGATGTTCCAAACATTTACATGGTTCCTGCATAATGTTACAGGGGTCGCTTTTTCAGCGTGTGGAAGAGCGCCTGCCATAAAGGCGAACCGGTTATTATTTTAAAAAAGTTTGGAGGCGGACTCCTATATAACTGTTACAAAAGGACAAAATTGTTAAAAAATTGCTTTGGACGGTAGTAAGAATATGCGATAAATGCTGTTTTTTTTGGATTTTCATTTTCTATAAGCATTTTAAGTTAGAAACTAATTGAAAAATGAGTATAATACCCCAATTTCACTGACGAATGTGATGCTTTTATTGGGGTTATGAATTCCAAATTTGTATGGGAATTGAAATTAAAAATCTCGATGAAATCAAAAACCTCGTCAATGGAATCGGTGTATATATGTAAGTAGGATATCAATTTAAATAACAATTTGTAAAAAGTAGAATGCATTTAGACTTTTACCGAATTTGTTCTTTCTTTTTCATTTTAACAGTATTATTGACATCTGCCGCGAACAATACAATTTTGGGTCTTGTGTCAACGGACGGCAAATATTGTTTTTTCATCACTCGTACAACCTTTTATATTAGTTCCGAGGTAAAATTAAAAAAAAACTAAAACGATCTGAAAAACAGAACTTTTGTTAAATTTGCATACTTATCGTCCTAGCGCGAGGCTTAGCGGTTTGTTTTTTAATTTTTTTTTCTGGGGTTCGAAAGTAAATAAAACAAACACATAAAATCGATGCACCCTAATGTACTTTCATATAAAGGGTTTTTCAACAGAGACGCTACAAAAGTAAATCGATAGGGACAGCAAACGACGCCATATTTTTTCCGCTCTTTTGACATTTCTCTTCAGTAAGGTTTGCCATTTCATCATGGAAAGATATACGAGCCAACAACGAGTCGAAATTATTAAAATTTACTACCGAAATTTGGAGTCAGTGGCCTCAACTTTAAGAGCGGTAACATCGGAAATCATCTTCAGCGATGAGGTTCATTTCTGGCAGAATGGCTTCGTCAATAAGCAAAATATGCGTTATTGGTCAGACAGCAATCCACACGTAATCCATGAGTATCATTGCATCCCGAAAAAATTACGGTTTGGTGCGGTTTATGGGCCGGCGGCGTCATTGGGCCGTACTTCTTCCGTGATGATCAAGACCGGCACATTACTGTGAATGCGAATCGCTGCCGTTCAATGATAACCGAATATTTTTGGCCCCAATTGGATAATATGGACTTGGAGGACATGTGGTTCCAACAGGACGCCGTCACAAGCCACACAGCGAATGCCACAATCAATTTATTGGAAACCAAGTTTGGTGAACGTGTTATCTCACGAAATGGCCCAGTTGATTGGCCGCCTCGGTGGTGCGATTTGACGCCGTTAGATTATTTCCTGTGGGGCTACGTCAAGTCTATGGTCTATGCCAACAAGCCAGCGACGATTGATGAACTTCGTACGAATATCGAACGTGAAATTGCAGCAGTATCGGCCGATTATGCTTGAAAACCGTCGAAAATTGGGTTCAGCGTCTGGACTTCTGCAAGCGTGCCCGTTGTGGTCATGCAAAAGAAATCGAGTTCCATACATAATGGCATCGAACATAACGGCATCACAGGAACAAAGAATTTCATTGGTATCTAAAACCGGTTTTGTTTTATTTAAATAAAACTTTTGTAGTGCTCTTATTGAAAAACCCCGTTACCTATATGTATGGATTTCATTTCTCTCTCGAACGGTAAACGATTTAAATGAAAATGCATTTTAAAATTACCCCTATTCCAAGTGTGTCATATTTAATTAAGAGCTTTCAGAGACGGTACATCAGCAATGGCAAGCAAAATTATCATAAAATGACATTAAGTGCCTAATGTTGGGCGTCAATCAAAAGTTAGAGAACAAAATAATAATAAAAACATAACAAATCAAGTTGTGTGCAAAGGCCTTTCATAAATTCAACTGACATCTTGACACTTGCTACACTTTGCCATCACCACTCACCCAGCTCACTAACTACTCCCAAAACTCTTTCCGAAGTAGAAGTCAACAATTCAATTCGCTCACTCAGTCACTCGTCGTTCCACGTTTTTCAACAACTTCATTCATGCTGAACAAGCACACAAATGTGAATTGTGAATAAACTGAGTGGGTGAGTGAGAGGCAAAGAGTGGACTGGAAGGATTTCTAATATGTAGTCTGTAGTTTACAACGGTTCATTCATAAAAATGATGAGGGGAATGGGCAATTTATCCGTAACGGACACAATGAAATCTCTAGCGATGGGACAGAATAAAAAAAAGACTCCACAAAGTCGCAATTTTGTTTCACAATGGAAATGGCAACTCAACCTTGTAACAGGGGCAGCAACAACAACTTAATATCATTATCGTATTATAGCCATCTTCGACGGCGGCGTCTATTTTGTTGTTGTAACGCCAACAAATAACTAAAAGCCAAAACGAATTGATTGAATTGTGTTTTTGTTGTAGCAACCGAATTAAATATTCATAACTGACATTATGACGACGGCAGACAAAAACAACAGCAATAACCATGGCCCTGGCAATTTGTGAACGTCGTCTACGAACGTCCGCCTTAACCACCGCCACAATGAACGATCCAGAATTGTGGGTGCTGTGCGTACGTAACGGCATCACAACATCTTCCTGTAGCCCATATGGATTCAAGAGGCAAGGAAGATGTTTATTGATGGTGATTAGTGGTAGGATTATGATACAACACACCACACGAAATACATACATACATATGTATATCAATCTCTGCGGGACCAACTCCAAACTCAAGTCAAGCACGTAAGTGCGAATGACATTAATGATCCAGAGATACATTTAAAACACAATCACTGCCGTTTGGGATTCTCTGTCGCCTCGGAGGATACTCGTAGTTTTTTATGACCGTTTGCCATATTTCACATTTAATGAAACGTTCAGATGATTTTTTTGCCATGCAATTACATATTTATGCTGTGGCACATTATGAGATGGGCTGATATTGAAATTATATTGTCATATCCGTTTAAGTCCATTATCTGTGTGTGTGTGCACTCAGTATCCATATCTACACATGCATCCATATTTGTGACATTAAGCGTCTAATCCACACCCAATTGATATTCAGTAATTTTGTATATATGTATGTAGTAGATTAATCAAAATCATATCACTGAAATATGCACGTATATAGGGTGTCCCAATAAATGCTCACGATTTAGTTTAAGAATGAATCGCATATTTTTTATTTTTAACCCAGTTTTGATATTTTCATTACATTGCATGTTCCAATTAAGTATGGAAGAAAACTATCTGGCAAATGAACCCGCTTGTCTAATCACTTGCCCTTGCTACACGAAATTTGAGGTTGTTGTGATCGATGCCTAATTGATGTAGCCGGGCGACACTCTCGTTTACAGCAGCAATGTTTTCGAGATACCGGCCGGTATGTTGGCGCACAGGAGGATTACTGGTCAGAATCGACACAGTAAGGCTGTTTTTGATGTGTTAACATCTATAGCGGCGTATAGGGACTAAATCTATCAAAGTCAACACATGCAAACCAGATTTTATGCTGCTGCTAAAACCAGATTTTCTGCGACTGCGAAAGAGAATAATGACGTGTTAAACAAAAATGAGCGAGCAAGAGAGCAATGAAAGAGTGGTGTGGCAGGGGTGAGGCAAACGAAATTGTGTCTATAGCGTATATATTAACATAATAATGTATGTATGTACATGTGTCTGTTGCTGTTGTTGAATGGAGATATAAAGCATAGCCACGCAAAATTTCATTTGCAACGCTTGCGAAGTCGTCGCTATGGTGACACACTAATACGTCAGCTACTTCGTACAAAGTATGTGTGATGTTGTGTGTTTGGCAGTTTCGTTGCTGTTGATATGGCAAACATGTGGTTATGTGACACACGTATACGTCAGCTACTTCGAACAAAGTATGTGTGATGTTGTGTTTGGTTGTTTCGTTGTTGCTGCTATGGCCAAACAAAGCGAGTCATTTGATTGCCCGGTGTATACAAAAACAAGTAGAAACGGTGTTAAGTTCGGCCGGGCCGAAGCTTATATACCCTCCACCATGACAATTTACACTCACACTCTCCACTCTTTGCATTCCTTTAACAGTTTTTCTTGCTGTAATAGCAAATTTGTTTGCTTTCCCCTTTTCAGCAGACTTTTCTGCTGTGTTTACCAACATATTTTTTTGAGAAAAATGATAGTCCTACACTCAAAAAATAAAGTTTGACATTAGTAGCAAACAACGTACGCTGTTTATCAGCAGACAGTTTGTTTGTTATTACAGCAAATGTAATTCCATAACAGCAAACTGTTTGCGGGGTTGATAATATATCGGACATACTGTTTGCTGAAACAACAAACCTATGTTTGCTGAAATAGCAAATATGTTTGCTTTCCACTTTTCATACAACATATTTTTTTGAGTGTATAATAGAAAACGGCGAGTATTGATGAAGAATGGACCACGAGCTGTATAATCTGTATCCCGACATCGACGTAGTTATGTGTATCAAAAAAGCGCGTAAGTACGG